>OZ024741.1:171134710-171159710 GCA_964016885.1 Eledone cirrhosa
ACTTTAGACGCATTAACCGCATACGCACACACACAAGTACTCAATACGTCATACTCGCACACTCATAAACTCAACTCCTCATAATCGCCTACGAAATCCAACGTAGGTACCCTAAACAAGCTCGTGTACACCAGCTTATAGCCCCCGCCCTACATACACCAACACATATGCGCATATACATTAATATACGCTAGTTTCAAACTGATCTCTCCTTTCATTCTCTTTCATCGGAGAACTAGTTCTGGTCAAATTAAACATGGCGTCGATACAAGATCGACGTGTGAACGAACTCTATTTTTTCTTCAATTTGTTTTCTGTTTTGTTTTCTTATCTCACTATTTTTACCAAAATCGTTGATTTGTTTTATGTTGTGTTTAGTCTGCCTGTTATTTCTCTGCGTGTCATTCTTTAGTGCAATTACAAATAGGTGACACTTGTGTCATTAATTTTATTTCACATCATTCTGAAACCAAAGCCCGGAGCCTGTTGCTTTTAGACCAGCTATAAATAGCAGTCAATCTTCCAACCAATAAAAGCCTGCACCATTAAAAGAGAAATGATCTAATAATGTGACCTCAGATTCATGGTATCTGCAAAGCAAAGCTTTCTCCGATCAAAGTTTGGCCAATTTGAAAAAAAGTCTACCACATGTATATGTCTTTGTGCGTGTGTGTTAAGGTGGGATAATGCACGAGTATTGACGTTTAAAAGACATACCAACTGAAAAGATCTAAGTCTTTTTATTTGCTAATTACCTTTTTTATTTTAACTATGGTGATTAGTAGATGCTTTCTCTATTATTCGTAACAACTGTATACGTATAATTAATAATATAGTAATTATTTTATATTCTGATTAGTTCTACCTTGTCATATGTATTAAAAGACATAATTAAGGCGCATGAATACGATATTTCGCATTTAAATTACATTGCAATTAAAGAGGGATCTCCTTGCTAAACCTCCCCAGTAAAGTCTATGCTAAGTGTTTGGTAAAGAGATGCAGGGAGATTGTCGATTCCAATCTAGAGGATGCACAGAGGAGTTTTCGCACCAGACCCAGTACAACCGACCAAATATACAAAGTATGGCAGGCCTTAGAAGAATCGTGGGAGTATTGCCAAGAGGTATATTCTTGTTTTTTCGACCTTAAAAAGGCATTTGACCGCGTTCCTCTGGATCTCTCGGCGTATGTGATTGATGGTCAGCTTCTTGCTGTCCTAATATTACTATATAAATGCCCGAGTATTTGTGTTGTCTTTAATGCGTTGAAATGTATGTGATATCCAGCAGACAACTGAAGAAGGGATTGTCCCCCGTTTGTGCCTTACTTATATATATATATATATATATATATATATATATATATATATACATATATAAAATTTGAAAGTTAGAAGCATCATCTTGCGGCGTTGTACACATTTATAGTTAGACAACGTTGATGCTTCTAACTCTAAAAGGACACTAAATATAGATTATTTACACATACACACACACGCACGCACACACACACACACACACACACATACATATATATATATATATATATATATATATATATATATATATATATATATATATATATATATATATATACATATATATGTATATATAAAATAGAAAAAAACGAGGGAGTTTCGTTTACATATATATCGTATTACCTACACTATATATATATATATATTTATAAGAAAATTTCGCTCTACATGGCTGAATACAATAAATGTAATCTGAGTTTTTCGAATATTAATAATAACATTCGATTCGTTTGCAACGATGCAAATAAGCCTCAATTTATAGCCATGTCAGTAGAATGAACACTTCATTCTTGTTCTTATGTTGGCATGCGAACAGAACTGAAGACACTAATGTTTCATCAGTGCAGCTCACTTTTCTTCTGCCAAACTGTCAGAGCTAGTGAAAATATATGCTATTTTCAAAAATACACAGTGCCTGATCGGCCTGATTTGCATATTAGCAGACTAGCTGATCAGTCAGATCTGCATGTTCGCATGCCTACATAAGAGCAAGAATGAAGTGTTCATTCTACTGACATGGCTATAAAATTGAGGCTTTTTTGCATAGTTGCAAACGAATCGAATATTATTATTAATATTCGAAAAACTTAGATTAAATTTATTGTATTCAGCCATGTAGAGCTAAATTTTCTTTTTTAATTTAGCCATTTATCGCTAGTATTACTTATGAAACTGACTTGGCAAGCGGCTAATTTATCTGCTTGGATCATGGAAGCTGGCATTAGTCAGCTAGTATAGCTGAAAGCTGGAGTCTGCTCTAATCTGCTAATAGATCTGGACTGATCAGTCCGATCTGCTAATTATAGCAATCTGACTGATCAGTCAGCTGCGTGCGTTTGAAATAGGCATATAGTCATTCACCGTACTATGAGAAATGCAGGATATTCAGTAGCCCAGAAACCTTATTGTCTGCAGTTCTGTTCGCATGCCAACAGTAAGAGCTAAGAATGAATGTTCGATTGCTACTATGACATGGCTATGAAATGAGAGTGTTCAGTTCTACTGACATGGCTAGTTGCAAACGAATCGAAATATTCGAAAATCTAAGATTACATTTATTATTATATATATATATTTATATATATATATATATATATATATATATATATATATATATATATATATATATATATATATATATATATATATATATATATATATATATATATATATATATATATATATAAAGAGAGAGAGAGAGAGAGATAATTAGAAGATAGAATTAGACACGGGACTCTGGATAAACACTCTTGACAAGAGGGTCCAAATTCTCCACTCATACTATGCTAAACCCATGGCCTCCAAATAGCTGATTCTCAAAAACTTAGCATCGTCCAACAGTGCTAAGTTTAATATTCTGATCGCAGACTCGGTAAAAGTGATGAAGAATGTGTCCCGCATATTCGACCCAATGAAATGGAAGGACACATCCAACGCTTCATCAATACCAAAAATAAATACCAGAGTGTTATGTTCCCCTGTAGAAAGGCCCTAAGAAAGACCTATTTAAAGATTAAAGTGGTAGAAAAGCCAGGAACTACCATAAAATCCCTGATCAGTAAGTCATACCCCTTTAAGAAAACTCACTGTACGAATAAGAAATGTATTATTTGTAGAATGAATCCCCAGATAAATTGTAAAACTAGACATGTAGTCTATAGCATAAGATGTACAGAGGGTACTTGCAGAGACATGACAACAACATACATAGGTGAGACAGCTAGAAGCATAGGAGAAAGAATAGACCAACACTGGTGGAACTCAAATGACAAAAAACGGTTTAGTACGATATGAACAACCAGACAAGGACATGACGGTAACATAGACAACATAGAAATTAAAATTATATCTAAACATAGACATGACTCTACACATAGACAAATCAGAGAAGCAACTGAGATAGAGCTACGAAAACCGAAGTTGAACAGGAAGAACGAATGGAATAACAACAAGAACTATACCCAAACAAACAATACAGACTTAAGGGAAATATAGATAAATAAATAAATGGTATTTTCTTCGGGGTTATAAGAGGCTTAGCTCTGTTTCTCGACCGTTATATCGCGTGACTATCTCCCCCTCCGCCTTTTGGGATTCTTTCTCACGTCGTGTAGACGCGTTCTTGAGACTAGTAAAATGAGGTATCCTCTTGATAAGTCGGCAGACCTCGCAAGGACTCTATATCTTTATGATATATTGTTTTTGTTTATGCCACGAAACTACGTAGTCGAGGAATTTAGGAGCAGTTTAGGTATGATACATTTTATTACTAATTATATCTAAATGTTTCGTCTCTCTTCATAATGTATTTTTAACTCTGATACTGGTTCAGTCTAGTTCAACTGAATTGGCTGTCCCAGTCATTCATTGAGCAACATCGGTGAAGTTGGCACCCTTAACTCACAGTTGGGTGCATATGCATTCATGTATATCTGTGTGTGTCCGCATGTATCTGTGTGTTTCTAAATATATTGTTAATAACTCCCTCTGGTCGAGCAATCTTTGAGGTGTGGGGACAGCCGGAAAGCTTCCATTACTCATACTTCTCGCCTTCTTCACCACCTCTTCTACGGCCTCGATATAAATACCCCCTCCGCCTCCGTGGTATTTTCTTCGGGGTTATAAGAGGCTTAGCTCTGTTTCTCGACCGTTATATCGCGTGACTATCTCCCCCTCCGCCTTTTGGGATTCTTTCTCACGTCGTGTAGACGCGTTCTTGAGACTAGTAAAATGAGGTATCCTCTTGATAAGTCGGCAGACCTCGCAAGGACTCTATATCTTTATGATATATTGTTTTTGTTTATGCCACGAAACTACGTAGTCGAGGAATTTAGGAGCAGTTTAGGTATGATACATTTTATTACTAATTATATCTAAATGTTTCTTCTCTCTTCATAATGTATTTTTAACTCTGATACTGGTTCAGTCTAGTTCAACTGAATTGGCTGTCCCAGTCATTCATTGAGCAACATCGGTGAAGTTGGCACCCTTAACTCACAGTTGGGTGCATATGCATTCATGTATATCTGTGTGTGTCCGCATGTATCTGTGTGTTTCTAAATATATTGTTAATAACTCCCTCTGGTCGAGCAATCTTTGAGGTGTGGGGACAGCCGGAAAGCTTCCATTACTCATACTTCTCGCCTTCTTCACCACCTCTTCTACGGCCTCGATATAAATAACCCCTCCGCCTCCGTGGTACTTTCTTCGGGGTTATAAGAGGCTTAGCTCTGTTTCTCGACCGTTATATCGCGTGACTATCTCCCCCTCCGCCTTTTGGGATTCTTTCTCACGTCGTGTAGACGCGTTCTTGAGACTAGTAAAATGAGGTATCCTCTTGATAAGTCGGCAGACCTCGCAAGGACTCTATATCTTTATGATATATTGTTTTTGTTTATGCCACGAAACTACGTAGTCGAGGAATTTAGGAGCAGTTTAGGTATGATACATTTTATTACTAATTATATCTAAATGTTTCTTCTCTCTTCATAATGTATTTTTAACTCTGATACTGGTTCAGTCTAGTTCAACTGAATTGGCTGTCCCAGTCATTCATTGAGCAACATCGGTGAAGTTGGCACCCTTAACTCACAGTTGGGTGCATATGCATTCATGTATATCTGTGTGTGTCCGCATGTATCTGTGTGTTTCTAAATATATTGTTAATAACTCCCTCTGGTCGAGCAATCTTTGAGGTGTGGGGACAGCCGGAAAGCTTCCATTACTCATACTTCTCGCCTTCTTCACCACCTCTTCTACGGCCTCGATATAAATACCCCCTCCGCCTCCGTGGTATTTTCTTCGGGGTTATAAGAGGCTTAGCTCTGTTTCTCGACCGTTATATCGCGTGACTATCTCCCCCTCCGCCTTTTGGGATTCTTTCTCACGTCGTGTAGACGCGTTCTTGAGACTAGTAAAATGAGGTATCCTCTTGATAAGTCGGCAGACCTCGCAAGGACTCTATATCTTTATGATATATTGTTTTTGTTTATGCCACGAAACTACGTAGTCGAGGAATTTAGGAGCAGTTTAGGTATGATACATTTTATTACTAATTATATCTAAATGTTTCTTCTCTCTTCATAATGTATTTTTAACTCTGATACTGGTTCAGTCTAGTTCAACTGAATTGGCTGTCCCAGTCATTCATTGAGCAACATCGGTGAAGTTGGCACCCTTAACTCACAGTTGGGTGCATATGCATTCATGTATATCTGTGTGTGTCCGCATGTATCTGTGTGTTTCTAAATATATTGTTAATAACTCCCTCTGGTCGAGCAATCTTTGAGGTGTGGGGACAGCCGGAAAGCTTCCATTACTCATACTTCTCGCCTTCTTCACCACCTCTTCTACGGCCTCGATATAAATAACCCCTCCGCCTCCGTGGTATTTTCTTCGGGGTTATAAGAGGCTTAGCTCTGTTTCTCGACCGTTATATCGCGTGACTATCTCCCCCTCCGCCTTTTGGGATTCTTTCTCACGTCGTGTAGACGCGTTCTTGAGACTAGTAAAATGAGGTATCCTCTTGATAAGTCGGCAGACCTCGCAAGGACTCTATATCTTTATGATATATTGTTTTTGTTTATGCCACGAAACTACGTAGTCGAGGAATTTAGGAGCAGTTTAGGTATGATACATTTTATTACTAATTATATCTAAATGTTTCTTCTCTCTTCATAATGTATTTTTAACTCTGATACTGGTTCAGTCTAGTTCAACTGAATTGGCTGTCCCAGTCATTCATTGAGCAACATCGGTGAAGTTGGCACCCTTAACTCACAGTTGGGTGCATATGCATTCATGTATATCTGTGTGTGTCCGCATGTATCTGTGTGTTTCTAAATATATTGTTAATAACTCCCTCTGGTCGAGCAATCTTTGAGGTGTGGGGACAGCCGGAAAGCTTCCATTACTCATACTTCTCGCCTTCTTCACCACCTCTTCTACGGCCTCGATATAAATACCCCCTCCGCCTCCGTGGTATTTTCTTCGGGGTTATAAGAGGCTTAGCTCTGTTTCTCGACCGTTATATCGCGTGACTATCTCCCCCTCCGCCTTTTGGGATTCTTTCTCACGTCGTGTAGACGCGTTCTTGAGACTAGTAAAATGAGGTATCCTCTTGATAAGTCGGCAGACCTCGCAAGGACTCTATATCTTTATGATATATTGTTTTTGTTTATGCCACGAAACTACGTAGTCGAGGAATTTAGGAGCAGTTTAGGTATGATACATTTTATTACTAATTATATCTAAATGTTTCTTCTCTCTTCATAATGTATATATATATATATATATATATATATACACACAAGTACAATAACAACAAACACATATAAATACACACTAGTGAACAACTAATTTCTCTCAATAACTACTTCCTAACTATTTCCCCCACCCCCACACTGCAAGCCAATACCCTGCTTAACATTATAAATGGGTACTTGAGTGCGATTTGCAGACTACAACTATGAACTCGATGTATCCCCTTCTCGTAGCTTTCCTCTGTCGTCTCTCTCTATCTCTCTTTCTTTCTCTCTCTCCCTTCTTCTCTCTCTCTCTCTCTCTCTCTCTCGCCATCGGTCTACCCCCTCCCTCTCCACATCTATGAACCTGCTCTCAGTGGCAATAAATAATTCCAACACAATGCCTAGGTTGTCAATTTGAGAGTAAACGGTATAATAAAACCCCTACCACATCATTTTGATTAAGCTATCTGTATTCTTCAAACCACTCTCTCCCGTTTCTCCAACTCCTAAATCTCTCTCTCTCTCCTAAATCTCTCTCTCTCTCTCTCTCTCTATCTATCTATCTATCTATCTCTCTCTCTCTCTCCCCCTCTTTCTCTCTTCCTTTTTCTACTCTATCTTCCCCAATAACTTCCTTTAAGAAATACAAGGGTATTTAAATTTTAACTATTCTGCTCTGAGGAAACGGTAGTGGCAGCATTTGAAAATTGAGTTTCTGCAAACAACTAATTACCAATTTGCATATAGCATGTATAATTTCTGTTGAAACATTTGTAAGCACTCGGAATAAATTACCTCTTTATGATGTCTACCTGTTATTATTTATTCTTTATCTACACTCCGGAATGCAGAAGGATCAAAAACTGAGTTTCTTCAACTATTCTTCTATAACTTGTTGAGTAACCCCTCACCTTATGTCAACTCTATCTAGTCTAGTAATCAACCATTACTGCATTCAGGTTAATCCTAAGCATGTCTTGCATACTATATATATATATATATATATATATATATATTGTTATGCTTTGGGAGGGTCATGTTGCCAATAAGAAACGCACGCACCAGTGCTTTCACTTCAATTTATTATAAATTAAATTTATAAATTTAGGAATTTATAAATTTCCGGTTCGTTGGTTGGTTCCACAACCAGACGATTGTTCATACATTATCAGAGTTCTTTCGTCACAGATTCTGTGACCTCTTCAGTGACTGGAGATTCTTTTCTTTGATTTTGTGCCTCTCCTTTGTTCTGTCCTACGCCATCTTGTTTTGATGGCGTAGGATAAGATGGCGTTTTGATGGCGTAGGACAAGATGGCGTTCTGATGGCGTAGGACAAGATGGCGGAGGACAGAACAAAGGAGAGGCTCAAAAACAAAGAAAAGAATCCCCAGTCACTGAAGAGGTCACATAATGTGTGACGAAAGAACTTTGACAATATATGAACAATCGTCTGGTTGTGGAACCAACCAACCGGAAATTTATAAATTCCTAAATTTATTAATTTAATTTATAATAAATTGAAGTGGAAGCAGTGGTGCGTGCGTTTCTTATTGGCAACAGGACCCTCCCAAAGCATAACAATATATATATATATATATATATATATATATACAATTAAGTTAAAGTGTACATCTACATATGTATACGGAAGTATTAGTATGCATATAAATACACACATGTATACATATGTACATGTAATCAGCTTTTCACTAGACACTTTACAGTGTCAGCTAGTCTGTATGTAACCACACAGACGGACCGGGTTTTAGAGTCATACGGGTTTTCAAGGAAACACATTTCCTCTATTCTCCAGAGGGCCAGACAGGAATATTGGACTAGTTTCGATGTTATTACATCTCATCAGCAATATTTACCCATCTTCCGGCTTCTCTGGAGAATTGTAAAAGCACATATCGTTATATGCTTTTTCTATGAAAATTAGTAGTGGGTAGACTAATTTGCATAGAACGTGAGTCATTGTACGCACCGGTTCAGCGGAAACGATAAAAACAAATAACGAAACGAAATTAAATTTCGTTTCGCTTCTAACTCACTTTTGTATGACTGACGCTTAAACAATTAAGTTAAAGTGTACATCTACATATGTATACGGAAGTATTAGTATGCATATAAATACACACATGTATACATATGTACATGTACTCAGCTTTTCACTAGACACTTTACAGTGTCAGCTAGTCTGTATGTAACCACACAGACGGACCGGGTTTTAGAGTCATACGGGTTTTCAAGGAAGCACATTTCCTCTATTTTTCAGAGGGCCAGACAGGAATATTGGACTAGTTTCGATGTTATTACATCTCATCAGCAATATTTACCCATCTTCCGGCTTCTCTGGAGAATTGTAAAAGCACATATCGTTATATGCTTTTTCTATGAAAATTAGTAGTGGGTAGACTAATTTGCATAGAACGTGAGTCATTGTACGCACCGGTTCAGCGGAAACGATAAAAACAAATAACGAAACGAAATTAAATTTCGTTTCGCTTCTAACTCACTTTTGTATGACTGACGCTTAAACAATTAAGTTAAAGTGTACATCTACATATGTATACGGAAGTATTAGTATGCATATAAATACACACATGTATACATATGTACATGTACTCAGCTTTTCACTAGACACTTTACAGTGTCAGCTAGTCTGTATGTAACCACACAGACGGACCGGGTTTTAGAGTCATACGGGTTTTCAAGGAAACACATTTCCTCTATTCTCCAGAGGGCCAGACAGGAATATTGGACTAGTTTCGATGTTATTACATCTCATCAGCAATATTTACCCATCTTCCGGCTTCTCTGGAGAATTGTAAAAGCACATATCGTTATATGCTTTTTCTATGAAAATTAGTAGTGGGTAGACTAATTTGCATAGAACGTGAGTCATTGTACGCACCGGTTCAGCGGAAACGATAAAAACAAATAACGAAACGAAATTAAATTTCGTTTCGCTTCTAACTCACTTTTGTATGACTGACGCTTAAACAATTAAGTTAAAGTGTACATCTACATATGTATACGGAAGTATTAGTATGCATATAAATACACACATGTATACATATGTACATGTACTCAGCTTTTCACTAGACACTTTACAGTGTCAGCTAGTCTGTATGTAACCACACAGACGGACCGGGTTTTAGAGTCATACGGGTTTTCAAGGAAACACATTTCCTCTATTCTCCAGAGGGCCAGACAGGAATATTGGACTAGTTTCGATGTTATTACATCTCATCAGCAATATTTACCCATCTTCCGGCTTCTCTGGAGAATTGTAAAAGCACATATCGTTATATGCTTTTTCTATGAAAATTAGTAGTGGGTAGACTAATTTGCATAGAACGTGAGTCATTGTACGCACCGGTTCAGCGGAAACGATAAAAACAAATAACGAAACGAAATTAAATTTCGTTTCGCTTCTAACTCACTTTTGTATGACTGACGCTTAAACAATTAAGTTAAAGTGTACATCTACATATGTATACGGAAGTATTAGTATGCATATAAATACACACATGTATACATATGTACATGTACTCAGCTTTTCACTAGACACTTTACAGTGTCAGCTAGTCTGTATGTAACCACACAGACGGACCGGGTTTTAGAGTCATACGGGTTTTCAAGGAAACACATTTCCTCTATTCTCCAGAGGGCCAGACAGGAATATTGGACTAGTTTCGATGTTATTACATCTCATCAGCAATATTTACCCATCTTCCGGCTTCTCTGGAGAATTGTAAAAGCACATATCGTTATATGCTTTTTCTATGAAAATTAGTAGTGGGTAGACTAATTTGCATAGAACGTGAGTCATTGTACGCACCGGTTCAGCGGAAACGATAAAAACAAATAACGAAACGAAATTAAATTTCGTTTCGCTTCTAACTCACTTTTGTATGACTGACGCTTAAACAATTAAGTTAAAGTGTACATCTACATATGTATACGGAAGTATTAGTATGCATATAAATACACACATGTATACATATGTACATGTACTCAGCTTTTCACTAGACACTTTACAGTGTCAGCTAGTCTGTATGTAACCACACAGACGGACCGGGTTTTAGAGTCATACGGGTTTTCAAGGAAACACATTTCCTCTATTCTCCAAAGGGCCAGACAGGAATATTGGACTAGTTTCGATGTTATTACATCTCATCAGCAATATTTACCCATCTTCCGGCTTCTCTGGAGAATTGTAAAAGCACATATCGTTATATGCTTTTTCTATGAAAATTAGTAGTGGGTAGACTAATTTGCATAGAACGTGAGTCATTGTACGCACCGGTTCAGCGGAAACGATAAAAACAAATAACGAAACGAAATTAAATTTCGTTTCGCTTCTAACTCACTTTTGTATGACTGACGCTTAAACAATTAAGTTAAAGTGTACATCTACATATGTATACGGAAGTATTAGTATGCATATAAATACACACATGTATACATATGTACATGTACTCAGCTTTTCACTAGACACTTTACAGTGTCAGCTAGTCTGTATGTAACCACACATTCGGACCGGGTTTTAGAGTCATACGGGTTTTCAAGGAAACACATTTCCTCTATTCTACAGAGGGCCAGACAGGAATATTGGACTAGTTTCGATGTTATTACATCTCATCAGCAATATTTACCCATCTTCCGGCTTCTCTGGAGAATTGTAAAAGCACATATCGTTATATGCTTTTTCTATGAAAATTAGTAGTGGGTAGACTAATTTGCATAGAACGTGAGTCATTGTACGCACCGGTTCAGCGGAAACGATAAAAACAAATAACGAAACGAAATTAAATTTCGTTTCGCTTCTAACTCACTTTTGTATGACTGACGCTTAAACAATTAAGTTAAAGTGTACATCTACATATGTATACGGAAGTATTAGTATGCATATAAATACACACATGTATACATATGTACATGTACTCAGCTTTTCACTAGACACTTTACAGTGTCAGCTAGTCTGTATGTAACCACACAGACGGACCGGGTTTTAGAGTCATACGGGTTTTCAAGGAAACACATTTCCTCTATTCTACAGAGGGCCAGACAGGAATATTGGACTAGTTTCGATGTTATTACATCTCATCAGCAATATTTACCCATCTTCCGGCTTCTCTGGAGAATTGTAAAAGCACATATCGTTATATGCTTTTTCTATGAAAATTAGTAGTGGGTAGACTAATTTGCATAGAACGTGAGTCATTGTACGCACCGGTTCAGCGGAAACGATAAAAACAAATAACGAAACGAAATTAAATTTCGTTTCGCTTCTAACTCACTTTTGTATGACTGACGCTTAAACAATTAAGTTAAAGTGTACATCTACATATGTATACGGAAGTATTAGTATGCATATAAATACACACATGTATACATATGTACATGTACTCAGCTTTTCACTAGACACTTTACAGTGTACAGATGTAATAACATCGAAACTAGTCCAATATTCCTGTCTGGCCCTCTGGAGAATAGAGGAAATGTGTTTCCTTGAAAACCCGTATGACTCTAAAACCCGGTCCGTCTGTGTGGTTACATACAGACTAGCTGACACTGTAAAGTGTCTAGTGAAAAGCTGAGTACATGTACATATGTATACATGTGTGTATTTATATGCATACTAATACTTCCGTATACATATGTAGATGTACACTTTAACTTAATTGTTTAAGCGTCAGTCATACAAAAGTGAGTTAGAAGCGAAACGAAATTTAATTTCGTTTCGTTATTTGTTTTTATCGTTTCCGCTGAACCGTTGCGTACAATGACTCACGTTCTATGCAAATTAGTCTACCCACTACTAATTTTCATAGAAAAAGCATATAACGATATGTGCTTTTACAATTCTCCAGAGAAGCCGGAAGATGGGTAAATATTGCTGATGAGATGTAATAACATCGAAACTAGTCCAATATTCCTGTCTGGCCCTCTGTAGAATAGAGGAAATGTGTTTCCTTGAAAACCCGTATGACTCTAAAACCCGGTCCGTCTGTGTGGTTACATACAGACTAGCTGACACTGTAAAGTGTCTAGTGAAAAGCTGAGTACATGTACATATGTATACATGTGTGTATTTATATGCATACTAATACTTCCGTATACATATGTAGATGTACACTTTAACTTAATTGTTTAAGCGTCAGTCATACAAAAGTGAGTTAGAAGCGAAACGAAATTTAATTTCGTTTCGTTATTTGTTTTTATCGTTTCCGCTGAACCGGTGCGTACAATGACTCACGTTCTATGCAAATTAGTCTACCCACTACTAATTTTCATAGAAAAAGCATATAACGATATGTGCTTTTACGATTCTCCAGAGAAGCCGGAAGATGGGTAAATATTGCTGATGAGATGTAATAACATCGAAACTAGTCCAATATTCCTGTCTGGCCCTCTGTAGAATAGAGGAAATGTGTTTCCTTGAAAACCCGTATGACTCTAAAACCCGGTCCGAATGTGTGGTTACATACAGACTAGCTGACACTGTAAAGTGTCTAGTGAAAAGCTGAGTACATGTACATATGTATACATGTGTGTATTTATATGCATACTAATACTTCCGTATACATATGTAGATGTACACTTTAACTTAATTGTTTAAGCGTCAGTCATACAAAAGTGAGTTAGAAGCGAAACGAAATTTAATTTCGTTTCGTTATTTGTTTTTATCGTTTCCGCTGAACCGGTGCGTACAATGACTCACGTTCTATGCAAATTAGTCTACCCACTACTAATTTTCATAGAAAAAGCATATAACGATATGTGCTTTTACAATTCTCCAGAGAAGCCGGAAGATGGGTAAATATTGCTGATGAGATGTAATAACATCGAAACTAGTCCAATATTCCTGTCTGGCCCTTTGGAGAATAGAGGAAATGTGTTTCCTTGAAAACCCGTATGACTCTAAAACCCGGTCCGTCTGTGTGGTTACATACAGACTAGCTGACACTGTAAAGTGTCTAGTGAAAAGCTGAGTACATGTACATATGTATACATGTGTGTATTTATATGCATACTAATACTTCCGTATACATATGTAGATGTACACTTTAACTTAATTGTTTAAGCGTCAGTCATACAAAAGTGAGTTAGAAGCGAAACGAAATTTAATTTCGTTTCGTTATTTGTTTTTATCGTTTCCGCTGAACCGGTGCGTACAATGACTCACGTTCTATGCAAATTAGTCTACCCACTACTAATTTTCATAGAAAAAGCATATAACGATATGTGCTTTTACAATTCTCCAGAGAAGCCGGAAGATGGGTAAATATTGCTGATGAGATGTAATAACATCGAAACTAGTCCAATATTCCTGTCTGGCCCTCTGGAGAATAGAGGAAATGTGTTTCCTTGAAAACCCGTATGACTCTAAAACCCGGTCCGTCTGTGTGGTTACATACAGACTAGCTGACACTGTAAAGTGTCTAGTGAAGAGCTGAGTACATGTACATATGTATACATGTGTGTATTTATATGCATACTAATACTTCCGTATACATATGTAGATGTACACTTTAACTTAATTGTTTAAGCGTCAGTCATACAAAAGTGAGTTAGAAGCGAAACGAAATTTAATTTCGTTTCGTTATTTGTTTTTATCGTTTCCGCTGAACCGGTGCGTACAATGACTCACGTTCTATGCAAATTAGTCTACCCACTACTAATTTTCATAGAAAAAGCATATAACGATATGTGCTTTTACAATTCTCCAGAGAAGCCGGAAGATGGGTAAATATTGCTGATGAGATGTAATAACATCGAAACTAGTCCAATATTCCTGTCTGGCCCTCTGGAGAATAGAGGAAATGTGTTTCCTTGAAAACCCGTATGACTCTAAAACCCGGTCCGTCTGTGTGGTTACATACAGACTAGCTGACACTGTAAAGTGTCTAGTGAAAAGCTGAGTACATGTACATATGTATACATGTGTGTATTTATATGCATACTAATACTTCCGTATACATATGTAGATGTACACTTTAACTTAATTGTTTAAGCGTCAGTCATACAAAAGTGAGTTAGAAGCGAAACGAAATTTAATTTCGTTTCGTTATTTGTTTTTATCGTTTCCGCTGAACCGGTGCGTACAATGACTCACGTTCTATGCAAATTAGTCTACCCACTACTAATTTTCATAGAAAAAGCATATAACGATATGTGCTTTTACAATTCTCCAGAGAAGCCGGAAGATGGGTAAATATTGCTGATGAGATGTAATAACATCGAAACTAGTCCAATATTCCTGTCTGGCCCTCTGGAGAATAGAGGAAATGTGTTTCCTTGAAAACCCGTATGACTCTAAAACCCGGTCCGTCTGTGTGGTTACATACAGACTAGCTGACACTGTAAAGTGTCTAGTGAAAAGCTGAGTACATGTACATATGTATACATGTGTGTATTTATATGCATACTAATACTTCCGTATACATATGTAGATGTACACTTTAACTTAATTGTTTAAGCGTCAGTCATACAAAAGTGAGTTAGAAGCGAAACGAAATTTAATTTCGTTTCGTTATTTGTTTTTATATATATATATATATATATATATATATATATATATATATATATATATATATATATATATATATATATATATATATATATATATATATATATATATATATATATATATATAGTTATATATATATATATATATATATATATAGCTTACATTTCTAATAATTTCAAAGCCACTCGCTGTTTCGAAGATATTCTTACATAATATATATATATATATATATATATATATATATAATATATATATATATAATATATAAGATCAAAAGATGGTTAAATGAGTTCCATGTATTTTATTATGCGCATTTCAAAAACAAATATCATCATGCAATAACATTTGTGTTTTCATCAGAGAAAATAGGAGGACATGATATGAAGGTTAAAAACACTTGTGGATAGTGCAGTTTTAAATCAACATATCCACAAGTAACCTTCATATCATGTCCTATTTTATCTGATGAAAACACAAATGTTATTGCATGATGATATTTGTTTTTGAAATGCGCATAATAAAATACATGGAACTCATTTAACCATCTTTTGATCTTATATATTATGTATACTCCAGTCCTACAAACTGTAGAGTGCTTCTTATCCGATATCTGCATTGCTTTATTGTACTACAATAAAACTCACCTCCTACATATATATATATATCAATGACTTTAATAAATGGAAACTATATTTATGAAACCATATTTATTCTATTATATATAATTCAAGGGTACCAAGACTTTGCTACGCACTCAACAGATAAAATACAAAGTTTGTTTTATAAATATTGACATATCCAGGAATGAGACCTTAACGGATCAAGTTTCACCTTGCCCTATATACATATATATATATATATGTTTACTTCCGCTTTCGCTACGGACTGGTTCATGTACAGGTCAAATTTCCGCTTCACTCGATCTTGTGCTAGCTTGTGATGGCAATATATTTTGCCGTTCCTGGGACTTTAGCCCTAGGAAAGGAAAATGGTTTCTGATGAACTTGACTTCTCCATTGGAAATCCCATGGATTTCCAATGTTTTGTGAAGGGAAACCGATCGGTAAGAGCAACTGGAGTAAGTAAATATTTAAATTATATTTTTTAGTTTATTTAAAAAAAATTGTTTGATTTTTGCTTGTTCTGCTTATCTCAATATATATATATATATATATATATATATATATATATATATATATATATATATATATATACATATGTATATATATATATATATATATATATATATATATATATATATATATATATATATATATATATATATATACATATGTTGCCATTTTACGTCTGTAAGTATGGATTTAATATTTAATATTTTCTAGATCGATACAGGCGGACTATATGTACTTGAATTAATGTATTTCTATCTGGCTAAAAAATTATTGTCATTTTGCAAAAAAAAAAACACATTAGTGTTGATCATATTTTTTAAATTGTACTATATATATATATATATATATATATATATATGTATATATATATATATATATGTATATATATATATATATATATATATATATATCATTGTTATTATTATTATTATTGCTGTCATCATCATGTTTCTTACCTGCGTTATAGTTGTTATCTCTGTTCATCTTGTCGTTGAAATCATCCTTTTTGTAATTGTTTCTATTATTGCTTTCATTGCAATCTCGTTGTCGCTTTTGTTTTGTTGCTGTCTGTCATCCTGACTGTTATTGGTTGTGGTGGTGTTTTGTGTTGTTGGTGGTGGTGTTATTTGCTTTTTGTTTTTGTTTTTATTATTATTGTTGTGGGCGGTGGATTGGCAATATCGGTAGAAGGTCGGACGCCATGCTTTCCAGCAAAGTGTTACGGCCCTTTATGGTCTGATTTCAAATCTCGCCGAGGTTAACTTTGCCTTTCATCCTTACGGGGTCGATAAAATAAAGTACCAGCAATACACTGGGATAATTGCTGGCCTTGTGCCAAAAGTAGAAACAATTATTATTGTTGTTGCTCTTGATGTTGGTGTTGGTGGTGGTTGTGGTGGTGGTGTGGAGGTGGTGGTGGCGGCGAAGGCGGTGGTGGTGGTGGTGGTGGTGGATGTGGTAGCGGTAGTAATGTTGGACGTTGGCGCTGTTGATTGTATTGCTATTATTGGCATTGTTTTTCTTATTGCTGTTACCGCCATCATTGTTGCTGTCGTCGTCGTTGTTGTTGTTGTTGTTATCATGGTTGTGATTGCAGTTATAGTTGTTGCTGTTAATATTATCTTTGTTGTGGTTGGTGTGTATTTGAATTTTCTAGGAGTGAGCTGGAGAAGAATTCGCCAGGGACGAAGATCAATATTAGAATACAGAGAAAATCGTAAACATTTCCTATAGGAACAAAATTGAACTAAATGGACTAAGAAGTTCAGATTTTAGAATATGCGTTTCTATAAATAGGCCTCACTAATGAATCCTAACAACGTTGGAAACAACAGTAACTGCAATTAAAACAACAACAACAACATCAAAAACTTACACTGCATAACCACCACCAACAGTAACAACAATGACTACAGAAACAGTAGCAACTACAAGTGTCAACAATGAGGAGTCTTTATGTAGTCGCTTGATTTGCTGAAAATTGTAGACAAATATCCTTCAAATCTCACCTTGCTGTTGTTTGGACAATATAGTCCCTGGTATACACAAGTCAGTGGTCATGGTTGTAGCGCCTTTCGAACTCATGTCTGCTGCTCAGTCAGGATTTGTCCTTTTGCTAAAAAACAGCAAGCAATAAGAAACCTTTATGTAGTTACATGAAGTGCTAGAAATAGCAGAGAAATATCCATAAAATCACACCTTACCCTCGGAGAAAAGAAGAAATGACAAATTTGACATTAGTAATCACAGACTAAACATCTCAGAAACACTATGAGATGGTCATGGCTGGAACGATTTTGATAAAAGAAAACGTTAACAAGAATACAGAAACGTTAACTACAACAACTGTAGGAGCACAATGCAGCACAGTCCTCTCCAGAAGAAGATATGTCAGAAACTGCGACAACAACAATAACAACAAAAACAGCGAATAAATAAATCTAGAATGAGTTTTACTGAGAATATTCTGGGTTATTCAATAAATATTAAAAACTTGTTTCATTTCTATTGACACCATACTTTGCAGCATAGAGTTATGGCCCTTTGCGTTCTGAGTTCAAATCCTGCCGGGGTTAGATTTGCCTTTAATCCTTACGGGGTCGATAAAATAAAGCACCAATCACGCACTGGAGTCGATTTAATCGCCTTTCCCCTCTCTTTACAATTGTTGGCCTTGTACCTAAATTAAAAGCAATTATTATAAGAAAACAAACAAAATGTTTCCTCCTCCTTTTAATTTTCCACATTCCCCGCCTCTTCACCATTGCCCTATTCTACATACACCACTGCGTACATAGTGTTCGCTCCAATTCTTTTAACTTCATTTCGTTTTTTTTTTATGTGTGTGCTGGACACAGACGTGTGCACACATGTGGCTAACAAAATAATTTATTATTCAAAACTACTGGTCATGTACTTAAATTAGAAACCATTAATATTCTTATTGACGCCTCAGCACCACAAGCCCATTACAGAAATGTTTCTCTTTGTGAGCGCAGAATCAAAACGTGAAGGTGGGTGCATAAAGCTCAATTGTTGCATTTGAGATTCCTTTGCTCTGGGGCGTTGAAAATAGAATCAAGTAATGAGCAAGTTTCTGGGGTTACTGTTCCTGGATTACCATCAACCATAGAACCGGTTCCATTTCTGGGAATAACAGAAACATTTACTCCCCCCTTGCTTCCTGAAGCAGATGATACCGAAGTACTTCTTCCTTATTCTGAGATTGTAGAGTAAATTATATTTCGCTCAGTGGTTCCAAGATTCCTTCTCTTAAGATTACCAGCCCATCTGTTTGTGATGGTGAGAACAAAATAGAAGAATAAGATGACAGACAGACTGCTGAAAAGAGATGAAATAAAAATAAACCCGAAAAACACTGCTAAACCTCTTCTAAAACTGACATTAAGCAATGTGATTCCTTGCAATATACACTCGTTTGAATCAATAACATTGAGTTGCTAAACAAAATATATGAATCGGAGGAGATGAAAACTGAGGCAATATGTGTATGAGCTTACAAATAAAGTATTACTTCCGAACACTCCCGGATATTAGAATCTAACTTCTAACAACAACAAACAAAAATATAGGAAAAAATAAAGTACTTCTAACCAAAAGGATGGATTTTAACGGGGTGTTTTATTCATCTACGGGAAATATATAATGTATGATAAGCGAGCAGAAACGTGGCGTATTCTGATGCGACATAATTAGTGGGTTCCCAACTGCTCATGAATGGGTAACCTCTATACTTTTGTTTGTGTTATATATCATATCTTATGTTAAATATCATGTTTTATTATGTCATACTTATTTCATGTATTATCAAAGTAATCTGCCTACTGTATAAGGCTGTTGCCTCTAGCTTCATTGTATACAATTTTGCCCAGCCACATGTATAGTTACCTCAATTTTCATAAAGTTCGCTGCATTTTATGTATAAGCTCTGGTGCCTAATAAAGAAAGTATTATCATTATTGTTGTTGTTGTTAGGGCGGTAGATTGGCAGCATTGGTAGAGTGTCAGACACCATGCTTTGCAGTATAGGGTTATGGCCCTTTACCTTCTGAGTTCAAATCCCGCCGAGGTTAGATTTGCGGTCTCAATAAAATAAAGCACTAGTAATGCACTGGGGTCGATTTAATCGACTTTCCCCCTCCTCCAAAATTGTTGGCATTGTGCCTATAGTAGAAATCATTATTGTTGTTGATTACAAAGGACTAAACTGTGCTGATTCTGAGCTCATGTGAGATTTTTGAGTTGATATTAATGTAAAGAAATCGCCCAGAGAGACGTAAATGTAGATCTTATTTCTGCAACCACAACTCTTTGTGCGTGTTTCCAAGAACAATTTACCAATATCCAATATGGATCTCAAAGAAGAAACCATATTATTTAAGGGAGATTATGCTGAGAAAGAAAGATTTAGGGGAGTCAGCATGTGACGAATTCAGGGAGCAAGAGAAGTAATTTTTTCCCTTGCACAGAGTCTTACATAGTAACAGCTTCTTATTGTAACGACAACAAATATAGAAGAACATGAAAATTCCAACAACAATCACCACAACAAAAATTGTCACCAACAATAACGAAAACATAGTATATATAATAATAATGAAACAAGTGACAGAAACAAAAATATTATTTTGTTGATTCTGATAACGATTTTCCGATTAGCTAACCACGAATAACAACAGGAGCAACAATAATAATATCAACATTGGTGACAACTCCATCACAACTACCATCGTTTTTAGAGTGGCAGACGGCAACTTTCCAACAAGAAACATCACTTTCACCAACAACACTGATACGATAAGGAGAAATATATGGGCTGTCGAAATACAGTAAGGCTGCAATATATTCAGATTTAACTCAAGCGGATAAACATACATTATATAAACACGTGTGATTGTTGTTCATACGAATGTTGTTGGAAAATAAATAAAAGTGTGCTGTCATGTACAAATATATAGATATGAGGAAATGGCGTGTAAAAACATTGACGCACGCATTGGTGAAAAGGCTTGAAGAAGGTTCGGAAGGAAAAGATTTTACTCTACCGAAGTAGATAATTCGACACGAAGTTTGTATAACTTCTGATAAATTGACGAGGCCGAAATCAATCGCCCGTTTGAAGGTTGACGATTTTCCCTTATCCTTTCTGTCATGGGAAGGCGTCTGACGAAGGTAAGGTTGATTTATGTGTTGCATCTTGGAAACTAAGATGCTTCATCTGAGTTGCTGGACGGGAACTGAGCTGCAGCTACTGATTCAAAGAGATTAGAAGTAGATAAAGAAATTCTCTGACGTGAACAATCTGTAAAACAGCATAGAATTCTCTTTGGTGTTTGGTGACAAAATTTCAGGTACCACAATTGTGGTGGAAACACACACTTAACGTGTGTCCACTTGGAACAGCGAACTAAACAAGCGTTACCCACGTTCTTACCGACTCTAGATACTCAACAGCAAAAACTACTTCGAAAAAAATTACAATAGCAACAGCAGCAACTGCAGCCAAACTGCTGTTGCAGGTGTAGCTGCAAACAACAACAGCAACAACATTAACACAAGTAACCCTAGCAATGACAGCTACAGTAAAAACATCAGCAGAACCCGTTATCAAATCCCCACCCTCAATATATGAACTCAGAGGGGCAGACAAAGCACATTTGTTCGGGGTACTTCACATCCGAGAACTATCATTATTATTATTGTGGTGGATTGGCAGTATCGGTAGAGGATCTGACGCCATGCTTTGCAGCATAGAGTTACGGCCATTTATGGTCTGAGTTCAAATCCTGCCGAGGTTAACTTTGCCTTTCATCCTTACGGGGTCGATGAAATAAAATACCAGTAATGCACTGGGATAATTGCTTGCCTTGTGCCAAAAGTATAAATAATTATTATTGTGGTGGATTGGCAGTATCGGTAGAGGGTCGGATGCCATACTTTCCAGCATAGTTACGTCCCTTTACGGTCTGAGTTCAAATCCCGCTGAGGTTAAATTTGCCTTTCATCCTTAGGGGGTCGATAAAATAAAGTACCAGTAATGTACTGGGTAATTGTTGGCCTTGTGCCAAAAGTAGAAACAATTATTATTATTGGCTGTCAGACAGTGAAGACTTGTTTTATTTAGCTCCGCCAAGTGGCAAATTTTCAGTTTTGTTTTGGTTTTCCATTTGTATTAATTTTTATATTTTTTTAAAAGTCATAAGACTTTTGTCTTTGCCCTGTGAAGGGGAGACGTTATAATATTAGGGCCTTCTGGCCCAAATATCTGAACAATATATATTTTCTCATTTAAAAAAAAAAAAAAAAAAAATGAATGCCCCCCCACCCCCAACATTAACTCTGCAGTCTCAGAAATGTGACACAAAATTAATTACAAACACAACATGCAAAAATAAAATTAGCAACACCACCACTAACAGCTCCAGCTGTACTAAGAGCAAAAAAAAAAGTACCAACACCAACACCAAAACCAACGCCAACTGCAACAACCAAAGCAGCAACTGCACAAACAACAACACCAACACCAACTACAACAGTAACAACAACAACACCAACGCCAACTGCAACAACCAAAACAACAACTGCAACAACAACAACACCAACACCAACTGGAACAGCAACAACAACACCACCAACAAAAGCAACTGTGAAAGCAGCAACAACAACAATGAAAACACCAACAAAAAGAACTCTTTCATTACTGCAGCAGATAAAAGAAGGCCATGCTTTAGAGTGGACCTTACCCAAAAAGAGAAAGATCTGGCCCGGGCATTGAAACTCATTAAACAAACACAAACCTCGGCCAATCGAAACGTCCCGGCAGAGTTCATAGGAGAGGCGGAGAGGAGAATGGTGGACTTTAGATGCATCTCAATGTAGATAAAAACCGACCATCACTCCCCAAGTAGACATCGAAGCTTCACTGATGTGCAGCAGAGTGACACCGAATATATAGCGAGGGGTAGACAATACGGCACCATCTCGGTATTGTTTAAGTTGTGAAACATTCAGTGAACCCTTGCAAAACGAGCAAAGTCATCATGTACCCCTCCGACATGCAAAAAAGAACACTTAGAGTCAGCATTCCCAGGATTCCACCAGGACTAGACACGTGGTGGCTCCTGGGACGCGTGGTTGTGGAGAGAAAAGATGCAGTCCAGATAGAAGCAACAAGAACAGCCAAGGAGGACTGGTCCGGGGTTGATTTGGATATACTTCTCCAAACAAGGCGTGAAAGCCTAAAAAAAAAAAAATCATGGACCACGTCCGTCTCCAAAATGGGACAGTACTGCAAATAATAACAGAATGGTGAAAGCCGTACTGTTTCGTCTGTGGAGTAACAACTTGCGAGCACTCTAGCCTCAACTCAAAATCGCAAGGATTCAAAATCCTCCACAACTCCTGTCGGCGGGGCGCGGACCACCAATTGAAAATGCTACCACCAACTTTAACCACCCAGGAGGAATACTAGCCCCCCTCCCCTTCCCCAATACACACATTGACAGAAAAATACAGAGACACAGGCACATTTACAGACACAGGCACCTCTTCTTCTAGTAGAGAAGACGAAGAAACAATCATAGAAAGCAAAAAAAAAAATTATAATAAATAAATAGGTAAACGCAGACACAAGAAAAAAATTGAAACATCCCCCACTCACAAACAACTGAAACCGTAGACGTCACACTCACAACAAACTTTACCACATCAACACCAATACCACAACCACCAAATCCCCCCTACACAAACAACCACAACAGACACAAGACATACAACATCGTGCTCGTAAGAAGGGCCAAGAAAGATTTGATGGCCCTGATAGCATGGAGGCAAGAAATAGAAAAGGAGTGGCTGATGTTTGGAACGAGCATATTTCGCATACCAGAAGATTTACTACTGGTACGAATGTCGCTCGACTTCTATAAAGGGATTAGAGAGAGCTTTCCTCGGGACATGGGAATCCCAAATGTGAAACCTATATCTAGACTTTCCAACGGGTGTCCGAAGGAAACACTTCAAGCATGGAGGTCCAACCACCTGACCGCCACAAGCTCCCGAGAGGCAAGTAAACTGTTCCTCTCTCTTTTAGCCTGCCAACATGGACATCCTAAGAGTAAGTTGTTTAAATGTTCGTGGCCTGGGGTCATCCTGGAACCAGGGTTTCTGTTGGAGAATACCAACTTTTAAGTTATTTAACATTAAATTTCAGGCACCCTGTAATTCATATTTAGATCAGAGAGTTCTACATATTATGCTAGTCAATATATTATTTAATTTCGCGAAATGATGGTTCACCTGGGATATTGCTAAAACATTTCTCACATCCTTTTCTTATCATAGCTGATTTCATTTTAAGGTACTGAATCTTTTGAATCTCTATCTCCAGGATTTTGTATTTATTTAGTTTTT
This sequence comes from Eledone cirrhosa, assembly GCA_964016885.1. Taxonomy (NCBI): domain Eukaryota; kingdom Metazoa; phylum Mollusca; class Cephalopoda; order Octopoda; family Eledonidae; genus Eledone; species Eledone cirrhosa. The sequence goes on from OZ024741.1 coordinate 171,159,103, forward strand.
CAAATTCTTTTATTCATATATTTTACTATTATTATTTACATGATTATTGTTATTGCTCACAGCTGGGCTGTCAAGATATATTTCTTGATAACTGCTGACAGCTTTGAAAGTTTGGATAATTTTACCCTTTCAAAGAAAAAAAAATCATTTCTTTATTTGGATTAACATGCAAAATATATTCTCTACGCGTGGAACACATATTTTTTACCAAATTAAACGAAGAAAGTGGGTGTTTCTGACATGTTTGCATTTCTTTTCATTTATTTTGTAAATAATTTCTTCCACAGCACAAAATGAAAATACACCTGCAACATTCCAAAAACAAAAAACAATCAAAAACAGAGATTGACAAAGATATAATTGTAAAAATTGTTGCGTTTTCAAAGGCAGATAACTATGAAAAACAATATTGACTTAGTGAAGTGATTTTATTAGCAGTAACGACAGCATACGCACATAACCTTCGCCGAATGGTAGTTATTTAATGTCGGAAAGGTTTTTACTTGTTTCGTTTTCCAGTATTACTAGTAAATATTACAGATATTGAATATTTGTGAGTTTGAAGAGATGAGGTCAGTATGGCAAAGATTTTAAAACCAAAGAATCTA
>OZ024741.1:171164710-171167210 GCA_964016885.1 Eledone cirrhosa
TATATTGCATAATTATGAAACAATCAGATACGATAGGATTACAATCAGCGAACGAAAGACAGACAAATATAGACATGATTTTTTTTTTTTTACTGTTATAGAATTGTTGCCTTTCTCCAGGATTACCTCAGGGAAATGATCGTGTATCAGTAATAACAACAGCATTGTAGTGTATACGGCAATGTGAATGTGAGTACATATACTTAGGAAAATATATGCATACGTGGCTAAATGATTGGAAATATGCAGCTAAGATCGTAATATGCAGGCATATTACACACAGATACACATGTGTACACACAGATACACATAAAATCACATGCGCTAAAACGTGGACGGAAACAACCTCCTCTCTCTCTTGGGGAAGAAGTATGTCTAACAACATACTTTCCAGGTATGTATCTATGTATGTATATACACAACAACTCACACACATATGTATATATATATATATATATATATATATATATATATATATATATATATATATATATATATATATATAAGTACGTATATATATATATATAGGTACATATATATAAGTGTGCATGTATGTATATATATATATACATACTATTGTACGTCTGTATACATATATGTATGTACGTATACATACTTGTATTTAAGTAACAGCCGTACCAAGAGTGAGAAATGAAATTTCGTTTCATTTTTTCCATTTATCGTTTTCGGTGCGCCCGGCCGATTAACTCACTCGATATGCAAATTAGGCTGCTCAGCCGTTATTATGCATGAGGAAAGTATATCTTTCAGACGTTCAATCATCTGACAGGAAGGTATACGTTGCTGAAGATAGCTAATAAGCTTGAAACTAGTACATCGTTCCTTTGTCAGTGTTGAACAAACGAGCAACGATGGTTGCTAAACACTGTATGGCTAAATCCGGGATGTTTGTTTACAAACAAACTGAGCATTATAATAAATGTTCGGTAAATCCATACCTACATATATATATGTGTGCATGTATGTAGATATATATATATATACATACTAATGTACGTCTGTATACACATATGTATGTACGTATACATACTTGTATTTAAGTATCAGCCGTACTAAGAGTGAGAAATGAAATTCGTTTCATTTTTTCCATTTATATATATATATATATATATATATATATATATATATATATATATATATATATATATATATATATATATATATATAAACGTCCAATCGACTGACAGGAAGGTATACGTGCAGACGACAGCTAATAAGCTAGAAACTAGTTAATCGTTCCTTTTTCAGTGTTGAACAAAAGGGCAACGATGGTTGCCGAACACTGTACGGCTAATAATTAGGGATGTTTGTTTACAAAAAAAAACGACCATTATAATAAATGTTTGGTAAACCCATACTACATATATATATATATGTGTGCATGAATGTATGTATATATATATACTACTGTACGTCTGTATACATATATGTATCTACGTATACATATTTATATTTAAGTATCAGCCGTACTAAGAGTGAGAAATGAAATTTCCATTTTTCCATTTATCGTTTTCGGTACGCCCGCCCGACTAACTCACTCGATATGCAAATTAGGCTGCTCAGCCGTTAATATGCATTAAGAAAGTATATACTTTCAAACGTTCAATCGACTGACAGGAAGGTATACGGTGCTGATGACAGCTAATAAGCTAGAAACTAGTTCATCGTTCCTTTGTCAGTGTTGAACGAAAGGGCAACGACGGTTGCCGAACCCTGTACGGTTTAATTCGGGCTGTTTGTTTACAAACAAACCGAGCATTATAATAAATGTTCGGGAAACCCATACGCACATATATATGTGTGCATGTATGTATATACATACTACTGTACGTCTGTATACATATATGTATGTACGTATACGTTACTTATATTTAAGTATCAGCCGTACTAAGAGTGAGAAATGAAATTTCTTTTTTTCCATTTATATATATATATATATATATATATATATATATATATATATATATATATATATATATATATATATATATAAATTTTAGTACAGCATTGACGAAGCTTTAGAATACGGCCAAGCTAGCGTATATGCATAATCGGTCTGTAGCTTGAGCACTCGGATGAGGAAAGACCCCAGAGTAATAACATTACGTTCAGACAGCTTAGCAAATCAGATATAGCAGTCGGCAGTCCAGCCGCATTACCAGAGCAACGAAAATACAGGAACCAGGAAAAGATTTTATACTGACACGGACACAGCGGTGAGGCTGTGTGTAAAATATATAACTTACATCGTATATCAACAATATAGATCACAATATCACATCCAACATCAGCGCTAAGTTTCTACAAATCCAAGATCGATAAATTCCTATTGCAGGAGTCTGCAATATAATGGTTTTTGACGACAGAACATAGGATTTACTTCTTCAGCAAGTCTTTCGTTCTTAGCCAGAGCGGATATGTTGTAACTTTAAATGTCGCCACAGACACGTGGTTTACTCCAAGGGAGGTAACCCCCGCT
>OZ024741.1:171169710-171179710 GCA_964016885.1 Eledone cirrhosa
CTATAACAATTGTAAATTGTTCAAAACTTGAACCAAATTGTAGATAATAACACCCTTCTCCTCGTGAGAGGGGTCTTTTCTGCCCGTTATTTGGCCCTTCGAGGTTAAATAACCACTTATTGGGGTTTTGTGCCCAATATTCATTTTAACCGTAAAAAAAACATGGCTAGAAAAAAGAATTTTCACAAGTCACTCCAACTTTTTCCGTCTTCTTCTTCCTCAATCGTCACTACATCAGAGAGAAGATTGTCTCTCTCCCTCCCTTCTCTAAATGTGGTGTCACCTCTTTCGCAAGCGACGCCATTAAAGAAAAAGAAAAATATAGTTTCTGGTAGCTTTCACAAAGAGAACGTGCATTCCGTGGAACATTTCTCCACGACGACGACAACAACGAAAAAAGTGTGCGGTAAATACGGAAAGCCATTTCATTCGTCTGACGTCATGAAGGATAGCAGCAGCAGCCGTAATAACAGCAGCAGCAGCAACCGTGACAGGGAAAATACTAGTAGCAGCCGCAACAATATCAGCAGCAGCATAAACAACAACAGCAGCAGCAGCAACAGCAACAACAACAGCAGCGGCAGCAACAACAACAACCACAGCAACAGCGGCGGCGGCGGTCGTAGTATCAGCAGCAACAACAAAAGTAACAGCAGCTCTGACGACGACAACAACAACAACAAGAAAGAAAAACCAATCTCGTTTGCAGGTATCGCAAAGAACCTGGAAAATTTTTTCGAAACCCAACACCACTGTACGGTCGCGTACTGTACAGTAAGCACAAAATGACGTAGAGTTGAAAGAACCACAGAGGCTCAAATACAAAAAGCCTTAGGGTCTATGTGACAGCGGAAAACGCATATCACCCGAGGCAAGAAATATTCCACCGTGGACGTGGTTTTTGCCACACCCCAGGAGGCAAAGGGTCAATCCTTAGTGACCCTAAGGAGCGAGGAAATGGTGTTGGTGCCCTCCTACTGCGGGCAAAAAATTGTGAGGGTCAAACAGACCAACGCCCCCCCCCCCCTCCCCGAGATGGCCCCTTCTTGGCTGGCCGGGTCTGTCTTCGTTGGTATCGAGGACAAAACACCTGTACTGCAAGTGCAAGTACAGAAAAAAGTACGAGAAGATTGGGTAGGCACCTCCATTGAGATGTTAATTGAAACCAACCAGGAGGGCATCGAAGCTATTCCGGATGTGAAAGACTTCGATAACGGCACTCAACTGCCCATAAGTGTTGAGGGCAAACGCCCGAAATGCTTTCGCTGTGGGTCGAAGACTCCCCTCAGGGCCTTTTGCAATGAGAAGAACCTGAGAAAGGAGAAAACCCCCCTCCTTCCGAAACCAGCTCCACTGCTACCAGCAACGCGACAGGCGGCAAACAGGAAGGATAGGTCCGTGGTACCCTTACCCACGCCACGCAAATCAAGAACAGCAGCAGCAGTGGAAGTATTAACAACAACAATAGTAATACCAACTGCAACAGAGACTCCACTGCAACCATCACCAACAAGCTATAGAGAAAAATAGAGCAGAGGGAGAACTAGTTAGAAAATTAGACGAGGCGCTTAGCAAAGGCATCACGACCGACGTACTTGCGGCGAAATTGGCCCTTGACCAATTCTTCAATGAAAAAGTACGAAGGCTGCGTTTTCAGAACTAGGGTGCGTGCTCTCAGACACGAGGGGACGAATGCTGTTCAATGGGACCGAGTAGCGGATGCGCGTCGTTGCAACAAAGCCACGATCCGGTCTTTGGTGGACCACGACAGGCGCATGCTACTCGATCCCGTGTGAAGCTTTTCAGCGACACTTCGCACAGCTGTTAGGGGGCAGCGGCGGGCCGGATCGAGGGATGGATTTTAGTGTCTACCTCGACGGACTGCTGCAGCTGTCGGCCACTGAGGCGGAGTGCTGCTAAAAGCTGATAACAGCCGCTGAAGTACAGTAAACAATTACTGGCTGCACAAGGGGTAAATCGCCTGGTTTGGAAAGCTTTCGATAGGGTAGACCACCGTTACTTAGCGGCAGTCCTGAAGGCGGCTGACTTTGGGCTTGTCTTCAGAGGTTGGATCGCTGCCATGCACAGCGACATCTGCTCTGTGGTGAGAGTGAACGGTCACCTTTCGGAACCGTTCAACATCATGCGCTCGGTCCGCCAAGGATGTCCCCTCTTGCCCCTCTTGTACGTATTGACTCTCGAGCCAGTACTGCACAAACTGGAGACGTTGAGGGGTGTCCCGCGCGAACTAGGATGCGGAAGATCCGTGTCAGCATATGCGGACGCGGTCACCGCAGTGGTGTCGAACGCCAAACACATCGAGGCGATCGGCACTTCACTAAGAGAATACCAAGCGGTGACAGGAGCAATGATCAACCAGAAAAAGTTAGTGGTTCTGCAGCTCGGCACCTGGAGAGGCAGGTCCATGCCGACCAACAGCGTCGTCGGGCGCTGAACGAACGGACCGGTTAAATTGCTAGGGGTCTGGTTCGGTCCGGCCCTCCAGAGGGACAAAAACTGGGACGAGGTGACGAAATTCGCGGAGAGGAAGCTATCCCTGAAAGGTCGAGCGGAGGTGGCTAACTCGTACATCGCGTCCGTCATCTACTACCGCCTGACCGTCGTACCTTGTCCTAAGACCAGCCTGACTGCGCTGGAGCGTTTGCTCTTTCGCTTTTTGTGGAAGGGAGGCGCTCCGATGGTCAGGCGGTCAATCTGCTGTCAACACACGCTACGCGGAGGGTTGGGCATGCCGTGGCTGATGATGCGCAGACACGCGCTCAGGCTACGTCATCTCCACCTATTCCTGGACGTTATTCAGGTGTGGTCGCCGTCTGCTAGACGCTTCTTTCCCCAGCTCGTTTCCTTGACAGAGCTGCAGTCCTGGGTCAAGCGAACACCGAGGGGGAGTGCTTGGAGACTGGAATGTTTTCAGGCGCTCACAGCCCTCGACCAATCGGGCAATGTGATCGGTGGAAACTCCACCTTGGCGTTCTATAGAAGATTAGTGGAGGGGAAGAGCAACGACGTACTGTGGGGAAACTCTTGGCGTCGACGTCAATCAACTAGCCAATCTCTTCGGAAGAACTTTCGGGCCGGGGCCTATGGACAACTTCCAGAAATCCCTGGCCTGGCAGTGCTACCGAGGAGCTTTGCCAGTTCGGGATAAATTCTACAGGCATGGAGGTGCCCTCAGCCGGGCATGTCCGAGATTCGCGCAGGGCGATGAAACAGTCCTGCACGCACTCGTCCAGTGTCCGAGCATTGCTGACTTGTGGGTTTATGTCGAACACCTGCTGTCGCGTGTAGGACGGATCCAGCTATCAGCTGAGTGCATCGTGAAGATTTCCACGCCCTCTTCCTTTAACCGGGAAGGGCAGGCAGTTGTTATCTGTCTGATGGCCATGGCGAAAGAGATAGTATGGTGGACACGTTTGAAAGGGCTGAAGACGAGCACTTACCTCTTCGGTGATGCCCTGATTAACTTTTTCAAATTTCATTTGAAAAGGAAAATCAGGGTAGAGAGGGAAGTGCTCTCTTCCCAGCATTTTGTTGAAAATGGGTGAGAGAGGCAAGAATGGCCCGAGTGAATGGGCCTACTCTGAGTATGTGTCTGTAAATTAAAGGTGGAAAAGTGGGAGAGGGCACTTGCCCTGGTGGTCAGGGTCACTGTGGCTTTTTAATGGGCTTTCTACACGAATGTCCCTCGGAAGTCTCTCCCGAGCAAACGGCGACTACACCTGATCACCGTCGAGGAAGAGGTGGAGATGTCGTAGCCTGAGCGCGTGTCTGCGCATCATCAGCCACGGCGTCCCAGCCCTCCACGTAGCGGGTGTTGACAGCAGATTGACCGCCTGACTATCAGAGCGCTTCCCTTCCACAAAAAGGGAAAGAGCAAACGCTCCAGCGCAGCCAGGCGGGGCTTAGGACAAGGTACGACGGTCAGGCGGTAGTAGATGACGGACGCGATATACGCGTCAACCACCTCCGCTCGACCTTTCAGGGATAGCTTCCTCTCCGCCCATTTCTGGGTGAGAGAAGCCACCTTGCTCGTCACCTCGTCCGATGTGTTTGGCATTCGACACCACTACGGTGACATCGTCCGCATATGCTGACACAGATTTTCCACATCCTAGTTCGCGCGGGACCCCCCTCAACGTCTCCATTTGTGCAGTAATGTCTCGAGAGTCAATACGTACAAGAGGGACGAGAGGGGACATCCTTGGCGGACCGAGCGCATGATGTTGAACGGCTCCGAAAGGTGACAGTTCACTCTCAACACAGAGCAGATGTCGCTGTGCATGGCAGCGATCCAGCCTCTGAAGACGGGCCCAAAGCCAGCCGCCCTCAGGACTGTTGCTAGGTAACGATGGTCGACCTTATCAAAAGCTTTCGACTGATCTAAATTGATCAAGGACCCACCCGTGCCAGGTTCCCTAGCTACCCTCTCTACGATGTATCGCATGAGGTGGAGGTTGTCGTGGATGGATCTGTCGGGAATGGCGCCTCTCCCACCAGACCACCAACGACAAGCGCCAACCTCTTTGCTAGCACCTTGTCCAAAATCTTGAACTCTGGGTTTAGCAGAGTTGTGGGCCTGAAATTATCTATGTTATCCCCCTTGTTCGGATCCTTTCACAGCAGCGCCACAGCTCCTCGGCTCACAGAGCTGGGAATTCTCCCGTTCTGTTGCCATTTGCAGTAGACGTCCGCCAAGAGACCTCCGAACAAGTCTGGTATCTGTACGTAAAGTTAATAGGGCAGACCATCCAAACCAGGCGATTTGTCCCTTGTGCAACAAGTCATTGCCTCCCGTACTTCAGCGGCTGTTATCGGCTTTTCGCAGCACTCCGCCTCAGTGGCCGAGAGCTGTGGAATTCCGTCGAGGTAGACACTAAAGTCCATCCCTCAATCTGCCCGACGCTGCCCCCGAACAGCTGAGCGAAGTGTAGCTGGAAAGTTTCACGCATTTTCCCGGGATCGAGTAGCATGCGCCCGTCGTGGTCCACCAAAGACCGGATCGTGGAATTGTTGCAACGACGCGCATCCGCTGCTCGGGCCCATTGAACGGCTTTCGTACCCTCGTGTCTGAGAGCACGCACCCTAACTCTGACAACGCAGCATTCGTGCTTTGCATTGAAGAATTGGTCAAGGGCCAATTTCGCTGCAAGTATGTCGGTCGCGATGCCTTTGCTAAGCGCCTCGTCTAATTTTCTAACTAGTTCTCCCTCTGCTCTATTTTTCTCTATTGCCAAAGCCTTACTAAACCTAATGGACTCTATTCTAATCGCTCTTTTCAGAGCAAACCACCACTTGTGGTCGACGATGGCCCCCGTCAACGCCCGCCTAACTAGTTCGCTAATCCGGTCTCTGTAGGCCTTGCGCGCTGTTAAAGACGCGTTTAGCTTCCAGTAGCCGGGTCCTCGTCTATGAAGCCTAGCTAAATCTAGCACACAGATCACGAATTTGTGGTCCGTGTAGCTGACTATCTTGAATTGTGGACAGCCTATGCTAGACCTATCTATTTCACTACAAAATACTCTATTGCGGTTTGTCCAGTCCACATTGGCACATTAGGGAAATCCAATCGGTACCTGTCAGACAGTTCAAAACGCCTGTGCTGGTTGGTGAGGCTCTTGCAACCTCCTCCCCTATCCGCTAATCCCACACAGTCCCAGCGTGCATCTAAGATCCTGTTCCAGTCGCCCACTAACATTAAAGAGCGGGACGTTCCTAGAAAGGTCTCCAGACGCCGGAAGAAATCAGGCCGCCCTGCTCCTGTGGGGGCATAGACGGCCACTAGCCTGAAAGCTTGCCCGTCTCCGCCGGTCACATCCAGCACCAGCAACTTACCTTCTGGGTCCAGGAAGATGGCCCGTATGGCGAGATCCAAACCTCTCCGAAAAAGCGCAGCAACTCCTCCCCCCGATTCAGGACGGCTAGTAGGTGCGTACACATCGTAGCCGCCGAAGATCGGTGCGAAGGCCCGTGCTTCGGAGATTCTGGTCTCGCTGATAGCCACTACATCTATGTTTAGTGACCTGAGGTCGTTGAGCAGGTGGCCCTGCTTCCATAACGACCCCAAGCCACGCGCATTTATGATGCCTCTTCTGAGTGAGGTCATGTTGAAATGGAGTGGAAAAGATGGGAAAGACCTTACTTCTCGTAGAGGAAGGATGGTTTCTCCATCACTTTTCACTTGATCGTCTGGTAAAGGGACCGTTGATCGTCCCTTCGGCTGGTCGTCGGTTCTTCCGTGAGTACATCCGAATATACTCTCCGGTTGAGTGTCCCTCCTAGGTTTCTGAAATCACCAACTGGGTTGGGGAATCCGTTTATATGTTTGTGTATTATTTCTGTGCTATTCTTACCAGTCTTTTGTTCGTTGGTGTTTTGATTGGTGCTGGTATTATGAAGTCGTGCTGTGAAATGTCTGTGTCTTCAATTATGTAAGTCATTAGTTTCTTGTTGTGTGTATTTATTGCTGTGCATTTATTTTTCTGGGGGTGGGGTGTAGTTCTGCTATTTTCTTGTCGTTGTTGCTGGGTGTGTGTGTCTTGCGATGTTGGTGCTTATGGTGGTGGTGTTGAAGGTGTTGAAGGTTGTTGTTAATACTTCCACTGCTACTGCTGTTCTTGATTTCCGTGGGGTGGGTATGGGTAACACTGACCTATCCTTCCTGCTTGCCGCCTGTCCTGTTGCTGGTAGCAGTGGAGCTGGTTTCGGAAGGAGGGGAGTTTTCTCCTTTCTCAGGGTCTTCTCATTGCAGAAGGCCCTGAGGTGAGTCTTCGATCCACTGCGAAAGCATTTCGGGCGTTTGCCCTCAACACTTATGGGCGGTTGAGTGCCGTTATCGAAGTCTATCACATCCGGGATAGCTTCGATTCACTCCTGGTTGGTTTGGATTAACATCTCAATGGAGGTGCCGACCCAATCTTCTCGTACTTTTTTCTGTACTTGCAGTACAGTTGTTTTGTCCTCGATTCCAACGAGGACAGACGCGGCCAACCAAGAAGGGGCCATCCCGGGGGGGGGGGTCAGTTTGACCCTCACAGTTTTTTGCCGGGAGTAGGATGGCACCAACACCATTTCCTCGCTCATTAGGGTTACTAATGATTGAGCCTTTGCTTCCTGGGGTGTGGCAAAAAGCACGTCCATGCTTGTAGAGTTTATCCCGAACTGGCAAGGCTCCTCGGTAGCACAGCCAGGCCAGGGATTTCTGGAAATTGTCCATAGGCCCCGGCCCGAAAGTTCTTCCGAAGAGATTGGCTAGTTCATTTTCGTCGACGCCTAGAGTTTCCCCAAGTACGTCGTCGCTCTTCCCCTTCACTAATCCTCTATAGAACGCCAAGATGGAGTTTCCACCGATCACGTTGCCCGACTGGTCGAGGGCTGTGAGCGCCTGAAGACATTCCGGTCTCCTAATAATAATAAAAGAACGATTTGTTGTCTTCATTACGTTGATTGAGTAGTGACGCGTGTTTGGCTATTGATCAGCTCAAGATTCGATCTATATAGATCTAGCTCGACTCTGGTAATGACAGAATGAACCTAGGGCATAGAAAGGTCTATAACGATTCATATTCATTTATGGTGGTCAGTTCACTCGGGTGAACCTACAGTAACTGCACATTATATTCCTTATATATATATATATATATATATATATATATATTGTCAACTTCGGCCTCCCTCTACTAGTGTGTCTGCGCAGGAGCTCCCACCGGTGCACTGAGTGCAGTGTCAACTCTGAATATCGGTGAGCATGTGTAGCTAACCGCAGCCTCCTCTGTGTTACTTTCAGGCTGACTTTTGGGAGTCTCCCGTACAGCTCTGTGTTCTTCATCCTCAGTGTATACTGATTAATTTTCAGAGCCATCCCCAGCATTCTTGTGTACCACCCATCCACCATCTGAGTGAGTTTCTTGGTCAGTGTTCAAGTCTCAGGCCCGCAAAGTAGCACAGACAAGACACGGCGGCGATGATGAAGGACATAGACCGCTGGAGAGAACTCGTCCATGGATCTCAGGAATTTTACCCGCCCTATATACCTATATACGCGCGTATGTGTATGGTTATTTGGAAGCATAGTTGAAAGTGTTATCACTTCACAATTCATTTTTTTTTCACTGCGAAATTTAATTTTTTTTTAGTTAATCAACATTTAATTTTCCTTAGAATATGTTATTTACACACACACACACTCACACGTATTAATATGCTTTGAGGTATTTTGTTATGTAGCTATATTATACGAGATATCTCTCCAAAGTTGTTATAATTTAATATATTGCACTATATTCCATTCCTAAACTGTCGCACGAATAATCTCGTGTTTTATAGAAGATATATCTTGATGTTATTTATGTCCGGCTGTCTGACTAATTGGCCCCCACCCTCTCTCTCTCACTCTATCTCTCTAAATATCCGTGATAGTATGCGCGGGCTGATCATCAGTCAATGACCCACAGGATCAGATATCGAAATATCCAAGACACGCAGACACTAACCACTCGATGGTTGAGGGATAATTAATTCCTGTATCAATTAAAAAGTGACACAGCAAATATAGACACGCACACACACAGAGACCCCCCCCACTCTCTCTCTCTCTCTCTCTCTCTCTCTACCTCTCTCTCTCACAAACACACAGCCACAGACACGCACGTATACATACACACACACACGTGTGCTCCCAAACTATGACTGTATATCTGTATCTAAACAGATTAGAGCAATATGAATTGAGTACACGTTGAAACTGAAAATATACATATTAGTTGATATTATTAATTGATTGGCAGTATCGGTAGAGGGTCGGACGCCATGCTTTCTAGCATAGTTACGTCCCTTTACAGTCTGAGTTCAAATCCCGCCGAGGTTGACTCTGCCTTTCATCCTCACGGGGTCGATAAAATAAAGTACCAGTAATGCACTGGGTAATTGCTGGCCTTGTGCCTAAAGTAGAAACAATTATTGATTGATTGGATTGGTAGTATCGGTAGAGGGTCTGACGCCATGCTTTGCAGCAAAGAGTTACGGCACTTTATTGTCTGAGTTCAAATCCCGCTGAGGTTAACTGCCTTTCATCCTTACGGGGTCGATAAAATAAAGTACCAGTAATGCACTGGTTTATTGCTGGCCTTGTGCCAAAAGTAGAAACAATTATTGATTGATTAATTATTTGTATTTGTTTAAACTGGTCGAGAACTTGAATTGGGTAGATGTTGAACAGACATAATTGTTTTGTTTAGACTCTGAATTTGACTGCCAAAAACCTGGATGGGATATTTCATCTTTCGTTGAGAAAAAACACGCGACAGTGAGTGATACTACAATCATTAACGGCAACGTTTTACACCGTATTCTACGCACAGAAGGGAAAACTATTGAAAACGTGAGTGCAATCGAGGATATTATATAATTGTTTCTACTTTTAGCACAAGGCCAGCAATTAACCCAGTGTACTACTGGTACTTTATTTTATTCGACCCCGTAAGGATGAAAGGTAAAGATACGGTCCAGGTTTGTTATGTAACCTGATTTTATTGTCCCTTTAACCACAGTTTTCAATGTGTCACGCCTGTTAACGTATGTTTATTATTCTAAGATGTAACTTATCGATTTATCAATATTTTCTTATTGACTAATTCGTGCAAAGCTTCCAAATATTGTCTTCTTTTCGTGGATGCTGGCCGAGCGTTACAAATTCGATTATACTGGGTTCCACTCTTATATATATATATATATATATATATATATATATATATATATATATATATATGTATATATATATATATATATAAATCGAAAGTGTAAGTCGACAGGTTAAAATTAACTCCGTTAATTCATATTAGCTGTTACATGTATTTCGGTGATAACCATTATTCAACAGATATGACCTCACCAGACAGCTAGAAGTTGAACAGTAAAAAACAGAAAAACATAATGATGGAACAATGTTTACCCCCGTTATTTCGACCATTTGATATGCCCAGTC
>OZ024741.1:171182210-171207210 GCA_964016885.1 Eledone cirrhosa
TTGTTTTTATATTTTCAAACCTCTTTCATCACAGATTCTGTCACCTCCTCAGTGACTGGGTTTTTATTTTGCATGTCGTGTGCTATGTGCTTGGTTTGTGCTTATGTATATATATATATATATATATATATATATATATATATGTGTGTGTGTGTGTATTTGTGTGTGAGGACATGATAATATCCGTTTATGTAGGCTAATCCACGTTACAGTGAAATGAATATGCGAAACAAAAGAAATACAAGAGGCAACTTACCATTTAATTGTGTTCAACGTGATTGGTGGAGTTGCGTAACAAGTATCTTGAGGATACAAGATGTATCATCGAGTATGATACATATTTTCGAAGGAGATTTCACAGAGTAATATAAAGTGAATGGGGTATATTGAAGAAACTAGGCAAAATCCGAGAAATATTTATTTCATAATATATGTCTCTTATACCCGTTTCAATACTGTTACGTAATTAATTGCCTACGAGAGCTTAAAGAATACTTTATATAAATTCATTTTCTCGCACTGCTTATTTGCAATGGCATTTCTTCAAAGAGGTCAAAGCTAGAAATGAAGCTCAGTGGACAGGTCACCTATTCATCGTAATAACTGTTTCTACTTTTGGCACAAGGCCAGCAAATTACCCAGTACATTACTGGTAAATAACGGCATGCAGTCAGGTATCTCGTCAGAGACATTATTGGCACATTAATGAGATATTTTTAAGTAGATATTTTAGTCAATTAAATATAAACTATATTTCATAAAAGGAAGTTTTACAATGAAGGAAATATGAAAAAGAAAAAAGAAAAACAAAATTAAGTAATAAACAGTGCGGGGTGGGTATAAAAGGGCAGATCTCGCTGTATAGGAAAGTAGAGGAAAGGGAGGGGAAAAGCAAGGCCACGGAAAAAAGAGAGGTAGAAGAGGAGAGGGTGATAGGACTTATGTCTAGCGTGGGATGATGTTCGTCTGCGACCCGCGGACAACATTATAAATACATGTTCGCAGACAATGGCCAGCAATACTCCAGCCACCCCCGCCTCAGATGGGCTGCTGACGTTCCGATGTTACGGAGGAGCTCGGTAGTACGGGATTCGAGGACGCCTGATGTCTCATTGGCAGCTGGTGCGAAGAAGAAACAACCGGACAAGACCCGATATTTTCTTATCTTGCTGCCCTAAGCCTTGCGAGCCGCAGTACCGGGGTTTGTGGCCGAACCGACTAAGTTAGAGCCGGAGAACGTGTCATAACATGTGATATTCTAGGTGAGAGATTTACATTCTTCGAATGGGAAAAGGGTAATTCCGTCGGGTCGCTCGCCATTTCCACGGTTGTACCTATAATAGAAATTATTATTATTATCATTATTATCCTCAATATTATTCTTTCCATGAAAGATTACGTTTGAAGGAAAGGATCTGAAGGGGCATCTTCTGGACGTTATTCTTTCTTCGAAAAAAGTGTGAGAGATAGAAAAACAAATAGGTTAAACTCAGGTAAAAGAAGAATAAAACTAAAACAATATGTACAGGAGAAAAGCACCCATGGAGGGAGAAAGAATGAAAGAGAAATAGTTCATAGCCATGCATAGTTAGTATATTAGCTCATCAAGTTTCCACACGGCTTGATTTTTACATTTTATTTTGTATTTTCTCAAGTACTTTTAGGTCTTCTGTGATATTCTTCTAGATTCTGTTGACATCGCCACTTTAGGTTGGTAATTATCACTAATATTGCGACGATATATACGAGGTTTTAGCATAGCTAAATCTAAATAATCTATTTAAAGTTTTCGTATTTTGTAATTAGGGATGATATTTTTACGTCGTACATAAGTGATAACCCATAAAATAATCTCAGTTAATAAGAATTACAGAATACAGCAACTTCAACAATTGAATTAAAATAAAGTAGATTAAATCAAACTAAATCGAATCGAATAAATATTAGTGCCGATACACAAATGATTTGAGCGTTTCAATAACAATTATTTTAAAAATTAATTCCTATAGTTTCACCTGACTCCTGAACACACACACACACACACGCGCACACACACACACACGCGCACACACACATATATATATATATATATAAACTCGTGTGTTACTTTCTACATTCAATACAGAAGCGAAAATCAACCAAACAATGAGGGTGTTCTGTTATTATTTCTGGCAATATTATTACAACAATATTTACCTCTCAAAGTATAACATTATTTGTTTCAACACACGATTTCATTAAAAAAACCTTGCAAACAATATATATATATATATCTATCTATATATATATAGGAACAAGTAGGACCCGACGGTTGAGCTCAAGCCATTTCGACGGCTAATTCTGGACAAAATGAACATTTTTATCCTGGTAAATGAATAGCCAAACTTCTCAGGGGGTAATTCCATATATGGTAAATGTGATTGTCACAAGGATTGGTCAAAATTTTGCTGTTGAGACACATGATTCTATCATGGCATTTTGTGAAAGGTAGAGGTAGCTGAACTTGCCAGTAAAAGAAAGAGGGGGAGGGAGTGGAGGAAACCCAGTCAAACGTTGAAAGTGACAACTACAGCAGATTCTAAGGATAGAAGGTCGAAAAAAGTATACTAGAGAAGGGGAGGTGGGAGGAAGTTGAAACAATAAGTAAATCTATATGGAGTAAATATATAGAAAAAATAAAAAATATAAAAAATATTTTAAAAAATGAGCAGATATTCGAGCAGATATATGAGCAGATATTCGAGGAACATGCGCCTTATTACAACCAGGCCCTCAAGCGGAGTGGCTTCCGGGAGGAAATATCCTATTGTCCAGCTTCCATTAGCGGAACCAGCAGGCGAC
This sequence comes from Eledone cirrhosa, assembly GCA_964016885.1. Lineage (NCBI taxonomy): Eukaryota > Metazoa > Mollusca > Cephalopoda > Octopoda > Eledonidae > Eledone > Eledone cirrhosa. Next base: position 171,185,052 of record OZ024741.1, read on the forward strand.
ACCGCCGCTCACGCAACGTAACGTGGTTCAATCCTCCCCCACAATGCCGAGGTCACAACACCTATCAGGAAAATCTTCTTTAGGCTCATCGAAAAACACTTCCCACTACAACACCGCTACCACAACATAATCAACAAAAATACCATCAAACTCTCCTACAGCACCACACCTAACTTTGCACAAAACATCGTCTCCTCTAACAACAAAAAAATCAACCCCTATGGAAGAAATAACCTAGATAGCAGTGGAGAGCTGACCAGGAGGTGTAACTGTCCTGATAGATCCCTTTGCCCCCTCGACAACAGATGCAGAGATCGTAATGTGATCTACCAGTGCAATGTGAGGACGGATACCTCCAACAAAGCTTATATAGGATTAACCGCTTGGGACTTCAAGACGCGGCTATACCAACACAGACATACTTTTCGAAACCCGGCCTGGCGTCACGCCACTACACTTTCGGGCCACATCTGGGACCGCAAAGATTACTATATAACCTATAATCTCACTTGGTGCTTACTGTCCAGAGCCAACTCTTAGACGGGAGGACGCCGTCCGTGTAACTTATGCTCGGAGGAAACATTACAAATGCTGTTTTCGACTGACCAACTCATAAACAAGAAAGACGAACTGGTAACTGCATGCAAACACAAATTGCGTAGGACTTACCTCTCCCTCAAACCCCATAATGACCCGGGGGGTGGGGGTAGACAAGGGCTGTAACACCCCACTTGCCGACTTTGTAAGGGGTAACCCCTGCTTACAAATGTAGACGTAATTTTTTATATATTTTGTTTATATTTTTTATCGTTTCCTCTATATTTCCTTCTTCTCCCCATCCTTCCTAGTCCTTCCACCCCAGATCTTCTTCTTTGTCGTCATTCTTTTCACCTTCTCGCCCCCATTCGGTCCTCTGTAGCCTCAGTATCCCCACCCCCCTTATTTTATGATAGAATTGGTCCATTCCGCTTTTTATAGCAGATGTGCTAGACCCCAGATATTTGCTTTCTTCTCTGATTGCTGCCCCATTTCCGTGATTTCTAGATTTCTTAGTGGTATTTCTGCTTTAGTTTCTCGTATATATAAAACGCGTATCAAAACAATATGTCACAGTCATTCTATCTATCTATATCTCTCTCTTCATATATATATATATATATATATATATATATATATATATATATAAAACTATGTACACGTACATACATATATGTATACAGAGGTACAGTAGTATGTATATATATATACATACATGCACATACATATATATGTACGTATGGATTCACCGAACATTTATTTTAATGCTCGGTGTGTGTGTAAACAAACATCCCGTATTAAGCCGTAGTGTCCAGCAACCATCGTTGCTCGTTTGTTTAACCCTGACAAAGGAACGCTGTACTAGTTTCAAGCTTATTAGCTATCGTCAGCAACGTATACCTTCCTGCCAGATTGTTGAACGTCTGAAAGTATTTACTTTCCTTATGCATATTAACGGATGAGTAGCCCAATTTGCATATCGAGTGGGTTAATCGGCCGGGTGCACCGAAAACGATAAACGGAAAAAGTGAAACGCAATTTCATTTTCCACTCTTAGTACGGCTGTTACTTAAATATAAGTATGTACATGTTCTTCTGTATAGAAGAAGGGATATACAGCATGGTGGACACACCCATACCATCCAACTTAAAGGTAACACATTTACTGTTGATAATCGTAGGATTGTTCCATACGTCCCTTTCCTCTCATTGAGATCTCAGTGTCACATCAATTGTGAGGTTGTCCACAGTGCCAAGGCTGTTAAGTACTTATATAAGTACATCACAAAAGGATCAGACAAGATCACTTTCACTATTAAGGATGATCAATGAAATTGTGTCCATGCCCAAAATGAGATTGAGACCTATATCAATGCACGGTACATCTCACCCAGTGAAGCATTCTGGAGAATCTATAAATTTCCATTACATCATCGAAAACCGCTAGCTGAAAAGTTGCTTTGCCATTTACCTGGGGAACAAATGGTCGTGTATGAGCGAGGGCAGGAAGAAAGTATTGTTTCTAGGGGACAGCCAATGACTAAGTTGACGGAATATTTTCAACTGAATATTAGAGACCCACTGGCACAAAACATATTGTATATTGATATTCCTAAATATTTCACCTGAACAAACAAAAAGTGGTAAAGAAGGAAAAAGCGACATCTGGATGGTGATCAACAATTGGACGCATTCCAACAGTATCTCTCAGTAGACATCAATCTGAATTATATTACTTCAGAATGATCCTACATCACAAGAATGGGTCAACTTCATACAAAGATTTGGGGACAATTGAAGGAGTTGAATTTCCAGCATTCCAAGAAGAATGCATGAAACTTGGTCTGTTCGGTGAAGATGGAGAAAAAGACAAAGCTATAGAAGATGCTGATCCATTACGCTTGGTCCTCAGCTGCGAGAGATCTTCTTCACCATTTTGTTGTACTGCATGCCAAATGACCCTCTACAGTTCTGCAGAAATGGAAGAATTGTCTTGCAGAGGATATCATGCATGAGCATGCAGTGGATATCATCATGTCCATGCAAACCGTGCAGATTGTCCTACAGAAGATCCAACAAAGACTTCAACATGATGGCTTGGATATTCATGCCAACTATGGTCTTCCTCGGCCAGACCCAACTATTGTTGCCGTACCAGAAATCAACAGGGTTCTTATGGCAGAAGCTGATTTCAATACACACCAACTGCAAGCAAACATAAATGAACTTCTGCCAACATTGAATCCTGAGCAACTGGTTATTTTTCACAAAGTAATCACCTCTGTAAATGGAAATGAAGGCAGAATTCTCTGCTTGAATGCAAGTGCAGGTACAGGAAAGACCTATGTCATAAACATCCTATTGGATTACCTCCGATCTAAAACAAGAATTACACTTGCCACTGCCATATCTGGAATAGCAGCCACTTTGCTTCACAAAGGTAGAACTCTTCATTCCAAGTGCAAGATTCCTCTCAATATGACTGCTGAATCAACTTGCTTCTTCACAAAGAGGGATGACACAGGTAAACTTATGCAGCAAGCTGATCTGCTAATCATTGATGAGATAGGTATGGGACATAAGCACATCTTTGAATGCCTTGACAGGAGCTTCAAAGATGTTCGAGATTGCAAAAAGCCATTTGGTGGTCTAACAGTATTACTATCTGTTGACTGGAAGCAGATTCTTCCAGTTGTACGTCATGGGGTTAGACCACAAATAGTTGAGGCAACCATCAAGAGATCCTATCTGTGGGACTATGTGGAAACGATGGAGATGACAACAAATCACCGGTTAATTAATGCAGAGGATTCTTATGAAAGACAGTTTACAAACTACCTTCTTGATGTGGGAAATGGTAACATTCCAACTGTTCCAACTGTAGGTACATTCACAATTCTTCTGCCAAATTAACTTTGTCTGGAATATGGTAATGTGTCTGGACTGTGGGATTTTGTGTATATAAATCTTCCAAGAAACTACGCAAACCCACTATGGCTTGCAAATAGAGCCATTATCATTCCAACAAATGATGCAGCAAGATGGTGAAAGAGTTCATGGTCAACAAGTTCCCAGGTCATGAAATAATCTACAGGAGCTCTGATACAGTAGCTAATGAACTGCAATATCCAATTGAGTTCATCAACAAACTTACCCCATCAGGCTTCCCAACACACATACTTATACTGAAGAAAGGCAAATGCATCATGCTTCTGAGAAATGTGGATCCTCTAAACGGGCATTGCAATGGTACACGCTACATTATCATCAGTTTACATAATCATGTAATTGAAGCTGAAGTGGCATTGGGTCAGAATGCTGAAACAAGGTTGCTAATCACAAGGATACCACATGTATCTCAAGAGCTTGAGTTCCCTTTCACCTTTACTCGCAAGCAATTTCCTGTAAAACCAGCCTTTGCCCTTACATGCAACAATGCACAAGGCAGACATTTGAAAAGATAGGTGTATATCTATCAACACAATTCTTCTCACATGGTCAGATGTATGTTGCATTATCACGAGTTACCCTTGTGGTTAATAAAGAAAGCATTATCACGAGTTACAAAAAAAGAAAATATAAAAATATTAAATGAAAGGGGTCTGTTTGCTGACAACTGTGTCTACAAAGAAATTCTACAGTGATGTGTAACAGCTATCACTCTCTTTTAATTGAAATGCATTTCAGTTTCTTTTTAATTGCTAGAAAATGAACACTACAAACACTTAAGAAGTCTATATGTGAATACAGTAAAACAACAATATGGCGAAGGTCATCTCTTCATATTGGTAAATGTAATTCATTCATTCATACCAGCAGCATCTATTTTCAAATTCACTGCTTGAAGCTTCCCATCGACATTCTCAAGTGAAGATTCATGAACATTTTCCGTCAACGGTTTCATCGCCTTTCCATCTCCATTATCGCCTTTTTTTAAAATGTATCATGGATTCCTTTACTGATTACAGAAGTAAGTGTAACACAGTCTTTGTTCAGTTTATGTGAATATTGTCAATTTATGTATCCTATCTATGTGCATACATATTTGCGTATATCAATATGCACACTATAAATGCTTGCAGAAAACCGCCCGATGCGGTTCTTCTACTAGTATTTATAATCGGCGTTGAAAATGCACTTGAATTCTATGAGAAGTTTTATTTACATCTTTTGAAAAATAAGTATTCAAATCAGTATTTGGCAATCTTCCTCCCCTTTGCATTACGTGCTGTAGTTCTCGACATAGTTGGAAGCGAAAAAAATGTTGCAGCAAGTGGCGTCCTTGATTAGTGATGTATCACTCGTGAATAAAAGCAGTGTTATATCGCCTGGGTCCTCATCATTATTTCAGTCGAGGTTGGCAAGTTCTAGTAATGATCGGAAGTTGGTCGCGTCATTGCTCCTTCCGATGACGTCATTCAAGGCAACGTGATGAGAGGACAGGCTTACAATGTGGCAAGCTGTAGTAGTGACGTCATTCAAGGAGGCTTGGTGAGAGAACTGACCTACACTGCGGCGGAAGCGAGTGAGTGTAGTCCGATCTCTTCGACCATAAGTTCACAACGGAATTTGTGTGGGTCACACATGCGGGCGCACTCATCTTCAAGAAGGGTGCTGATTGATGAAAAGGGCACCAAATTGAGTTACGCCCTACTATTTGGCAGCAAAGCAGAACGGAGATTGGTAAGATGGTGTTAGTCGCGAAAAGTCTTGATCCGTATGAAGATTGACATGCCTAGACGTCGTCTCAGTTGCGTTGGTAACCTGCTTACTAGAGAATGGTGTAGACATCGTCATCTAAATGGCCTGAGCTGATTCGAATTCCCATTTCTGGTTCTGACCTCCTGCATAGGACGCTGCTGATGAGCATCAGCTGGAGATGATGGAAGATAAGTAGGCCGGTATTTACACTTATACTAATCTTCTATCTCATTGTTATGTGAGGCACGAATTAACCATGTATTTTCCTTGCGGAATGTATATTTTCATTTTAAAATAATTGTTTCTACTTTTGGCACTACACCAGCAATTATCCAGTACATTACTGGTACTTTATTCTATCGACCCCGTAAATAAATCACAATACTTAAAAACTTAAAGTTTTCCTTGAAAATATTGCTGTTTCTACTTCGAATGAAATTTAAAGAAGCAGGAATACGCAGCAAATTTAAGGGAACGAATGCTAGACGGAAAACCAATTTCTGTTCTCCCTCGATTTATAGTTTCATTTACTTCCGGTTCACTCTAAGAATAATTTTTAAAAAATGAAGTAATTCAACGTAAAACTCCAGGCAACCTTTCGTTATTTTAATTTTAATTCGTTTTATTTTAAAATATTGATTTCTGATTTAGGAACAAGGCCAACAATTTTGGTGGAGGGGAGAGTCGATTAAATCAGCCCAGTGCATTCCTGGTTCTTTATTTTATTGATCCGATAAGGATGAAAGGCAAAGCTAAGCTCGGTGGGATTTGAACTCAGAGCGTAAAAGGCCATAACTCTGTGCAGAAAAACATACTGTCCGGTGCTCTACCGACACTGTCAACCCACCACCCTTTTTTTTTTTAAATAATTGTTTCTACGTTAGGCACAAGGCCAGCAATTACCCAGTGCATTACTGGTGCTTTATTTTATCGATAATAATAATGGTTTTTTATATAGGCACAAGACCAACAATTTTGGGGGAGGGGAAAGTCGATTAAACCGATCCCTGTGCATTACTGGTACTTTATTTTATCGACCCCGTAAGGATGAAAGGCAAAGTCAACCTCGGCGGGATTTGAACTCAGATCATAAAGGGACGTAACTATGCTGGGAAGCGTGGCGTCCGACTCTCTACCGATACTGCCAATCCACCGCCCTTTTTTAAAATTGATATTATTTTTAAAATAATATTGATATTATTTTTTAAAATAATATCAATAAATCATGATACTTATTTACATTTAAAAACCTTAATTTTTCCTTGAAAATATTCCACTGTTTCTACTTCGATACTTTTGTAAAGAAAACTTTTGTTACCAATTAATGGAAAGTGTTCGTTATAAATATTTCCTTGCAAAATGTTTTCGTTAACAAGAGTCACCTATGTTTAAGTATACCTGTATATGTACATATATTATGACAATACAAAAATATCTGGACACAGCATTTTGAATGATAAATGTAGTTGTGTATATGTTATGTGTGTAAATTGGTCTAATTGGTTTACATAAATCTTTAGAAAGGGTGGATATGTAAGCAGTAACTATGTGAAAATTTACAAAAGATATTCACTCGTTAATCATATCCCAACATTGGCTTGAATGTAGTACAACTGATTCCACATTTTCTATCCACAAATATTAAATATACATGGATAAGATGTTTATATGTATCCATAAATACAGATTTGGCTGAATATTTATTGATGTGTACTAAAATATTCTGTAATGCTTTACTGCACAAGCATTAAATATGTTAATGTTAACTTAAATATTATCTTTTCAAGCAGATGGCGTCTCAAAATAATTTCCTGATTAATTCAATCTTTTATATATACCATGCATTATCAATAAAGTTGGTAGGGCGATCGATTGGAAGTATTGGTAGAGGGTCGGACGCCATGCTTTGAAGCATAGAGTTACGGCCCTTTATTATCTAAGTTCAAATCCCGCCGAGGTTAACTTTGCTTTTCATCCTTACGAGGTCAATAAAATAAGGTACCAGTCATGTACTGGGGTCGCTTTAATTGACTGTCCACTCTCCCGAAAATACTGGCCTTGTGCCTATATAAGAAACCATTATTAGGAGGGGGTAGGGCGGTGTATTGGCAGTATCGGTAGATGATCGGACGCCATGCTTTGCAGCATAGAGTTACGGCCCTTTATGATCTGAGTTCAAATTCCGTCGAGGTTAACTTTGCCTTTCACCCTTACGGGGTCGATAAAATAAAGTACCTGTCACACACTGGGGTCGATTTAATCGACTTCACCCTCCCCCAAACATTGTTGGCCTTGTGCCTATATAAGAAACCATTATAAATAAAGTTGGTCTCCATTTCATAAATTTATATGTTTTTGTTTCTTCCGTATTTTTCTCCAAAATAATTTCTTCGGGTCTATGTTATCAGTAATTGTTGTATAATATGTCACATTCAGAGAATATCCTATGATGTAGTAGATATCTTACACAGATGATACCTAGTGTGCATCCTGTTCTATGTCTCAACACACATAATATCTTATGTGTTGTGACATATGTCATACGTACAATATATGCTCTGTGTATATGTGTGTGTGTGAGCGGCATGTGTCACGCATGCACATACAAGCACACAACTGTGCGCATTCAATTGCACACGAAGAGAATTCTATTATATGGTGGCATTTTACATAACACACACACAGACGCACGCAATCATAATGACTTTCTTGTCGCTGAATATGACGCATACATTTCTATACACATATACACACAAATACCGGGTCTCTTGGTGTATATAACAAATTATACACACACCCACTAAACACGAACCACACACACACACACACACACAGAATACCATGTGTCTTGGTGCGTATAAAATAGACACCCCTGGGTACACATACACAGTATAACAGACACACATAGAGGAAAAACCGTGTTTGTTGATCCATAAGAGGCAAACATATAATTACAGTGAGAAATTGTTTCTTGGTGAATGACATTCATGCACACTGAGGGAATACTGAATTTGCTGTGGTATATCACACACTCACACACACTCACACACGCATACACATATGTATATATATAAGTATTGAAGTTTCCGTTGAAAATTGAAAAAGTCATAGGAGGGAAGAGTGCTCTATGTAAGTACCAGAGCTAAATTTAATGTATAATAAACAATACAATATAATTACCTCATTACCAGAGGTTTCCCGAATAAGACGAATACAAAAAAACGTCCTCATTCGTTCATCGGACAAGGCAATTTAAAACATAGTGAAATATTTGAAAACCTCCTCAAGAAAGGCAAAAGTTTAACGGGCAAAAAAAATATATAAATAAAAATAATGCAAGAGATATATGAAAAAAATAAGGAAATATAGTTAGGGTATGTGTATAAATCTGTGTATATACGCTCAGAAATGTACATATGTGTGTATGTACAAATGCATGTGTATAGTGAAAATGTGTGCGTAAGTACGTATATGAGGGCAAGCATATCAGTGTATGTGTGACCACAAATACGTATATAATATAAGTTGAAAAAGAAATTGTAAGATAATATAGTTAACATACATCCAGATTCAGGTATTAAGGAATGAAATATATACACATATATTATACACATACATTATATATGTTAACTTTGCCTTTCATCCTTACGGGGTCGATAAAATAAAGTACCAATAATGCACTGGGTAATTGCTGGCCTTGTGCCAATTGTAGAAACAATTATATATATATATATATATATATATATATGTGTGTGTGTGTGTGTGTGTGTGTGTGTGTGTGTGTATATGTATATACACACACATATGTATATGTATATATATATACACACACATACATATATGTATATATATATATACACATACGCCAACACACACTCACATACGCACACACACACACACACAAACGTACACACGCACACACAACGCACACACACACGCACACTCACATACGCACACACATATGGTCCCACCCCGCACCCCCACGAACACACACATACTCACGCACTCAAACACATGCACATGCACACTAGCATATTTGTTGCAACACAAAACACATATATTGTTTGTAAATATATATTAATATTTCTTTAATTATTACATTTATGAGACTTTTTCACTTTTTCCTCTCTATTAATTTTTCCCATCCTATCTCATATTTTTCCTACAGAATTCTATTAACATTTCATCTTTCTAAAAAATCTGACAAACTAAAGAAAAATCACCAAACTAAAGAAAAACATACAAACAATAATAAATTATGTTTTCATATTTGAATTTATTTATTTACTATTATCTATTTTTTTGCTCATGTTTAACTCCGAGTACGGTCTTTGTTTGCCTTTCTGAAAATAATATCTTATTTTGCATGAATTCTTTCAACAAAATTCGTTCAACATTTTTATACATTTTTTTTATCACTTTACGCTTTAGGCCTTAAAGCTTTTTTTTTTTTTTATTACTCTTTATTCTTAGTTCTGTCTGTTTAGATAATGCATTTTATTTTTAATTTTATACATTTATCTTCATCATTATTAATTTTATAAAAATGTTCTATGTTCTATACAACTGCTATTTTTAAAATAATTATTTTATTGTATTATCATGTCTTCCTATTTTTTTAGTTTTCATTTTTCACACATTATGTCCAACCGTTGCTAGCAGGTAGAGGGGATCTCTCTCTTTCTATCTCTCTCTCTCTGTCTCTCTCTCCCACTCTCTCTCTCTCCCTCTATCTCTCTCACCCACTCTCTCCCTATATATATATATATATATCTTTCTGTATATATATATATATATATTTACATATATATACATAATATATATATATATATGTATATATATAATATATATATATATATGTGTGTATATATGTGTGTGTACACACACACACACACACACACACACAGACACACACGCATATATATATATATATATATACTATAAAGTATGTCCATAGAATCATTTGATAATATATATACACCATTTCCTCTCCCAATTAGCATAATCAACTACATAAAAAAACAATTAAACCAGGCTATAAGATTAAAAGGCACCTATGAAGAAATAGTAGATAAATAAACGACAGCAATTTATTCGCGATCAACCGCTATAGAATATTTACCCAACATTTCAATAGCATGTGGAAATCGATTAAATATACCGTCAACCATACACAATTAGGTATAAAATTAAAGTTAGAAGAAAAAATGCATATATATATATATGTATATGTATATATATATATATATATATATATATATATAACAATATATTTAGAAACACACAGATACATGCGGACACACACATATATACATGAATGCATCCGCACCCAACTGTGAGTTAAGGGTGCCAACTTCACCGATGTTGCTCAATGAATGACCGGGACAGACCAATTCAGTTGAACCAGACTGAACCAGTATCAGAGTTAAAAATACATTGTCGGCAGACCTCGCAGGGACTCTATATCTTTATGATATATTGTTTTTGTTTATGCCACGAAACTACGTAGTCGAGGAATTTAGGAGCAGTTTAGGTATGATACATTTTATTACTAATTATATCTAAATGTTTCTTCTCTCTTCATAATCTATATATATATATATATATATATATATATATATATATATATATATATATATATATATATATATATATATATATATATATTTATACATATACATATATATATATATGCATATATATATATAGATAATTTAATATATCAACTAACATAGGCGCACAGATGCACGTCCATATATATATAATAAATTTGAAGACTAAAAACCAAAGAGTGCTCGATAAGGATAAATATATATCAAATATATAAGAACCGTAGACCAAATATTTATTAAAATAACAGATTAAAGTTTAAGCAAAGAATCGCTACTTTCACCCTTAACGGGATCTTCTGAAACTCATATATATATATATATATATATTCATTTTGTGTTGTGTTGAGGCAAATAACTATTTGTATACTCTGGTAATGTATCTTACATTGCCCATTGAGTGCGCTGAGATACAACCGGCACTGGCATTAATAAATATGCTGGGTCCGTCAACCCTTATTATTATTATCTCCCAACGAGCGGAATATTGAGAGTAAGTTAAACAATTTTTCACTTTTTATTGTGTTTTTGTTTTGATATGCACTCTTTTTCCTGCTACTAATTTTGTCACTCACTCTTTTAAGTTGTGAATTAGACTGGTTATCTACGCACGTGGCTGACACATTTCAGCTCGCTACTATATTGGTATATAATGGATGCTCGCATTTAAAGTCCGTTAAAGGTTCTTGGCACTACCATTGTTACCATCGCTTTCTTCTAGCCATGGGGCTTGGAGACATGAACCGAATGCTACCATTCTATTTTTTATCAATGTGAACTGCTATTTCTAATAGCCATCTTTTCACCCCTTGATAATTTGTGTGTGAGACACGTTGGCTGAGGGCTTCTGACAGGAACTAATAGATTGATTCTTTTTAGTTTCCCATCCCCACGTAAAATTTGTAAGTCAGTGGCTAGTTGAGAGATAGAGTCCTATCGGTTGCCAGTTGCTAATCGCTTTACCGTGTCGGTTTTCACAAACAGTCATGACCGGCATGGGCCGGTGTTTGGATTCTGTCGATCAATTGGTTATTGATTAGGCGATACCCGCTGATGAAGCCGCATAAGCCGATTGTGCATTGTTGCATAATATATGCAGACAGATGGTGCAGTGCACCTTACTGCTGCATTAGGCACCCGTTTTACGTGTGTTGTGTTGAGGCAAATAAATATGTGTATACTCTGGTAATGTCTCTTACATTGCCCATTGAGTGCGCTGAGACACAACCGGTACTGGCATTGATAATATCCTGGTCCGTCAACCCTTATTATTATTATTATTATTATATATATATATATATATATATGGATTCTACCGTCGTATATCGAGGTATGAGGGCTCAACAGTCTTTTCAGTTCGATGTTTATGGTTATACCTTAAATGACACTTTAATTCAGTTGTTGATTTACGCATCAAGCTGTATTTAGGGCAGATGACGGGATTTTGAGTGGAGCAGGATTGATGTTAAATTTGAGATCACGACGATGAACAAGCCGAGAATTTTCAGAATTCAAAATAGACAGTTTTCCTTTCCCACGGTCAGCAGTTAGGGCTTCCAAAGGAGTAAGATGTATGCTCACAGATTTAAGCTTGTATCTCAGTTTGCATTTATATCTGAGTAATCGTCGGCCTAGATGTGCACCATTATGACTAGATCAGCATTGGAGATTCTGTCAGAAGGTGCATAACCAGGGATAGAGGGACGACAATGTTTGTGGAAGAAATCAAGTGGGTGAGATAAAGTGCTGGGATCGATTCTTCCTCTATATATCTTTCTCATTTCCTGTCGCTCACTCGCTATCCTTCTCAAGAAGAAATCTGCTGAATTCAGACCTGCAGAAAAGATGGGTTCCGCCAAGTTTTAAAATGCTCTAAAAACACCATATATCACTACGGCCACCCGCTCCCTAAGACTCCCTCGGGAGTTACGGGATCGTGCATCCATATATATATATATATATATATATATGCGTGAGTCTACATGATTACATATGCACGCACACACACACACACATATATATGTATATGGGGGGGGGGGGGGTCTCATATACATTAACAAATATATATATATGCATATATATATATATATATAAATGAATATGCTACCTCAGCATATATTGGAATATTTTAATCCAGAAGTAATTACTGTTTTTAAGTATTTATGTGAAAAAAGGATGTAAGCACTTTTTACTATTTCCTCTCCAGCAGAAGAGATTACCTTCATGATTATCAGAGATTAATGTCTTCTAATAAAAACATAACAAGCTCAATGAATCTATCTGCAGAGGAATCTGTCGATAGCATTCCTACACATTTCATGCTGGATGTAAAACTAACTGAAATGGTTTAATTTGCATGACGTACATTAGTTTGGCAAAGTAGTTAATTAAACAATGAATGTTTAAGATCATGCACAACGCTTTTAGAAAACATAAAATACGTTTAAGGCGAATATTTCTACAGTTTCTTTCTTAATTAAAAGCATCGCTGTGAAAGGCACGTATAAACATGTTTGACTATTTCCTTTCTGCACGCAACGTAAGCCATTAGCTTCGTGCATCTTAAACGCTCTCTTATACATACATACATACATACATACATACATACATACATACATACATACATACATACATACATACATACATATATACAATAGCGACCGTTGTGGTCAGTGTCCGATAATCGGACGTGTGTAATTACGGCTTACATGAAGGCAACATACCATATATTGGAAAAAGTTGAGCTACATTACGCGGTAAGATTACATACAATAATTCTACATAAGTGTTTGAACTGTAAGTGTGTTGTAAAACACCTATTTATATGAACGATACATACACTTATGATATATGAACGATACATACACTTTAACATATAAATGCAACGTTGTTATATTACATTTATAAAGAAATATACAAGTAACGTTTTCGATTCAGAAACGAAAATATAAGTGTTTGAACTGTGAATATGTTGTGAATAGGTTGTAGAACACCTATTTATATGAATGATACGTAAACTTTAACATATAAATACCGCGTTGTTATATTATATTACATTCATAAAGGAATATACTAAGTAACGGTTCTTTTTGTTCTCGATTCAAACGATTCAAGAACAACGTTTAAAACACAGTTGTAAAATTAAAAACTAACTGAAAAGAAATATTACCCAAGCTGTGAATAACTTTAAATTTGATTCTGACAGAACTCTGTCGTAACTTTTAAAGAAGATCATCGACTATTTTAAAAAATAAATACGAAATATTAGTGAATAGACGAACTCATCATGGCAAAAAGTACAAGTCTCCTTCGACCAAATCGCAACTACAACCGGTGTACACAATGGAGCTACGAGCTTAACAAAGTATTATATGAAGCATACAAACAATCTGAACCCCAAAAGTTCGGTTTTATGCAAAGGCTAAAAACTTTATGGAACTCCAAACACCCAGAATTAGACTTTTCTCCAAAGCATCTAAATGAACAGGCAAAACGTATCATTAGATGTAAATTGATACATCCAGCGGAATTGAGTGATGCTACAAATACAGCCCTTGTAGACAACCACCCCACCTCCACTGACAGACAAAGAGAATGGCCAGCTAAATCTGGTGAACAGCTCACCAACAATTTTGCTGAAATCCATCCCACTTCCACCGAAGAACAGCGAGAAAGGTCAGCTGACTCTAGTAGTAATTGTCACCACATCAACAACGAGGCTGCAATTCATGACTCTACTGAACAAACAGAGCACCAAAAACTTGTGGGCACCCTACAAGTGATATGGAACGATATGTTTCAAGAGATACACAGCCTTAATGTGAGTGACAGACCATACAACACTAGAGTCAGTAAAGAACCCACTAAATTGGAATTGGAAGCGGTGAATGAAATAGCTGGCAATTATCTGAAGGCTATACGATCTAAAGGTGTAGAAACGACATTTGAAACGCTCAATGTTTTGTTATATGTTTCAGCTGTCACATTGCTATCATATAACACACATCTAAAACCACGCAATCAAGATACAAACAGAAAGCCTGAACCAGCGTGGATGCGAAATTTAAAAACCAAAATTTTGTCCCTGAGACGAAGTATCTCACACATCGCAGTCGTTATGAAATGCAACATAGAGAGCAACTTCACACGACACCAGGAAGACCTAAAGAAAAAGTTAGAGAGACGATTTGGAGATACCAAATTTAAAACTTTGAACTCCAAATTACACCAGTTGAAACAACAACTCACAGCTACAACCAGAAAGACTAAAATATAAGTCAACAGCACATAAACGACAAGTGCTAAATAGATTGTTTGCCAGAGATCCTAAATCAGTTTATCGCAGCTTAGGTGGCAAAAGCTCAATCCCTGTAAACGACACCCCTTCAAAAGAACAGGTTGAGAGCTACTGGAGATCTGTATGGGAAACGGATGACGGATTCAACAGACAAGCTAATTGGCTAAAAGAACTGGAACAGGACTACTGCCAACATGTCCAGACAAAACAATATGACATAGATGGGTCAATACTGGAAACAGCTCTACAGAAAATGTCGAATAGGAAATCGCCAGGCCCAGACCTCATTACAGGATACTGGTTGAAGAATTTCACTTTCTATCGGCAAGATCTCATACAGCTGTTTACAGAAACCATTAAGGGCACACAAGAACTGCCCAGATGGTTATCAACTGCCACTACTCTCCTCATTCCCAAAAATAGCCAAACCACCCTTGCTAAAAATTACCGCCCAATTGCCTGCCAAAACATCATGTATAAATTATATACTGGGTGCCTTAACCTGTTCTTACAGGATCACTGTGCTACCAACAACATCATATCACCTGAGCAAGCTGGTGGAAAGAGGGAGGTGTTGGGTTGCATAGATCACCTACTAACTAACAAAATGATTCAAGAAAAAACAACAAAGAATCGCAGAAACATGACTGTCGTGTGGCTGGACTATCAAAAAGCATTTGATAGTGTACCTCATGGGTGGATTATTAAGGCTTTACAGTTAGCTAAAGTCCCACAACCATTGGTAGCTGCTGTTGAACGCCTGACCAAGAACTGGTACACCAATTTGATCCTTAGAGGTGAGAAGGAGCAGGTTAAGACTGATAAGATACATTACCAGAAGGGCATCTTTCAGGGTGATAGCTTGTCAGTGCTACTCTTCGTTCTCTCACTGAATCCACTATCTTACCTACTCAGGAAACAAGGTGGACAAAGAAGTGGGCCCAGAAGTATCTCCCATCTTTTCTTTGTTGATGACCTGAAGTTGTATGGACCAAATATCAATGACATCAAGAAACAATTGGACCTCATTACACAATTTTCAACCGACATCAAAATGAAATTTGGTGAGACCAAGTGTGCATATTTGGCAGTAAAACGTGGAAGAGCTGTGCCCTCCTCTAGAAATCTAGAGATGAACGGCCTGACAATACAACCTCTGCAGTCAGGTGACAACTATAGATATCTTGGACAGGATGAGAATGTCAGATATGATGGACCCATAAATAAGGAGAGAACCAGAACTGAATACCTCAGAAGAGTAAAGAAAATATGGTCATCAGAACTGTCAGCATACAACAAATACATTGCCCACAATACCTATGCTGTGCCAATTCTAACGCCAACATTTGGCCTACTGAACTGGTCATTGCAAGAACTAACTGAGATGGAAGTTAGAACTCGAAAACTTCTCAGTGTTACTGGGAACTTTAACATCAATGGTGATGTGGATAGGCTATACTTCTCACGCAAGGAAGGTGGCCGGGGTCTAAAATCAATATTAACAACATATGAGACCCGGATAGTAACACTGAAGCAACACCTTCAACAGAGGAAAAAGGTTGGCAACCATCTTGCTCAGGTTTATGAGCATGAAAAAAGAAATATCATTAGAATAGCGACTGATCTGGAGGAGAGATATGGAATAAAGCCTGATATAAATCTCTCACCCAGAGAAATCGGAAGATCCTATTCAATGTTCAAACAAGAAAAAAAAATTGACCAATTTACAGAGAAAGTTGTGCATGGATACTTGAGGCGTAAAACACAGACCATAGAGGGGATAAACCACTCAAAAAGCCTGGCATGGAGTTCCGACAAGTTTATGACATCACACCTTGAGGGATATCTCTATGCAATACAGGAACAAGAACTCCCTACCAAATATCTGCTGCACAAAAGAGGAGGGCCAGCAGCTGACAATAAATTTAGGCTATGTAAAACAAAGATCGAGGATGTAAGCCACATTGTTGCCAGCTGCGAAAGAATGTCATCTCGCTACTACCTCCCCATGAGACACGATGGGATAGCTAGAACCATCTGGAACGCACTTCGGAAAACAAAATTAACAACAAACGAGGATGAATATATTGAGACAGATGGCACTAAGGAGTACTGGTGGAACCTGAAAATAAAAACTGCCACCAAATTAAAGAACAACCGGCCTGATATTGTAGTTTGGGACCACACATTGAAAACGTGTTCTGTTGTGGAGATCAGCTGCCCACTTGATGTAAACGTTGTCAGAAGAATACAGGAGAAGGAGGACATCTACGGACCATTGATGAGGAGTTTACAAATCCAGTATCCAAGATACACCTTTAGCTTCATACCCATCATTATTGGTGCTACGGGTTATATACCAACCCGCTTGGACCAAAGTATGACCGAACTTGGATTTGCGGACAAAAAGCGCAGCTCCCTAATTCATGGTCTACAAATGGCTGCGATAGCTGGCACCTTCAAAATTTGCAAAACATTCTTGCGATTCAAGGGATGACAATTTCTTTTCTTTTACAACCTTGCCACCAGGAAGGTGGCCGGTCAAAAAAATATACTCGAAATTAAGAGAAAGAGAAAACATACATGCATACATACATACATACATGCATGCATATACACAAAAATGGTGACCGCTGTTGTCAGTTCGATACTCTTGTGTAAATGTTGCTTATATGAAGGCAACATTACATCTATTGGAAAAGTTTAGTTAGTGAATGCGACAAGAATATATACGAATATTTCTACATATGCGTTTAAACATTCCATATATTGTAACCTATCTATAGAAACGTTATTTACATTTAAACGTATTTATATAAACTTGGCTTGGGAACGTTGCACACATTAAAAAACTAAGTAATGTTCCAAATAAATTGACCGAAAAAAAAATAAAGAAAAGGACCGATAAATATGAAACGATAAATATGAAACGATAAATATGAAAATTTAAATACAATTGTCGAATTAAAGACCACCTGCAAGGTAAGATTACTCATACTATGAACAACTTTAAATTTAATTCTGACAAAGCTTTGTCGCAACTTTTAAAGAAATATCTGTGAAAAAACAAAATCATCATGGCTAAACGTATAAATCTCCTTCGACCAAATCGTGATAACGATCGTTGTATACAATGGAGATACAATCTTAACAAAGATTTATCATGAAGCATATATACAATCTGACACCAAAAATTTCGGTCTGATGCAATGGTTAAAACATTTATGTAATTCAAAGTAAGCAAAATGTATCATTAGATATAAATTGATGCATTTAACGGAATTGTCTGATTCAAAGCATGCTGGACTACAAAACAAGCCACCGAAGGACGCGATCCCACAACCAGAGAGCGATAGAGAATATGGACAGATACATCTAGCAGTAAACAATACACCAACAATTTAGCTGAAATCCATCACTCTACCGTGCAAACAGAAAAACAAAATTTGTGGACACCTTAAAAGTGAACTAGGATGATATGAGGGTGAGCTAGAAAGTTCATATGCTGACAATGAAGGAGTGATGCTAGAGCTGTAAAGTGTTGCATGCATTAATTGCAACTTCTCTTATATTAATAAGAGAAGTTGAAATTAATGCATTTTATTATTATTACTTTTTTTCTGTAAGTAAACTGGCATCTCTCAGTTTAAAGAAGACTTCAAACGTAACCAGTAGCGAATTCTCTTGAAAATGGATAACATTTGGCATATCTGTGTTATGAAATACTTCCAGAGAAAGGGTTTAGCCTCCAGGTATATTCATGCGGACGTGGTTGCTACATTAGGGGATGACGTGGCAGCTTTATCAACAATGTAAAAAAGGGTAGCTAAAATTAGAAGGGTAAGGGTATGTCTTGAGGATGACCTAAGGCTTGCAACTGCCTCCACTGAAGAAAACATTGATTGTCTTCACCACAGGGTTTTGGATAACAGGTGATTGACTATAAATCAAATAGCCAATGCTATTATTTTATTCTGTGAGAGAGTTGAGAATATTCTACACAATGAACTTGTCATAATGAAAGTTTCTACTCGGTGGGTGGCACGTATTCTGACACCTGATCAAAGGTGCGTCAGGCTGATCCTATCACGGGAAAATCTGACATTGTTTGAGGCAGATCCAGCTGGTTTATATGAACGTTTCCAAACCCAGGATGAGTGTTCGGTCCATCAAGTCGCGCCAGAAAGAAAAAGACAATCTATGCAGAAGAAACACCCCTTCTCGCCAGCTCTAAAAGGGTCAAGGTCGTTTCATCTGTAGGGAAGATGATGGCTTTAGTTTTGAGGGATACAAAAAGCACTGTATTTATTGACTATCTTTAAAATGACCACACTATCAATGGGGACTACTGGGGCAATTACGAAAAGCTATCAAGACGAAACACCCAGGAAAACTGAATAAAGATGTCTTGTTTCATCATGTGGATACTCCAGCACACAGGTCGTTCATTTCAGTAGAAGCTGTGCGTAACTGTGTCTTTGAACTGGTTGATCACCCTCCCTATTTTCCTGATTTGGCTCCATCCGATTATCATCTGTCCACCAGCATGGAAAAACTCTTGGCTGGGAACAAATATCGCAATGATGATGGGTTCCAAGCACTGCAACACCGATGGAAAATGTGTGTGGACCGCAAGGGGGACTATGTGGAAAAATAAATTTCATTTGAGCATATTCCATGAGAAGCCGCACATTCAGGAGGTATGAAAAATCATACAGGAAAGTTAATCTTTTGATATATGTCTCAGTTATCACATTGCCAGTGGGTTACAGCCAACTGAAGTCACGCAATCGAGATACAAGCAGAATGTCTGAACCAGCATGGGCACGTAACTTTAAAAACTAAAACTGTATTTCTGCGAAGAAATATCTCACAGATTGTTGTATCTATGAAATGTACCACAGAGCACAATTTCACACGGTATCAGGAAGACCTAAAACAAATCTAAAGAGGGGATTTACAAATACATAATTTATCACCCTAAACAACACCACATGAAACAATAACTCACAGCTACAGCTCAAAAATTAGAACCAAAATCTGCAACATATAAACCGCAAATAATGGTTTCGTATATAGGCGCAATTTGGGGGAAGGGGAAAGTTGATTAAATCGACCCCAGTGCTTGACTAGTATTTTATTTTATCGACCCCGTAAGGATGAAAAGCAAAGTTAACCTCGGCGGGATTTGAACTCAGATCGTAAAGGGCCGTAACTCTATGCTGCAAAGCATGATGTCCGATGGCCTACCGATACTGCCAAATCCACTGCCCTATAAACGGCAAATTATGAATTGATTATTTGCCAGAGATCCTAAGTCAGTCTATTGCTGCTACATTGTGAATGTCTTAATCTCTGTAAAAGACACCTTGAAAAAAGATCAGCTTGAGAGCTACTGCAGATCTGTATGATCTGCCAGCTACTGCCAGCATATCCAGTAAACGCAATATGAAATAGACGGCGCAATACTTGAAACAGCTCTATAGAATTTGTAAATCAGGAAATTACCGGAGCTAGACCTCATAACATGTTACTGGCTGAAGCATTTCACATTTTGTTGGCGAGACCTCGTACAACTGTATGGAGAAGATATCAAGAGAACACATGAACTGTCCCAATAGTCTGGCAAAACATCATGTACGAATTATACAGTCGATGCATCATTCTATTCTTGCAAGATCATTGTGCTATCAAGAAATTTATAACACCTGAGCAAACTGGGGGAAAGTAAGAAGTGTGGGGCTGTTTAGAGTAGCGACTAATTAACAAAATGATCCACAAAAAAAGAAGTATCTAGAAACTTGACTGTAGTGTGTGGCTGGAGTATAAGACGGATTTTGATAATGTACGACGTGAGTAGATTATCAAGGCTTTAGGGTTAGCCTAATTCCCACTACCAGGAGTAGCTGCTCTCGAACACCCGAGCATGATATAGTACATCACTGTGCTCCTCGGGGATGATAGTCTGTCAGTGATACTTTTCGTCCTTTCATTAAACCCACTATCATACATGCTCACACACCATAGTAGCCATAGAAATGGATCCCGAATCGTCCCCATCCTTTCTTTGTTGATGACCGGAAATTTTATGGGCCAAATATCAACGACATAAATAAAACTGACTAGGCCTCATTACTCAATGTTCTACAGACATTGGGATGAAATGTGCCTCTTTTACAATAAAACGAGGAAAAGGTGTGCCATTTGCAGAAAACCTAAAATTGAAGGGTTTGTCGATACAATCTCTACAGCCAGGTGACAATTATAGGTATCTTGGACAGGATGAGAATGTTAGATATGATGGATGCATGAATAAAAAAAGAAGTAAAGAGAATATGGTCAGCAAATCACTTAGGGTACAAGTACATCGACCATAATACGTTTGCTTGCCCATCCTATCACTAACGTTTGGTTATTGCAAGAATTGAGTGAAATGAATGTAGACTCGCAAGCTGCTCAGTGTTACTGGAAACTTCAATGGTGATGTGGATACGCCATATTTCTCTCGCAAGGAGGGTGGCCGGGACCAAATATCCATATTAAAATTTTATAACAACGAAACCCGGATAATAACACTGAAGCAACTGTTTCAACAGAAGATAAAAGTCAGCAACCATCTTGTCCAGGTATATGAGTGGGAAATTAATAATATGTTTAGGATGGCCACTGATCTAGAAGAGAGACATGAAATAAAACCTGATAAAAAAAAAATATCTTGCAGGAACATTGGAACAATCTACTCAATACCCGAACAAAATATAAAATAGAATAATTCACTGAGAAGGTTGTACATGGGTACTTGAAACGAAAAATACAAACCACAGATGGGATAAATCATGCTAAAAACTTAACATAACATTTTGATAAGTACATGACATCTCACGTTGAAGGATATCTCCATGCAATCCAGAACAAGAAAAGGGAAGTTCTTCAGTTGACAATAAATGTAGGCTGTGTGAAACAAAGATTGCTAACCACATTATTACTAACTGTGAAGCATGTCTTCTCATTGCTA
>OZ024741.1:171217210-171227210 GCA_964016885.1 Eledone cirrhosa
TTTCATTCATATATGTATATATATATATATATATTGTTATACTTTGGGAGGGTCATGTTGCCAATAAGAAACACACGCACCAGTTGCTTTCACTTCAATTTATTATATATTTATAAATTTATAAATTTACAAATCTACAAACTTACAAATTATAAATTTCTGGTTGGTTGGTTGGTTCCACAACCAGATAGTTTTTTATATATATAGTCATAGTCCTTTCGTCACACACTCTGTGACCTCTTCAGTGACTGGGGATTCCTTTCTTCGTTTCTGTGCCTTTTCTTTCTTCTATCCTACGCCATTTTGTTTCTGTGTGTGTGTTGTGTGCTCAGTTTGCGCATGTGCCACATCCGGGTGTCTGTGTGTGTTTGTGTTCATTTTTCTATTTGTTTATTTATTTATTGTTGGTTGGTTGTTTGTTCTATGTGTGTGTGTGTTTTCATTTTGTCCTGTGTGTGTTTTCATTTTGTGTGTGTTTTCAATTGTAAGTTGTTTGTTCTATGTGTGTGTGTGTTTTCATTTTGTCCTTAATTGTAAGTTGTGATGTTGCTGTTCCACTCATATTTTCTATTTAATTTTGGTTTTAATTCTTTTATGCTTACTGCCTCTGTAATTTGCCTAAACATTGCGTCTTTTCTGTGCGTGGATTCTATTTTATTTCTATGCTCTCTAATCTACCCATGTGTTCTATCTTAGCATGTTGGTAGAGCACAGATGATTCTTTATTATCTTGGAGGTCTCGCCAGTGTTCATTTATTCGTACCCCTATACTACGAGCTGTCTCACCTATGTACACTATATTTTTGTTTCTACATTGTCCTTCAGTACATCTTATGCTATACACTACATTTCTAGTTTTACAGTTAATATGGGGGCTTATTGTTAATATGGGGGCTTATTTTACAGGTTAAGCCCCCATATTAACTGTAAAACTAGAAATGTAGTGTATAGCATAAGATGTACTGAAGGACAATGTAGAAACAAAAATATAGTGTACATAGGTGAGACAGCTCGTAGTACAGGGGAACGAATAAATGAACACTGGCGAGACCTCCAAGATAATAAAGAATCATCTGTGCTCTACCAACATGCTAAGATAGAACACAGGGGTAGATTAGAGAGCATAGAAATAAAAATAGAATCCACGCATAGAAAAGACGCAATGTTTAGGCAAATTGCAGAGGCAGTAAGCATAAAAGAATTAAAACCAAAATTAAATAGAAAATATGAGTGGAACAGCAACATCACAACTTACAATTAAGGACAAAATGAAAACACACACACACATAGAACAAACAACTTACAATTGAAAACACACACAAAATGAAAACACACACAGGACAAAATGAAAACACACACACACATAGAACAAACAACCAACCAACAATAAATAAATAAACAAATAGAAAAATGAACACAAACACACACAGACACCCGGATGTGGCATATGCGCAAACTGAGCACACAACACACACACAGAATGGCGTAGGATAGAAGAAAGAAAAGGCACAGAAACGAAGAAAGGAATCCCCAGTCACTGAAGAGGTCACAGAGTGTGTGACGAAAGGACTATGACTATATATATAAACAACTATCTGGTTGTGGAACCAACCAACCAACCAGAAATTTATAATTTGTAAGTTTGTAGATTTGTAAATTTATAAATTTATAAATATATAATAAATTGAAGTGAAAGCAACTGGTGCGTGTGTTTCTTATTGGCAACATGACCCTCCCAAAGTATAACAATATCGGTTTCAACACACGATTTCAGATAAAGAATCTTGCTAAACAAATTCAGAAACGAAATATATATATATATATATATATATATATATATATATATATATATATATATATATATATAACCAAAGATGTTTCGTTGATTACTCAACGAATACAATTTTACAATAGATTAGAAGCACCCAACAAAGTTTTTAATATTATTCAAAATGTTAACAAATGAAAAATATTCTCATAATCAAAATATATACTTTATTATATATATTTCAAAGGTACTGTGTTTTTTTCAGTACGCTCTCATCAGACAAAATATATGATTTGATATATGACATACCGCTACGGTCTTGATTATTCAATTCCAGTATATATATATATATATATATATATATATATATAGAAAATTTGAATTCTATTTCCCGCAAATGAGGCTAACCAGCTAATGTGTAGTTAAGAAACTACTATATATTTTCAAACGTTCAACAGACTGGCAGAGGTATACAGTCCTGATGAAGGATAATGACCGAGAAACATGTTGATTGTTCCTGAAAGCCAGTGTTGAACGAACAAGTGACGATCGGTCACCGGCACGTCACAGCTTTAAATCGGGCCGTTTGTTTACAAACGAATGTAACAGTATTATTAGTGTTCGATATAACCCATACGTACATATGTATATGTATATGTATATATATATATGTATGTGTTTGTATTATGTCTATATATATATGTGTGTGTGTACGTGTACATACTTACATATATATATATATATATATATATATATATATATAAACGGAAAAAATGAAACGAAAGTTCATTTCCCACTCTTAGTACGGTTGTTACTTAAATATACGTATGTACACGTACATACATATATGTATACAGACGTACAGTAGTATGTATATATATATATATACATACATGCACACATATATATATGTACGTATGGATTCACCGAACATTTATTATAATGCTCGGTGTGTTTGTAAACAAACATCCCGTATTAAGCCGTAGTGTCTAGCAACCATCGTTGCTCGTTTGTTCAACACTGACAAAGGAACGCTGTACTAGTTTCAAGCTTATTAGCTATCGTCAGCAACGTATACCTTGCTGCCAGATTGTTGAACGTATATACTTACCTTATGCATATTAATGGCTGAGTAGCCCAATTTGCATATCGAGTGGGTTAATCGGCCGAGTGCACCAAAAACGATAAACGGAAAAAATAAAACGAAATTTCATTTCCCACTCTTAGTACGGCTGTTACTTAAATATAAGTATGTACACGTACATACATATATGTATACAGACGTACAGTAGTATGTATATATATATACATACATGCACACATATATATATGTACGTTTCATTTTTTCCGTGTAGGATGGATGCAGTTATCGGCCCTTAATGATGAACATCACTCAACCACTTCTCTTTAACCGAGAAAGAGAGGGAATTTGTTGTATGGTTGTTATAGCAAAAGAGGTCATGTGGCAAACAAGATTGAAAAGTATGGAGCAGCCACGTTTCATTTTGATCAAGTTCTTATAAATATTTTCTAAGTTCCATTTGAATAGAGAGTGGAGAGTGAGGTAGTCATCTCCGATGGATTTTATAAAGGATGGGTGGCTGTCACGAAAATGACAAGAGTGAATTAGTTCAAATCTCAGCATGAGCCTGTAGCTCGAAGAAGGAAATTCAGAAGAGCGCACTCACCTGTGGTAATCAGGGTAAAAAAGGACTAGTGAGGATCTCTAATCGTTCCTATTAGGAGCTTCTCTTGTATGAGAAGGGTTTTATCATCATCATCATCAGAATCATATTTAATGTTATTGTTTTGTTTTTGTTTTTGTTAACGAGTTTGCGTCTCGTCATTTTACAATTACTACTACTAATACTACTACTACTACTACTGCTGCTGCTGCTGCTACTACTACTACTGCTGCTGTTGCTGCTGCTGCTGCTGCTGCTGCTACTACTACTACTACTACTACTACTACTACTACTACTAATACTACTATTACTACTACTACCAAAGCCATTACTGTTACATCAAACGGTTAAGTTATTCAAAAGAGAATTTATGCAGTCAAAATGCGGTTAAATTTGTAGCAAGTGTAAGAGAAGACCAGCAGGTGACAATATGAAATGACAATTCATTAAATAACATGAAAGGGATTTTGCAATTAGTATAGATATAAATAGAAACAGCCAACCATAAAATAAAATCGTTGACAACCAGGTTTACTGTTTCAAAATTGCACTAGATTAATTTTTTATATTTTATTTTTACTTTATTATGATCATTAATATGATTATTATTTCTATAAGGGCCGCGGATTGGCAGTCTCGGTAAAGCATCAGACACCATGCTTTATGGCATAAAGTTGTGGCCCTTTACAATTTGAGCTCAAATCCCGCCGAGTTTAGCTTCGGCTTTCATCCATTCGGAGTCGATAAAATAAAGCACCAGTAATGCACTGGGTCGATTTAATATACCCACCCCCCAAATTACTGGCCTTGCGCTTATACTAGAAATCATTAACCATAGAGATACGTCCCTTTACGATCTGAGTTCAAATCCCGCCGAGGTTAACTTTGCATTTCATCCATACGAGGTCGATAAAATAAAGTACCAGTAATGTACTGATATTTGCTGGCCTTGTGCCAAAAGTAGAAACAATTATTATTATTATTATCATAGGGCGGTGGATTAGCAGTATCGGTAGAAGGTTAGACGCCATGCTTTGCAGCATAGAGTTACGGCCCTTTATGATCTGAGTTCAAGTTACGCCGAGGTTAACTTTGCCTTTCATCCTTACGGGGTCGATAAAATAAAGTACCAGTTATGTACTAGGATAATTGCTGGCCTTGTGCCAAAAGTAGAAACAACTATTATTATCATAACTTCATCACCTTTTTTAATTTGCACTTGGAAAGGAAGTTGAGGGTAGAGGGAGAAGTGCTACCCTCACTACATTTCCTAAAAGATGGGTGAGTGTGGCGAGAATGGTCCGTGTGAATGGGCCTACTCTGAGCATACGCCTATACGCTGGTTAATTTGAGGAGGAGAGGGGTGTCTTTCCCGGATGCCCTCGAAACGTCGGGGGGGTAAGGATTGGTGGATATCTGAGTCACTCCTGGGTGGTTCGCACCCCTATTGGGGAATATTTTGTTATATTTTTATATAATTTTATATATTCTCATTGTTAATTGTTTTTGTTATAGTGTATTTTTACTCGTTTTTATTGTAAACACCTATTGTCCCTTTCTTTGTATTGTCCCCTATATGTCGGCCCTAAATGAAACAATTATTATTAGATGGGTGATAGTGGCGGCCTGCTCTGAGTATGCGCCTGTAGACTGAGAAATGGGAGACCTGAAAGAGTGCACTTGCGCTGGTGGTCAGGGTGGCCGTGGTCTTTTGTGTGGTTTTCGTCATGAGAGACCTTCGGATGTTCCCCCTATTGGGGACTTTTTGTTTCAATTTTTTCATTTGTTTATACACATTTCTATTTTCTTGTTATAATCTTTTTACACGGTCCAAACCCACTTTGATCGTTCTGTACCGTTCTGTGCCGTCTGCATTGCTTCATGTTAGCCCTTGTGGCCAATAAAGAAACCATTATTATTATTTGCACGAGTGACCCACGAACATCACCTAAATATTGAGGCATCCGCTTTATTTTAATTTTTATTGCTATATTTCTTTTTTAACATTGTTAAATTTGATAACACGCAAAACACACACACCATCACACACATACATGCATTCACACACTCTGAGTTTTTAACCTGTGCCTTCTTAATGTTTTTCTTGATGTAAATCCTTTATGGTTAATAAAGAAATCATTATTATCGCTAGAATGGCGGTGGATTCGTGGTATCGGTAGAAGGTCGGACACCAAGCTTTGACACATAGAGTTACGGCCCTTGCCAATCTGAGTTCAAATCCCACCGAGGTTAGCATTGCCTTTGATCCTAACGGGGGCGATAAAATAAAGCACCAGTAATGCACTGGGGTCGATTTAATCGACTTTCACCTCCCCAAAATTGCTGGCCTTGTGCCTATAGTAGAAATAATTATTATTGCTAGATTGGCAGTTTCACTAGAGCGTAAGACAACTTGCTTTCAGCATAGAGTCATGGCCCTTTACTTTCTGAGTTCAAATCCCGCCGAGATTACCTTTGACATTTATCCTTACGGGGTCGAAAAAATAAAGTACCAGTAATACACTGGTGTCGATTTAATCGACTTTCCCTTTCCCCAAAATTGTTGGCCTTCTGCCTAAACTAGAAACAATTATTGTTATTGTTAATGTTGTTGTTGTTGGCTGTTATCCGCTGCCGTTGTTTAATGTGTCAAATCTATTACAAAGAGGTTTTACGGGATAGAATGATTATGTTTTGTAACAGCTTTGATCTTTCTTGTAAATCACACACCAAGATATATAAATTAGGATGGTTGAATATATATATATATATATATATATATATATATATATATATATATATATATATATATATATATATATATATATATATATATAGCTTAGCCTCAGCCTAAAGCTTCAATAATGCTGTACTAAAATTTGTATTTTAACTCCTATAATTAACTATTAATTGATTAAGTTAATTAGACAATTCTATTGATTGATTAAGTGTTTATGTTTGTTTGATAACTTCTGGTTGAGTGCTTAATTCTGTTTGTCTAAGGGAATTTAATTCCTTTGTCTCAAATTTCGAATTCACCGCCAAAACGGTGGTTACCTCCCTTTGAGAAAACCAGTTGTCGATAGCGAAATTTACTGCTAGAACACACTCGCTGAGGCAAGACTTGTTGATGAAGTAAATCCTTTGTTCTGTCGTCAAAGGCCATTAACTTGCAGACCCCTGCAAGCGGAATTAGTCGATCTCGGATTTCCAGAAACCTAGCGTGGATGTTGTATGTTATATGTGATGTATATCGTATGCTATACTATATGCGTTATGTGTTGCATTCGGTCTCCACGTGATGGTCCAGGTCAGTCAAAAATCTTTCCCTGAGTCCAGTCTTTTTTGTGGCTATGGCAATGCGGCTGGACTGCCGATCGTTATATTTGATTTGCAAAGCTGTCTAAACGTATTGTTATAACTCTGGGGTATTATTCTCCATCGAGTGCTAAAGCATAATTCCGAATCTGCATTCGTTAGCTTAGCCGCAGCCTAAAGCTTCGTTAATGCTGTACTAAAATTTATATATATATGTGTGTGTATATACACACACACACACACATATATGTATGTGTGTGTGTGTGTGTGTGTGTGTGTGTGTGTGTGTGTGTGTGTGTGTGTGTGTGTGTGTGTGTGTGTGTGTGTGTGTGTACATATATATATATAGTAATAATAAATTTGAAAACTAAAATCCAAAGAGGGCTCGATAAGGATAAATATATATCAGATATATAAGAACCGTAGAGCAAATAATCTATTATTTTAATAAATATATATATATATATATGTATATATACATACATATATATATATGTATATATACATATGTATATACATACATGCATACATATATATATGTATATATATATATATATATATATATATATATATATATATATATAATCTATTATTTTAATAAATATATATATATATATATATATATATATATATATATAAATTAATAAAATAATGAATAAACAAAGAAACAGTTCCTTATATTAAAAACAATTCATCATTTTACGATCGTTTCTAGGATATATATGTGTTAGAGTTGGTATGCATATTCTATAGATCTATGTACAATATTTATACAAACTATCAGAGGGAATATACATACCTACACATATATATGCTGTCTTCAGAAATAATGATATTTGTTTATTGAAAAAAACAAAGATTTAATACAATAGGTCTGTTTGGGAACAGGTTTTGAATTGACTAATAGAGAGATAGTGAGGGTCAGGATAGTAATATAGTAGTAGAAGAACCTTAAATTATGGGTAGAGGAAGGTAGATTTCAGTTTTGGATGGAAAAGAATATTATGAATGAAGGATTATTTTAGGGAAGAAATAGGTCTATGCTGACCTCAGAAATAATTTTATTTGTTCATTGAATAAAACCAACAAAGATCTAATATATTCTGTCTGTATGGTAAGAGGTTTAGAATTAACCAATAGAAAGTTAATAATTGGCCAAATGGTAAAATAGTAGTAATTGAAGCTTATTTTAGGGGTGAAAATAGATCAGGTGGTCAGTGAAAGGTATACAAGCAGGTGCTGTTATAAAATAGTAATGCCAATACAAATATCTAAGGTGACTAAAGTTTTAAGATAAGAATGTTAGTGAAAAAAATACATCTATGAAAAGAATATAAATTAATTTAATTGATGGGTATAATTTATATTGATAAAATTATACTAATACATATAGATATGATAAATAAGAGTTAGATGCAGTTGAAAAGTGCTGTTAAAGATGAGGGGAAATTAAAAGAATACAAAAATAATATATATGTTATATATAACATCAATGATCTCAGAAAACAGGTGGGGTAGTTGGCCTTGATAAGCTTCAACCAAAGCGAAACAAGTCTTGTCGGCTTATCTCCCCTGTTTGCTGAGATCAAAGTGAGTGAATTTGTCACTACTTTAAAACAATAGCTTACGGTCTTCAAAATGCTTTTAATTAAGCATAAAGTGTATTGCAAAATACATTATATATACATCCATATATATATTGCTATTTCAGAGCTCCAATTCTAATATATATATATATATATATATACACATATACATATATATATATATATATATATATATATATATATATATATATATATATATATATATATATATATATACATACATAGAGATATACATGCATATATACTATACACTTACATATACATATAATTATTGGGGGGGGGGGGGATTAAATTTATTGGTGAGAAATAGTAAATATATATAGTTTTCAAGGAACATAGAGTCATAACCTGAAGTTAAAACATTATATATGTTTACTTAATGGTATCAGTTTTAGGAAATGATATTTGTAAGAAGGAAAGCAAAATTATGTAGTTCATCAGTAGTAGAATATTAATTATAGGTTAACTGAATTAAAAATAGTTTATATATTAATTTCTAAAGTGTATATTAATTAGGTTTATAATTTTTAAAGCAGAATTATGCAGTTCATCAGTAGTAGAATATTAATTATAGGTTAACTAAATTAAAATAATTTATAAATTAATTTCTAAAGTGTATATTAATTAGGTTTATAATATTTAAAGGTTTTTCTCAGTTTATGATTACACGATGTTATTAATTCCTGTCGCTTATTTAATAGGATATCCTGAGATTTCATTATTTCAAAAAGTTCTTGGGAACATAATCTACATTCATTTCTACTATTTTGATAAGGGGTGGCCCTTTTGAGCACACTCCAGGTCAGGTCATATTCTATATTCCTCTTTCTATAACTATTTATTATTTCAGCTAGAGATGTTGTATTAGCTAGTGCGGCATTTTTAAAACTATGTTTGTGGGTATTAAATCTTACCTTAAATTTGTTAGAGGTAGCTCCTATATATGAATAAATTGAGTCCTTAGTGTTAACTTTACATTTATATACTATGTTATTAACAAGGCAATTTCCTTTTAATGGACAGTTTGCCTTGTTTCTACAGTTACAACTTTTCGTGAATCCTTTATCTGAGGAGATATTATGGTTAGTTTGATGTACTGGTGGTATACTCATGGGTTTTTTACATTTATATGCATTATAGGCACTTATATTTTGTTTTATGTTTTGGTTGTTGAGTAGGAGAATTTAACCGTTGATCTATTTAAGATTTGATGGTATTTGTGGTTTGGCGGGAAGTTTTTCTCTAGGATATTAAAGAATTTTTTAGGTATTTTATCCTTAATTTGTAAATTAAATGGAGCATTGTACCCAGTAACTCAAGGATTTATCTACATATATATATATATATATATATATATATATATATATATATGCGTGGTTGTTTGTGTGTAATGTGCTATTTATGGTGTAATAAGACAGGAATAGTTTTATTTTGGTCTATATTACGTCATTAATGTGGATATAAGTTGTAACGATGAAAGAATGGTATTTAGCTAATGTATTGGTACGCGATGGGGACCACCCACAGCCCTGGCGGACAGAATGGAGAAGACGTTTCCCCGATATATATATATATATATATATATATATATATATATATATATATATATATATATATATATA
>OZ024741.1:171232210-171244710 GCA_964016885.1 Eledone cirrhosa
TAAAAACTCACATTAATGCCCTATAAATTTAGGAGCTCAAGGAAAATATATTCCGGGATATTTATAAATCAACATATAGAGAAAAGTACACATAGAGTGTATTTCTCTCAAATAAGAGTATATTTCGCTATAATAAGTAAACATTCCATATTGTAGATGTAGCTCATCCGTAGGTACCTAGCAATACGATCAACACTTCTAAAAAATATATCGGATAACTAAGAACACAGGCATGATATAAAGGAAAGACATGCGCGTTTTATAGCCCATGGTGGTAAATAGACGAAAAGACCGCTAAAAATAGCAGCTCAGAACCATTCAAATTTAAAAGCTCTACTTACATATAGAAATGAAACCGATGGCAACATTTCAAATTAAAAATAGGGGTAAAAACTAACATTAATCACCTTTAATTTAGGGAGTTCAAGAATATATATACCGGGCTTTTATAAAGCAACATGAGCTATAAAACGCACATGTCTTTTTCCTTTACATCACACGTTTTTTTCTTAGTTATCTCTCTATTAAGAGGATGTCTGTCTGTGTAAATCCCTAAAACCCGAGAAGTACCCGACCGATTGTTTTCAAACTTTACACATGCGTTACTTATATTTCTTGAAGTGCACTGGGCTAAAGTAATTTTAACTTTATCTGCCCTAGGCGAAGAACCACATTTTTTAGGCTTATTTTAGGCTTTTTTGAGGCGCAACTTAAAGATAATCCAGCCGATGTCCTCGAAATTTGCAGCACACATTAGTCCCCTCGCATTGTTGTAGACAAAACAATTTCCGATTCCGTTAAGGGTTTGTAGGAAATTTACGAATTAGCATTGAGCATTACATGCCATTTTCATTTTCAATATAAACGTTTCTTATGTGATATTATACTCTGCTCTGTAAGTAACGTATAATATTTCGTTTAGAATTTGTTTTTTTTAACAGAGGACACAACACTTACTTACTTTTAAGCAGGACCATTTTCGGGGATTGAGGAAACGAGGAGGACCTTAACATTTTCGTCGGTGCCCTGCTGACGATTCGTGCTTTCATCACGCTCAAATCCAGGCCCTGTGTACGCTGTCGTGTTATTGACACCGTAAAACACACGTCTGTGTTACTTCTACTAAGATCCCTTTTGTTGCACCTACACCGCAGTATGAACGCCCTGCACAAGTACGCCGAACAGTAGTGAACCTTTGTTGCTGTGTAAACGCAGTGCAACCAGTGCCGCCCAGCGTTTGTGCTATTTGCACTATGGGCCCCTTCTGCTGCAGCTGCATTGCCACGCTGATTTCGTCATCTCATTATCCCTACTTGGTTTTCACACAATTGATTATTTTCACACAAATAATTTTTTAAGAGGTGTTTTTTACGCATTTTTTTAAAATGTTTTTTAAAATGTTATTCCAAAGGTTTTTTCAAGGGTCTTTTTTTAAGTTTTTTTTTTAAAGGGGTTTTTTAAGTGTTTTTAAGTGTCTTTAAATAGTTTCTGCGAATTTACTACGTATTCATTGTACGCTTCAGTATGCACTGCATCTGTACGCCTCTGTGTGTGTGTTTGTATATGTATCTGTCTGTGTATAATTTTTACTGATATAGGCATCTCTCCAAGTATATGTACAGACATGTTTTCCTAAGTTTTTTACAAATTTTTCCCATGTACTCGCTGGACATTTAATATTTACTGTGATTTTCGTATATATTACAGTTGCAGGTGTGTGTATGATCGTGTGTGTATACGATCCTCTATGTATTGCGCTTGCGCTCACCAGGGATACGTGTGGGGTGTGCCCAGACCAAGACTGCTGTGGCAGTAGGCAGGCAACCCCATACAACCCCATACTTCCTACAGCAGTAATTTCGGTAAAAGGACCAACTTTGATTGGCAAGTGACATATGAATGGAATGAGAAAAATGGACGGCCATGAATGGTCAGAAACACCGATGACGTGTACAATTCTTGACCACTCATCGACCGACATGAACAGGGTAGATGCTGACGAACGAAGGCAGGCGGGATAAACAGGACATTTCAAAATTCTGCTTCGCGGGATAAAGGCGTATCTGAAGAACTTGCGATTTCAGAGTCAGGTTCGATCCTCGCATCGATCGTACCTCGAGCTAGTCGCTAGAGAAACGATTGTAATATGTCTAATAAATTCTAATTCGTCGCACCATTGATTCTCCGTTTCTTATGTGATAGTATACTCTGCTCTATAAGAGCATCGAGTGTTCAAACAGCCTACCGCATACGAACGCTTTTAAGCATCCCACTATATATATATATATATATATATATATATATATATATATATATATATATATATATATATATATATATATATATATAGGATATTTCCGAAAGCGAACGAACGAAACCCTAAGGGTAGAAACGTAATGCTGGTATGTGTATATGCATTTTTTCTTCTAACTTTAATTTTATACTTAATTATGTATGGTTGATGGTGGTATATTTAATCGATTTCCACGTGCTATTGAAATGTTGGGTAAATATTCTATAGCGGTTGACCGCGGATAGATGGCTGTCGTTTAATTATCCACTACTTCTTCATAGGCGCCTTTTAATCTTATAGCCTGGTTTAATTGTTTTTGTTTTTTTTTGTGTGGTTGATTATTCTAATTGGGAGAGAAAATGGTGTATATATATTATCTAATGGTTCTATGGACATACTTTATAGTATATTGCTCTGATTATTTAATTTATTAATTCATCATTGAGCCACATCGTGAATGGTTGCCAAAACATATATATATCTATGACTTTGTCTAGTTTGTGTATATGTAAATTTTTATATTTGATAATCTCCCATAAGGATGAGATGCAATTTGGGCAATATTGGGCTGCGCTTTCTAGCAACCAGCCCACTCGGCGTAGGCATCAATCACATTCTTTCTGACTTGACCACTGCCACATCACAGTTCTTAGCCATTTTGAATTCCATTCTGGCGGGGATCATTTAGGAAAATTCTTTGTCCAAGTGAGTTTGTTTCATGATCAGTTCGAAGCTCGAGAATTTATCCTTGATAGGATATTTCCGAAAGCGAACGAAACCCTAAGGGTAGAAACGTAATGCTGGTATGTGTATATGCATTTTTTCTTCTAACTTTAATTTTATACCTAATTGACGGTATATTTAATCGATTTCCACGTGCTATTGAAATGCTGGGTAAATAGTCTATAGCGGTTGACCGCGACTAGATGGCTGTCGTTTATTTATCCACTATTTCTTCATAGGTGCCTTTTAATCTTATAACCTGGTTTAATTGTTTTTTTGTGTGGTTGATTATGCTAATTGGGAGAGGAAATGGTGTATATATATTATCAAATGATTCTATGGACATACTTTATAGTATATATATATATATATATATATATATATATATATATATATATATATATATATATATATTGTGTGGGATGCTTAAAAGCGTCTATATGCGGTAGGCTGTTTGAATATATATATATATATATATATACGGCTGCGTCTATATTTCCCCTCTATGTATATATATAGGTGCGGCGTGTTTATGGATACACACACATATATATATATATATATATATATATATATATATATATATATACATCTACATGAGGTTTGCAGCGTCTTGACAGATGATCGCCGTCTCTTATTTCTTCATTGTCATCATTTCTGCGTCCATGGCGGTGTAGATTACTTACTAGACCAGTTGCAGATCTGCATGGTTTATAACACAGGTGAGAAAAGAGAGATGTGCATTCCACAGGAATGGTGTGGTCATTTTGTGGGATACAATTCTTTGTCTTTGATGGTCGGGCCATGTATCAAGGATGGAAGATGCAGAGTTACCAGGTCAAGTCTTATTCAGCGAGCTCACAGTAGGGAAAAGACCACGGTGTTAGTATCTTCGAAGATAAAAGAACCAACACAAAATAAGACTGTGAGCCATTAGACTTGAGCCTAAATCGTTTGAAACATGAGCCTGAGACTGTACTAACATCGGAATAATAAATTTCGAAGCCACCAAAAGATAAAAGAAAGAAATCAAACAAGAAAGAAAGGCTCACCAAAATCAACCTCATTTCCCCCCCAATATTTGCATGTAGTCAGTGCCATCGACTCTTCGATGCAAGGATTAGTCTACTTAGTCAACAACGCCATGACCATTATGGAAACGATCAGCAAAGAAGATATTAATTGCCGGATACGAGATAAGGCCGACGACGATATA
The DNA here is from genome assembly GCA_964016885.1 of Eledone cirrhosa. NCBI lineage: Eukaryota > Metazoa > Mollusca > Cephalopoda > Octopoda > Eledonidae > Eledone > Eledone cirrhosa. Next base: position 171,236,443 of record OZ024741.1, read on the forward strand.
TATATATATATATATATATATATATATATGTATGTATGTATGTATGTATGTATGTATGTATATATATATATATATATATATATATATATATATATATATATATATATATATATATATATGTAACTATGTATGTATGTATGTATGTATATATATATATATATATATATATATATATATATATATATATATATATATATACATACATACATACATACATAGTTACATATATATATATATATATATATATATATGTATATATATATATATATATATATATATATACATATATATGTAACTATGTATGTATGTATACGTACATACATATACGCATACAGACGTACAGTAGTATGTATATATATACACACATGCACACATACATATATGCACGTATCGGTTTACCGAACATTTATTATAATGCTCGGTTTGTTGGTTTTTAAAGAAACAAACAGCCCAAATTACGCCGTACAGTGTTTAGGCAACCACGTCACCTTTTTGTTCAACACTGACACAGGAACGATGTACTAGTTTCAAGCTTATTAGCTATCGTCAGCATCGTATACCTTCCTGCCAGATGGTTGAACGTCTGAAAGTATATACTTTCCTTACGTACATTAACGGCTGAGCAGTCCAATTTGCATATCGAGTGAGTTCATAAGGAAAGTATATACTTTCAGACGTTCAACCATCTGGCAGGAAGGTATACGATGCTGACGATAGCTAATAAGCTTGAAACTAGTGCATCGTTCCTGTGTCAGTGTTGAACAAAAAGGTGACGTGGTTGCCTAAACACTGTACGGCGTAATTCGGGCGGTTTGTTTCTTTGTTTACAAACAAACAAACCGAGCATTATAATAAATGTTCGGTAAACCGATACGTGCATATATGTATGTGTGCATGTGTGTATATATACATACTACTGTGCGTCTGTATACGTATATGTGTGTACGTATACATACATACTTACATTTAAGTAAGTGCCGTACTAAGAGTGAGAAATGAAATTTCGTTTCATTCTATTCCATTTATATATATATATATATATATATATATATATATATATATATATATATATATATATATATATATATATATATATATATATATATATATTTATATGTATGTATGTGTGTAAGTATATATATATATATATATATATACACACCTGTCTCTGTGTAGTCTATGTAACTGTGTTTTTTAGTGTAATGGTGTACCACGGCATCTCAAGTGACATCCTTTTATGGTAAAAATGCAAGTTGATCATTCAGTAGAGATCCATAATGTGTTTACTAATCTAATATATGTACTTGGGTTGAGAAGATCGACTACAAATACTTGACGTTGGAGACCTAGCATAACCACAGTCCAATTACTGAACCAGAAAACAACTAAAGGAAAAATAACGAAATGCAATTAAAATGTGACATACATCAGAAATAGAAGTGGCAGGCATTCAAACTAATATTATGATTTCTTGTTTTTTCCCTTGGTCAAGTGACAAGATTATTGCTCTCTTCGTTTAGTCTTTTGAAAGAGTGTTTATCTGCTTGGTGCATTTTCACTCTCTCTGTCTCGAGCTCCCTACTCCGTTTCCATGTTTGCCACAGACTCATCCTGCTCTGCGTCGTATTATTTCATTCTCTGTTATCTTCTTCATTATCTTGTTTACGTTTCTGAACACTCACATATATGCACATTTATTTATTCGTCTATAAGATTTTCAAATATACAAGGTTATGGAAGCAGACTCATTATTGGAAAGTAGGTGGGCGAAAGAAAAGAAATCGTCTCAGAGGCCCTGTAAAGTGTTATGGACCAAACCCTTTCTATCCTAAGCATTAAAGAAACAAATACGTGCTTCTGCCCACAATTACCCACTAGATTTTGTTTAATCTTTTGATCCTTATTTTGGGCACATATGGTTTTGAGTAAGGCCTCATTTGACCATCTATATATATAAAACTGAGGTTGTCTCTCTGTCTGTCTCCTCCTAAACCGTGCGTTCAAATTTCGGTGAAATTGCTACACTTATAAATGATGGTACGGCGGAGACATCGGTCAAAAAAATTTTCAAATCGAACCACGCCAAGTGCAAAAATCGAATTTGTAATATATTGATTTTTCAGTTCAAATGTATAAATAGAGATGAGAGACGAGTTATTTCCCTTGTATGGCATCATTCTGACGCGTGCAAAACTTTCGGGCCAGCAAAATTTTTACCTGCAAAATTCATGAGTTCGAAGTTTCAACATTAAGCTTCCATTTTGCTTCATTTCTATTAAAAAGTCTTTTAAAACAATATTTTTACTTGAAAACAAGCCTATTTGAATACACTGTAAAACAAGCAAATATTTTGTAAAAAATGCATTGATCTCGAATAAAGCCTTATAAGATTTTTATTTAGACGCAATGATTTTAAACGCTAAACAGATAACGCATTTTTTTTTTTGTTTTTGTTTTTCATGTCCATCCAATTTCTTTGTTTTAAAATAACTGATGGTTTGGTTACGCTGTTGTTTTTCTTTGAGACACGTGTTGCAGTGTTTACATTTTCGATTTTTGTTAATAGATTACCAGTGCAGTTTTTATCCCCAGATCCTCTTTTGTTTTAACATTCGGGTTATGGTTATATTTTCTTAACTTCATAAGGCATACTGTTGGTTGAGGGCATATTAATCAAAAGTACCACATGAAAGTCTACACTGTAGACTCTACAGTTTTTAAGCCAAGAAAGGAACTTCATATTGTAACTTTAACACAGCTACTGAGCAACACCGAGCAACGCCGGGCTTTACTGTTAGTCCATAATATAAGCATTTGAACTTTGAACTTGGCATCTAGCTACAATCAAACAAAATCTAGGAGGCTACATAAAATTGAAAAGATTTTAATCTTATTAAAACGCCCCCCCCCCTTTCTCTCTCTCTCTCTATATATATATATATATATATATGTATATATATATATATATATATATATATATATATATATATATATATATATATTGGGTCGTCAAGTATGAAATATGTATACATTTCTTTCTACAAATTTCATACTTGGTGACCCACTATATATATATATATAACGAAGGAGGTATGGCAAGAAGCCAGATGGACTATAACGTACCAGAGTACTTATATATATATATATAAGTACTCTGGTACGTTATAGTCCATCTGGTTTCTTACCATACCTCCTTCGTTATATATATATGTGAATGATAAATGGCGAGCTGTATACATATATGTATACAGACGTACAGTAGTATGTATATATATATATATACATACATGCACACATATATATATGTACGTATGGGTTTACCGAACATTTATTATAATTCGGGGTGTTTGTAAACAAACACCCCGAATTAAGCCGTACAGTGTTCGGCAACCATCGTTGCCCTTTTGTTCAACACGGACAAAGGAACGATGAACTGTTTCAAGCTTATTAGCTATCGTCAGCATCGTATACCTTCATGTCAGATGATTGAATGTTTGAAAGTATATACTTTCCTTATGCATATTAACGGGTGAGCAGCCTAAACAAGCAAACCGAACATTATAATAAATGTTCGGTAAACCCATACGTACATATATATATATATATATATGTCTGTGCATGTATGTATATATATATACATACTACTGTACGTCTGTATACATATATGTATGTACGTATGCATACTTATATTTAAGTATAAGCCGTACTAAGAGTGAGAAATAAAATTTCGTTTCATTCTTTTCCATATATCGTATTCGGTACGCCCGGCCGACTAACTCACTCGATATGCAAATTAGGCTGCTCAGCCGTTTATATGCATAAGGAATGTATATACTTTCAAACGTTCAATCATCTGACAGGAAGGTATACGATGCTGACGATAGCTAATAAGCTTGAAACTAGTCCATCGTTCCTTTATAATAAATGTTCGGTAAACCCATACGTACATATATATATATATGTGTGTGCATGTATGTATATATATACATACAACTGTACGTCTGTATACATATATATATGTACGTATACATACTTATATATATATATATATATATATATATATATATATATATATATATATATATATATATATATATATATATATATATATATATATATGAGAGACGTAAAATAAGAAAATTATAAAATTAACTTACTTACTAAAATATCACTTCCAACTAATTAGTTTCTGGAATGGAGTAAATATATTTTCCGAAGAAGATACAGAGAAACATTCCGTCGTCAGGGAAGACTATTCTCATCTAAGTTTCCAGGCAAAGCGAGGACTCTGGAAACTTATTAAAAAATAATTCAGTGGATAGGAAATAGCAAAGCGTGGACTGAATTCCTAGCCATTGAGAAAATCACTGCCTCTACGTCTGTGGCTAATTCAAAAAGAATCAATCACGTGGCATCGAGGTCAATCAGTGGAAAGTGGTTTGCTAATAAGACAGCGGCCTGCCTACTACCATAGCAGCAGTCATGGCCAATTTTGCTCGACAAATAATTTGGAGATAATTATAAAGAATTAATATCTAGTAACATATATATACATACAGATGCATATCAATGCTAGCAAATATATAGGTTTTGTCTTAGTAACATTGTGGTTCAATGCATGGGGTTGCAGAACAATAATATGAGAGACGTAAAATAAGAAAATTATAAAATTAACTTACTTACTAAAATATCACTTCCAACTAATTAGTTTCTGGAATGGAGTAAATATATTTTCCGAAGAAGATATGGAGAAACATTCCGTCGTCAGGGAAGACTATTCTCATCTAAGTTTCCAGACAAAGCGAGGACTCTGGAAACTTATTAAAAAATAATTCAGTGGATAGGAAATAGCAAAGCGTGGACTGAATTCCTAGCCATTGAGAAAATCACTGCCTCTGCGTCTGTGGCAAATTCAAAAAGAATCAATCACGTGGCATCGAGGTCATGCTGCTATGGTAGTAGGCAGGCCGCTGTCTTATTAGCAAACCACTTTCCACTGATTGACCTCGATGCCACGTGATTGATTCTTTTTGAATTTGCCACAGACGCAGAGGCAGTGATTTTCTCAATGGCTAGGAATTCAGTCCACGCTTTGCTATTTCCTATCCACTGAATTATTTTTTAATCAGTTTCCAGAGTCCTCGCTTTGCCTGGAAACTTAGATGAGAATTGTCTTCCCTGACGACGGAATATTTCTCCGTATCTTCTTCGGAAAATATATTTACTCCATTCCAGAAACTAATTAGTTGGAAGTGATATTTTAGTAAGTAAGTTAATTTTATAATTTTCTTATTTTACGTCTCTCATATTATTGTTTTGCAACCCCATATATATCACGTCCTCTTTTGATTTTGGTCTGCAGACGTAACTGACCAAGGATTTGTACCTGGAAATTTCTGCTCTAAAGCACAATCTTCCCTTCGGCAGGGTGTTTTGTGGAAGTCTAGTGGCCGCATATACATAACACTCTCACCAATAGACGCATAAACTCCCAATGAACAAATTATGTGTCTCTGTATAACAGTTGATAGTTGGTTCATTTCAGATCAGATAAAAAATTAGATTCACATATATATATATCTGAAATTGATTTTAGAAACAATGTAATATTTTCAATGCTAATTATTTTTGTCCTTTTTCTGTTGTTCAAGGTAGGCCATCATTACTTCAGACCATTTCTATTAGACGATAAGCGAAAATGTATCCATCCCAACCATATTTGTGTGTGTGTGTGTGTGAGTGAGAAAGAGAAAATTTATATGTGTGTGTGAAATATTTTGGGCTGCTGAATTATTGCGTTAGCTTCAGTGAATTCTCACTCATGAATACAGCTGTTTGTGAATTTGGGTGGATTAAATACTGAAATTGAATAAAGAATTAAATTACTAAAGCCTAATACAAGAAAATAAAGTTTTCGTTTGTATATTTATTTTCAAAACGAAAGAGAGAAAACACTGTTCCCTCTCTTTCACAAAAAGCATTCAAAACAGTCAAGGGAAAATTAGTTTACATGACGTAAATGGTGGTTATGAATGCGACAAAGAGAAACGTGTAGTTAGCTGTAGACGCACATAGCAGCTCACATACACATAAATATGGCTAGGACATATATATTTCCAGTATCTCCCACATTCTATTATATATATATATATAACAGATTAAAGTTTAAGCAAAGAATCGCTGCTTTCACACTTAACGGGATCTTCTGAAACTAACAAAGTCAATCTGTGAACGCAGAAGTGAATATTTCAAAAAACGTTGCAACCGGAGGAAGAGAGGAAGACGATACTTTGGTTCGTGGAAGCGTTCCCTGGGAAAGAACGGGGAAAAAAACGAATATAATACGTCATTATTTGGAGCGGCGAAAAACAATTACACGCAAAGACAAAATACATACATATGTATGTATGAATGTATGTATGTATGTATGTATGTATGTATGTATGTATGTATGTATGTATGTATGTATGTATGTATGTAAAAGGTAAACAGAAATAACAACACAATCGGTACAGTATATGGAAGGAATATATTAGGTTAACGCTTAAAATAGCAGGATGCATGCTAATCCTTCATCAGAAGATATAATGAGAAATAAGATAGATTGAGGGGACTGGTGGGTTGGAATTGGAAAAAATGTCTTTAGATAAAAAAATAACAGGTCCATTCATGTTGACATCTCTTGGAAAACTGTTGGTGCTGGCGTTTTGTGTATGATTTATTTTTTAGAAAAGTCGATGATGGAGCGCGTCTACCTGAAATGAAAAAAAAAACGTTTTGTAAAAAGAGCTCTATTTGTGCCCTTGCGTAAGCATGTGTGTGTGTGTGTGTGTGTGTGTGTGTGTGTGTGTGTGTGTGTTATTATACGTCCGTACGAAGATAAGAAGAAATGTAAGTAAAAGAGCGCGTGTTAATATAAGGGTGTGAAGGGAAAATATAAGGGAGTGAAGGGAAAAGTAGAGTGAGCATATTTAGTCGGTCTGTATTAGTTGTAAGAGATGTTAATGAGAGAGCGATCTAGCTGTCGAAACGACCGGAGCTCATCCGTCGGGGTCCTGACTCTTTTCATATATATATATATATATATATATATATATATATATATATATATATATATATATATTAGAAAGTGAGGTTTTTTTTACAAAATGAAAAATAACCGAGGTGTCCTACACGAGTGGAAGTATAAAGAAAAAGGGATGAAATCGAAAATGCAACTGAAGTCTTATTTTTTTTAAAAATATATATATTTATTTGGTTCCTTTACCGGTTTCGCAGTTCTTCTGCTTTTCAAAAGGTGAGTTGAGATGGAGGGTCTGTGGTTTTTCTCACATCTGAGAAAAACCACAGACCCTCCATCTCAACTCACCTTTTGAAAAGCAGAAGAACTGCGAAACCGGTAAAGGAACCAAATAAATATATATATTTAAAAAAAAAATAAGACTTCAGTTGCATTTTCGATTTCATCCCTTTTTCTTTATATATATATATATATATATATATAGAGAGAGAGAGAGAGAGAGAGAGAGTATGTTGTAGAAAATGTTTTGTTTTATGAAGGTTGGGACAATGCGAAGTGGACTGTAAAATTTATTTTCAATGAAGGTAACGAACGGGTTTGTGTTGCCTTGTATTTACTATCATTATAGTTTTGTTTAATCCTAATATTTCGAGGCTTGATAATGCCTTCCTTGGAGTTTGGTGAACTCACAGAGTTAAACATTCTCGTCTTGTCGCTTTGATATTTGTTTTATATTTAAAATTCAAAATTGATTTTCAAGCATTGTGTTTGATTATAAATATGACGTCAATCGTCATATTTATAATCAAATTTAAGTAAATTGTGTGTGTTAATTGCTGTTTTTTTGGCTGCTTGTGACTGCAACTTTTTATGGCAAGTATCGTGGACTTAGTTCTACATTATTGTTTATCTGTGAGTTGAGTTTACATATAAGCTGAGCTTCCTTTATTCTCAAGTAGTCCGCATTTCTATAGTTTCAATACTGACTGTTATGTTTTTGATGTGTTTTTTTTTGAATTTGTCAACCCCTCCATAACCGCATTAAAGAAAGCATCCTCATTTAAAAGGAAAAATGACAAAAAGAAAAAAAGAAATACCAGAAAACACAAACATATTTGTCTTGATTTAAACTAAATTTTACAATTCATTTCGCATTGTCTTATCCTACTTAAAGCAAACAGTTTTCTACATTATACGTGATACAATGCTTCAAGTAAACTACATCATTCTATTATATATATATATAA
>OZ024741.1:171249710-171257210 GCA_964016885.1 Eledone cirrhosa
AGTACTCAACGTAAAGCAGTTCAACCGTCTTTGTTTTTGTAGTTGGTGGTGCTATTACGGAGTTAAATATTAAAATGAAATGACAGGAGGCTGGATTTGTGTAAATCCTTGAAAGGTTTATTATACTATGATCATTTCAATGACCGGGTTCCGTATGAATCCGGTGATATCATCAGGTATTCGAAATATAATACGTGAATGTAATAGGTAAAATCCATGGGGCTGAAAATCGAGACCCGAGGGCGACCGCTATTCTGTTCCTTCAACCTCAGCCGGTCGCCCTGGAGTGACGTGGCTAAATTTTATAGTATGCTACTACCGGTCAGATGAACGAAAACAGAAAGAGATGGGAGCATAGGTTAACGTCGATCCCATGACACAAGGTAAAAGAAAGAAAGAAAGGAAGGAGAAGAAGGGGGAAGAAAGAAGAAGAGAAGTTAGGGTTAATGTCAGCTAAAAGAGGAAGGTAACTACTACTGGTCAGATATAGGCAAGCAAGAGGGGGAAGGAATATAAGTCTGCAGGGAGGAGGAGAGGAGAGAAGGAAGGGAAGAGAGAGGTAGAAAAGTAAGGGTTGATGGCTACAAGAAGGAAGATAGAAAGGAAGAGGAAGAAAGGTCGATATTAATGTCAGACCACAGTCAAGCCAGGAGTGACGCGAGAAAATTTTCACAGGGACCCGCATCTTAGCGGAGATGGATATATTGGGAGTCAGTGTTTTACAGTGTTTAGACTTCTAGGATGAAGTTAAAAAAATTTAATAATCAATATTCAATATTAAAGAGGTTAGAAAATTTAAAGTTCAACAGTTTAACAATTAATTATATAATAGTTCCGATTTGTTCTGTAATTTAAAGGTACTATTTGGCGGTTAAAACAACGGCCGCGCCCCGGGCCCCATGGCGAATTAAGCCACGCCGAGTATTTTCATTTACTGAAAGAAGGGGAAATTTATTTTTCCAAGCACTCTAGGTGAGCTCGTTCGCCACGGAGCTGGTCGCGCCGCCATTAAAACCCATCCAACAGTCCGACAGAAAGTTGGAACTTTAAAATTTAGCTTAGAGAAGTAAAAGAGTAATAGTTGATAGCTACAAGAAGGGAGATAGAAAGAGAGAGGAAGGAAGGTCGATATTAATGTCACACCACAGTCGGGCCAGGAGTGGCGCGACAAAATTTTCACAGGGACTCGCATCTTAGCAGAGGTGAATATAATGGGGGTCAGTGTGTTACAATGTTTAGACTTATAGGATGAAGTTAAAAAATTAATAAATTAATAATCAATATTCCATATTAAAGAGGTTAGAAAACTTAAAGCTCAACGGTTTCAGGTTGATATATATAATAGTTCCGATTTGTTCTGTAATTTAAAGGTACTATTTGGCGGTTAAAACACCGGCCGCGCCCCAGGCCCCATGGCTAATTAAGCCACGCCGAGTATTTTCATTTACTGAAAGAAGGGGAATTTATTTTTCCAAGCACTCCAGGTGAGCCCGTTCGCCAGGGAGCTGGTCGCGCCGCCGCTAAAACCCACCCAACGGTCCGACAGAAAGTTGGAACTTTAGAATTTTGCTTAACTCTATCGGATGAAGTTGAAAGAATTCAGAATAACATTCAGAATAACATTCAGAATAACATTCAGAATAACATTCAGAATAACATTATGAAACTAAGGAGTAAGAGGATTGAGAATTGAACAAACAGAAAATTGAAGATTAGACATTCAAATAACTTCTATGAGGTTTTGGGTTGCGGGGTTTAATTAAATAGTCTTTTATGAAGAAACGTTAATTGTATTATGTAGATCTGTAATTTATCCTAGTGGGATGTAGAGTACGGGATATAGTCGTGTAATGTTTAATTTTTGTTCTCAGGAGGAGACCTTCTAGTGTCGTGTGCTAATGGGTACAGGTCCCAATGTGAGGAGTAGAAATACATGGATACATAGAAGTGGAATACGTGGAAGAGCTAATGGGTACAGGTCCCAATGTGAGGGTAGAAATACATGGATACATAGAAGTGGAATACGTGGAAGAGCACATTGGTACAGCAGAGGTATAAATATATAAACATATCAATATATAGGTATAAACATGTAAATAAACCAACAAGAGTGGTGTTGGAGTAAGATGGAGAAATCAGGACATTAATACAGCAAACAAAGATGTGAAGATATAGATAAACAAACAATAGTCGTTGTCTAGTAAATGTAGAGTTCAAGAGACAGGAGAAATACAATATAGTTCGGGTTGCGGTATTTATGTTCCCAGGGGGAAATATTCCAGTGACGTGTGCTGAGGGTACACGCGAGTAAAAGTCCGAATAAGGGAAGTAGAAAGTACATGGATGTATAGAGGTAGAATACGTGGAGGAGCATTAATACAGCAAATAAAGATGTAAAGATATAAATAAACAAACAAGAGTCGTTGTCTATTAAATGGAGAGTTCAAGACACAGGAGAGATACAATATAGTTCAAGTTGCAGTCAGATAATGCATATAGATGTGGAAACAGTGCGTGTTCGAGTCTGGGAGTTCAGTGTGAGTTATACATGCCCAGAAGTATAGGGTAGCCATTTAGTTAATTCAGTGCAGTACAATACATGTTATGGTCCAGTCCGTGGAGTTTCGTCGAAGTTCGGATATTCTGTGAGGGGAGTAGCAAAGGGCCAGGCGAAAGCACCGGGTAGCCAAAGTTCGAATTGTGGTTAGATATATTCAGTCCCATGCCGCTGTTGATTATTACATTTTGAAGTGCTCAACATTTCAGGAACGTTATTTATTCAGGTTTGAGGTTCACCACTGTATAGAGCTGGTCTATTCCGTATGGTCAATCGTAATGCAATAATATAGAGAGTACTCAACGTAAAGCAGTTCAACCGTCTTTGTTTTTGTAGTTGGTGGTGCTATTACGGAGTTAAATATTAAAATGAAATGACAGGAGGCTGGATTTGTGTAAATCCTTGAAAGGTTTATTATACTATGATCATTTCAATGACCGGGTTCCGTATGAATCCGGTGATATCATCAGGTATTCGAAATATAATACGTGAATGTAATAGGTAAAATCCATGGGGCTGAAAATCGAGACCCGAGGGCGACCGCTATTCTGTTCCTTCAACCTCAGCCGGTCGCCCTGGAGTGACGTGGCTAAATTTTATAGTATGCTACTACCGGTCAGATGAACGAAAACAGAAAGAGATGGGAGCATAGGTTAACGTCGATCCCATGACACAAGGTAAAAGAAAGAAAGAAAGGAAGGAGAAGAAGGGGGAAGAAAGAAGAAGAGAAGTTAGGGTTAATGTCAGCTAAAAGAGGAAGGTAACTACTACTGGTCAGATATAGGCAAGCAAGAGGGGGAAGGAATATAAGTCTGCAGGGAGGAGGAGAGGAGAGAAGGAAGGGAAGAGAGAGGTAGAAAAGTAAGGGTTGATGGCTACAAGAAGGAAGATAGAAAGGAAGAGGAAGAAAGGTCGATATTAATGTCAGACCACAGTCAAGCCAGGAGTGACGCGAGAAAATTTTAACAGGGACCCGCATCTTAGCGGAGATGGATATATTGGGAGTCAGTGTTTTACAGTGTTTAGACTTCTAGGATGAAGTTAAAAAAATTTAATAATCAATATTCAATATTAAAGAGGTTAGAAAATTTAAAGTTCAACAGTTTAACAATTAATTATATAATAGTTCCGATTTGTTCTGTAATTTAAAGGTACTATTTGGCGGTTAAAACAACGGCCGCGCCCCGGGCCCCATGGCGAATTAAGCCACGCCGAGTATTTTCATTTACTGAAAGAGGGGGAAATTTATTTTTCCAAGCACTCTAGGTGAGCTCGTTCGCCACGGAGCTGGTCGCGCCGCCATTAAAACCCATCCAACAGTCCGACAGAAAGTTGGAACTTTAAAATTTAGCTTAGAGAAGTAAAAGAGTAATGGTTGATAGCTACAAGAAGGAAGATAGAAAGAGAGAGGAAGGAAGGTCGATATTAATGTCACACCACAGTCGGGCCAGAAGTGGCGCGACAAGATTTTCACAGGGACTCGCATCTTAGCAGAGGTGAATATAATGGGGGTCAGTGTGTTACAATGTTTAGACTTATAGGATGAAGTTAAAAAATTAATAAATTAATAATCAATTTTTCCATATTAAAGAGGTTAGAAAACTTAAAGCTCAACGGTTTCAGGTTGATATATATAATAGTTCCGATTTGTTCTGTAATTTAAAGGTACTTGGAGTGCTTGGAAAAATAAATTTCCCCTTCTTTCAGTAAATGAAAATACTCGGCGTGGCTTAATTCGCCATGGGGCCCGGGGCGCGGCCGTTGTTTTAACCGCCAAATAGTACCTTTAAATTACAGAACAAATCGGAACTATTATATAATTAATTGTTAAACTGTTGAACTTTAAATTTTCTAACCTCTTTAATATTGAATATTGATTATTAAATTTTTTTAACTTCATCCTAGAAGTCTAAACACTGTAAAACACTGACTCCCAATATATCCATCTCCGCTAAGATGCGGGTCCCTGTGAAAATTTTCTCGCGTCACTCCTGGCTTGACTGTGGTCTGACATTAATATCGACCTTTCTTCCTCTTCCTTTCTATCTTCCTTCTTGTAGCCACCAACCCTTACTTTTCTACCTCTCTCTTCCCTTCCTTCTCTCCTCTCCTCCTCCCTGCAGACTTATATTCCTTCCCCCTCTTGCTTGCCTATATCTGACCAGTAGTAGTTACCTTCCTCTTTTAGCTGACATTAACCCTAACTTCTCTTCTTCTTTCTTCCCCCTTCTTCTCCTTCCTTTCTTTCTTTCTTTTACCTTGTGTCATGGGATCGACGTTAACCTATGCTCCCATCTCTTACTGTTTTCGTTCATCTGACCGGTAGTAGCATACTATAAAATTTAGCCACGTCACTCCAGGGCGACCGGCTGAGGTTGAAGGAACAGAATAGCGGTCGCCCTCGGGTCTCGATTTTCAGCCCCATGGATTTTACCTATTACATTCACGTATTATATTTCGAATACCTGATGATATCACCGGATTCATACGGAACCCGGTCATTGAAATGATCATAGTATAATAAACCTCTCAAGGATTTACACAAATCCAGCCTCCTGTCATTTCATTTTATATATATATATAGTTATTAAATGAAACATGAAAAATACAAGAGGCCAATTTACACAGTTATATTAGCTTCACGCTTGGAAGAAGTGGAGAAGGTTTCAACGTATCGGGTAGAAGTCCTTCTTCAGGAAAGTGTAGATAAAGAGAGAACAGATAGACTTAAGAGTAATGTGTGAAAATTTGGGAATATATATATATATATATATATATATATATATATATATATATATATATATATATATATATACAGTTTACCACTGGCATTCACAGCCCCAGTTATTCGCGGAATTTTCCTGAGAACCTAACTAATAATTGCTCGTGGAAACCACTGCAGATTCGCGGAATAGTAAATATCTTCCACGATTTTTTAATGGTTTTATTTCGTGGCAATTATATACTTTTTTAACGCTAAATTATTAATAACAATATACCGTCTATTGGACGCCTCTTCGCATAAGACGCTTTTTTATTGTATTTTACTTTACATTTTGACAACTATAGTCATTTTTATGGATCACGTCCAATATTCCCGGTTTTTCATTCTTCGCGTGTGCTCTAGGAACGTAAGCCCGCGGATACCGGGGGACAATTATATATATATATATATATATATATATATATATATATATATATATATATATATATATATATATATATATATATATATATGTATGTATATATATATATACATATATACATACGCACACACACATATATATATATATATGTATATACATCTTTAATTGCCTCAACTAAAGCTTTTGCACTGTATAATAGTTAGTCTACAAGCTTTTTCTTTGTGTATTTACACATACTTTCTATAGAATTGAATTGAAGGCTATTTTCGGGCAACTCCAATGTTATGACCTTGAACTTAAGTACACAATCTTTGTTATGTGGCATGAGGTACTATTGTGTATGGTGCATCCATGTATGTGCATGTGTGTGTCCTATTAGTTTTTCAACATTTCCCAGTAATATATATTTATATATATAGTAATAATAATAAATTTGAAGACTAAAATCCAAAGAGGGCTCCATAAGGATAAATATATATCAAATATATAAGAACCCTAGAGCATATATTTATTAAAATAACAGATTAAAGTTTAAGCAAAGAATCGCTGCTTTCACCCTTAACGGGATCTTCAGAAGATCCCGTTAAGGGTGAAATCAGCGATTCTTTGCTTAAACTTTAATCTGTTATTCTAATAAATATATATATATGTGTTTGTGTCTATATTGTATCTGTATTGTTGACCATTAGTCAGTCAAGGGCAACATGGAGGACCGAATAAATTAAATTAACCGATATAAAAGACACAGAAGCAAAATGCGAAAACCAACCAAACAGTGAGTGTGTTCTGTTATTAATTCTGGCAATATTACACAAATATGACCCCTCCCCAAGTATAACAATATATATATATATATAGAGAGATATAGATACAAACTATGCAAGAGTTGAGTAATCCATTACAAAATGTATGAATTCCAAACGCTGAAAATAAATAACAATAAACAATACTATGAATAATTAGTAAATAATTGTTTCTACATTTGGCACAAGGTCAGCAATTATCCCAGTGTATTACTGGTACTTTATTTTATCGACCCCGTAAGGATGAAAGGCAAAGTTAACCTCGGCGGGATTTGAACTCAGTTCGTAAAGGGACGTAACTGTGCTGTAAAGCACGGCGTCCGACGCTCTACCGATACTGCCAATCCACCGCCCTTATAATTAGGAATAATTAGTAAATAATATCGGGTAGAATACCCCTATGGACGGAAACAGTAATTGCTGAACACTTTTCCGCCGGCCGTATGGGGTATCCTATTGAATTTTCTAAGTTAATATTTATGCCAATCGATTATTATCACATTTTTCGGCGTTTTGGATTCCACCATATTTTAATATGTATATATATATATGGTACGGATCTAGCTGTCGAAACGGCCGGAGCTCAGTCATCGGGGTTCTGACACTTATCCCATATATATATAAATATACTATACTTACATTCATATATATATATATATATATATGGGGGGGGGGGGGAGATTCAGGACACCGACGGCTGAGCTCCGGCCGTTCGACAACTAGATCCGATATATATATATATATATATATATATATATAGGCACCCTACATTTATGACTGTATATATATGTGTTTATATCTATATTATATCTGTATTTTTGAACGTTGGTCAGTCAATGGTAAACATTGAAGACCGAATTAATTAGCTGACATAAAAGATACAGAAGCGAAAACCAACCAAACAGTGAGTGTGTTCTGTTATTAATTCCGGCAATGTTATTATAACAATATGACCCTCCCCATATATATATATATATATATATATATTATTATA
>OZ024741.1:171259710-171267210 GCA_964016885.1 Eledone cirrhosa
AAGTGCCCCATAAAATACTTAATATTTATAAGAACAATGACAACAATGCTCATGTGAAAGAAATAAAATGACGGCATCTGGAATATATAATATAAAAACATATATGCAATAACTTACCTTAATTATGCATTATCATATGAGAGACAGAGATGGATGGAGGAAGCGTGTCGTAGAAAGCCGAGCAAGCTCGACCTGATGATGATGTAGGCATGTGCGTG
Organism: Eledone cirrhosa; assembly: GCA_964016885.1. Taxonomy (NCBI): domain Eukaryota; kingdom Metazoa; phylum Mollusca; class Cephalopoda; order Octopoda; family Eledonidae; genus Eledone; species Eledone cirrhosa. Next base: position 171,259,929 of record OZ024741.1, read on the forward strand.
GATGGTGTATAAATATATTAATGCATACATGCATACAAATGTATATATATATATATATATATATATATATATATATATATATAGATATATATATATATATATATATATATATATTATATATATATATATATATATATATATATATATATATATATACAGAGAATTAGTATATCTACCAACATATGCGTACAGATATACACTAATGCTAGCAAATACACAAGTTATGTCATAGTACCTAGGTGGTTCAATGCAGGAGGATGCAGAACAATAATATGAAAGACGTAAAATAAGAAAATAAAAAAAATAAAAAAATTAACTTACTTACTAAAATTTTCACTCCAACTAATTAGTTTCTGTAATGGGATAAAGATAGTTACGTAATATAACCATCGAGAATTCATTACGTCATCAGGGAGTCTATTCTCAGCTAAGTCTCCAGGCAATGCGAGGACACTAGGGACTCATATAAAAATAATAATAATTCGGTGGAAGGAACAGCTAGCGGCGACTGGATTCCATGCACTGAAAAAGTTAGCTGCCTCTGGTCAAATGGCAGATTCTAAAGAATCAATCACGTGACACTGAGGCTGGTCAGAAGGAGTGGGTTGGTAAGATGACAGAAGCCTACTACCACACCAATGAATTAGTAGCGGATTTGGCAGGTTTGCTCAACAAATAAATAATTTGGAGATAAATACAGAGAATGAGTATATCTACCAACATATGCGTACAGATGTACACTAATGCTAGCAAATACATAAGTTATGTCATAGTACCTAGGTGGTTCAATGCAGGAGGATGCAGAACAATAATATGAAAGACGTAAAATAAGAAAATTTAAAAAAAAATTAAAAATTAACTTACTTACTAAAATTTTCACTCCAACTAGTTAGTTTCTGTAATGGGATAAAGATAGTTACGTAATATAACCATCGATAATTCATTACGTCATCAGGGAGTCTATTCTCAGCTAAGTCTCCAGGCAATGCGCGGACACTAGGGACTCATAAAAATAATAATAATTCGGTGAAAGGAACAGCTAGCGGGGACTGGATTCCATGCACTGAAAAAGTTAGCTGCCTCTGGTCAAATGCCAGATTCTAAAGAATCAATCACGTCCGCGCATTGCCTGGAGACTTAGCTGAGAATAGACTCCCTGATGACGTAATGAATTCTCGATGGTTATATTACGTAACTATCTTTATCCCATTACAGAAACTAATTTTAGTAAGTAAGCTAATTTTTAATTTTTTTAAATTTTCTTATTTTACGTCTTATATATATATATATATATATATATATATATATATATATATATATATATATATATATATATATATATATATATATATATTGTTATACTTTGAGAGGGTCATGTTGCCAATAAGAAACACACGCACCAGTTGCTTTCACTTCAATTTATTATATATTTATAAATTTATAAGTTTACAAATCTACAAACCTATAAATTTCTGGTTGGTTGGTTGGTTCCACAACCAGATAGTTGTTTATATATAGTCATAGTCCTTTCGTCACACACTCTGTGACTTCTTCAGTGACTGGGGATTGCTTTCTTTGTTTCTGTGCCTTTCCTTTCTTCTGTCCTACGCCATTTTGTTTCTGTGTGTGTGTTGTGCGCTCAGTTTGCGCATGCGCCACATCCGGGTGTCTGGGTGTGTTTGTGTTCATTTATCTATTTGTTTATTTATTTATTTATTTATTGTTGGTTGGTTGTTTGTTCTATGTGTGTGTATGTTATCATTTTGTCCTTAATTGTAAGTTGTGATGTTGCTGTTCCACTCATATTTTCTATTTAATTTTGGTTGTAATTCTTTTATGCTTACTGCCTCTGTAATTTGCCTAAACATTGCATCTTTTCTATGTGTGGATTCTATTTTTATTTCTATGTTCTCTAATTTACTCCTGTGTTCTATCTTAGCATGTTGGTAGAGCACAGATGATTCTTTATTATCTTGAAGGTCTCGCCAGTGTTCATTTATTCGTTCCCCTATACTACGAGCTGTCTCACGTATGTGCACTATATTTTTGTTTCTACATTGTCCTTCAGTACATCTTATGCTATACACTACAATTCTAGTTTTACAGTTAATATGGGGGCTTATTTTACAGGTTATACATTTCTTATCTATACATGAGGGTATTTGGAACGGGTATGTCTTGCTAATAAGTGTTTTTACGGAGGTACCTGGTCTTTCTACTATCTTAATATTGAGTTTATGTTTATTTAGGGCCCTTCTAAATTTGTAGGCTAGTTCGCCTCTAGGGGTTGTATTGATGAACATTACACTCTGGTATTTATTGCTATCATACCATGAGTTTATTCTATTGGCCTTGTTCCTAGTTCTTTCTATTCTATTCCAAAATGTGCTCCTATACAAGGCGCAGGTCCCATTTATGTCATTATTTACCATTTTTTCCCATTTGGTTCTGGCTCCTCTATACACTCTGATTCTATCTCTCTGATTGTAGCCAGAGAACTGCATACGGTGGATGAAGTGTTGTATGTGTCTCTCTAGATCTTCGGGGTTGCACATGTGGGACACATTTCTCATCACCCGTACCAAATCCGCAATCAGTATGTTGATTTTGGTATGGTCCGAAATGGCCGAGTTTCGGTGGATCAGATGTTTGGAAGTCATGGGTTTGGCATAATGGGAATGGAGGATTTGTGTTTGGTTGTTAATGGTATCTAACCAGAGCTCTGTGTCTAGTACAGGTAATCGATGGTTGGGGTGTCTACTTGGGTAGTCTATAGTAACTCTAATGCTCTGGTGGATGGAGTTTGCTATTTGCTGGATGCTTTCCATTGTGTTTTTCTCTAGTTCCTGACAGTTCTTTAGTGGGGGTGTCTTAACTACGATGTTTATATCATCTACGTAGCGGGAGTACGTTATCAGGGTTACGCTGCCTTCTAATTGTTCTTTAAGTTTTTGTTTAAGTCTACTGTCCCACCATACCATGAATAAGTTAGCTATGTCGCCTGCAATGCTAACACCAATGGCTGCTCCTTCCTCTTGGGCATATGTTTTACCATTAAATTTGAACATATGTTCCTTAAGGGTTAATTTTATGCTGGCCCCTACCGCATGTGCAATCATTTTCTTCAGTCCATCGTGGTTTTCGGGTGTCCGTATGGCTCTGGTCCACCCGTTACATCTATTTGTGTGGGTTTTCTTGGCCATTGAGGTAATGGTAGGTGGTCTACCTCTTGCTGGTCTTGTAGGGCACAAGTTGCTAAGGTCATAAGTGTCTAGGTAACTATTACTATGGGTAAGCTTAAGTAGAAGTCCCAGCTCACTGGTATCAATCCCACGGAACTTAACCTTGCTCTCGCTGATCATTTCTACGCATTTCTCCACAGCAAAATCCACGTCAATAGATGGATACAGGGACACAACATCCATACTGCCTATTATGCAGTTTGTTAGGTCCCCAGATCGGTTACTCGCGCCGATTCTGCTGAGGAGGTCCTCCGTGCTGTCACATACATCTGGGGACATCTCAATGATGGGGCGTATGATCAGGGAGAGGAAGTAGGACAGTCTGTAGTTACTAGCAATGTTAGCCCCACAGACTGGCCGTGTTGGTGGTCCCGCGACAGGGTCACAGCCCGTTTTATGGTCTTTTCGAAGCCCATACAACGCCGGCACGTCATTGTTCCAGGCCTGGAAGTTGTTGGCAGTCCTTTTGTTGGGCTGCATTATATTCGTCCACATCACCATATGGGCATTGAGGGCTTTTTCTCTATCCTCATGCTCCTGTGGTGTTACCTCTCTTGTGTTAGTGATGTGGGGTTGCATTGCCTGGATGTAGTTTGGCAGGCTGTCAACCGACATTCTGCCAGACTTGTCTGTTGGAAAGCATGCTATCTCTCCATTACCTGAGCGCTGAATGAGCTTACGCAAGCCATTTGCAGATTTTTCTCCCAGTTGCTGGGCCTCTATTCTATTATGCTTCTTGCTATACTGTTCTATAATATTTCTAAGTTCGGATTTAGCTATACTAAATTGTGCTTCTGTTTGTTCATCACCTGCGACGGCAACTGCGTGCGTTTGTTAAATGGTAAAGTCGTGGCGTGGACTCGTCGCAGGTCGAATGATTTATCGGAGGGATTATAAAACGGAGAGTTCTAGGCTGCTGCTTTATGTGTACTAGTGCTATTGTTATTGTTAATTGTGTTGTTTCTATTTCTATTTCCACCAACTGCCTCATGGTTGTTTCTATGTCTCTCATAATTACTCCTGTCTCTTTCCACTGGCTCAATGTTGTTATCTACCCTATTTTGTGTGTCTGTGTGTTCGTCTTGGTTATTCTCTTTGTCCTTAGTCTCCCATATCCTGTTCCTTTTAATCTTATTACTTTCCCTTATTTCTCTGATTTATGTGCTACTGTCATTACTTGTTTTCTGTGTCTGTGTGTTTGTTAAGATTGTGGTGGTGGTGAGAGGCATTGAATGCGTGTGTGTTGTTGTTGTTGATGTGTGCTGTTGTTGACGTGTGTTGTTGTTGTCTCCGCGTGTGTTATCGTTGTTGTGTGTGTTGTTATTGTTGTTTGTGTCTGCGTGTCTGTTGTTGTTGTTTCTGGGTATGTTGCTATTGTTGTTGTTGTTGATGTGTGTGTTGTTGTTATTGTTGTTTGTGAAGGTGTGTCTGTTGTTGTTGGGATGTGTGTTGTATATGTGTGTGCGTATATTGTTGCTTTTGTTTTTGATGCTCCAGCGTAGTTTTGTAAATGATTTTTCTATTTCTGACAGACAACTAATCATATTTACCTTCTTGAACGTCGCAAATTTGGGCGGCAGACATAACACAGACATTTCATCATTATCTATTTTTGCGTTCCCATAAATGTTGGTGTTTTTGTTGTTGAACTCTTCTGATAATGAGGTGTCGGCCATGTTGATACCGTCAATTTTGTCGGGATATCGATTGGTATACTCTATAGTATCCCGATTTAGCTTTGTCTGTTTAAGCCACTTTAGTTTTCTGTTAAAGTGCTTATCACATTCTTGAGTAATGTACTGTTCTTCGGGGCGTATAAGGCTTATAAATATTAGTTTTTCTGCTGGTGTGGTGATTTTAGCTATTTCTTGTATTAAGTTACGCTTTAGTTTTTCTTGGTGACTTAATTCTCTATAGATCTTCTTTTTTATGTTTAGAATTAAAGTTCGTTTTAGCCTATCTGCTTGTTTTTTGGTGAGTTGTAATCTTCTAACGTCGGTATTGATGGTGTTGGTGTAGATTCTAGAAGTGGTGCACAGTTTTATGAAGCGTAGTTGTCGAGATGTTATGGTTTTTCGTAGACAACAGAACATGGTGGTTTTCAGTATCTTGTTAGCCTGGCTAAGGCTTACGATATTTCGTTTCTGAATTTGTTTAGCAAGATTCTTTATCTGAAATCGTGTGTTGAAACCGATATTGTTATACTTTGGGAGGGTCATGTTGCCAATAAGAAACACACGCACCAGTTGCTTTCACTTCAATTTATTATATATTTATAAATTTATAAATTTACAAATCTACAAACCTTTAAATTTCTGGTTGGTTGGTTGGTTCAACAACCAGATAGTTGTTTATATATAGTCATAGTCCTTTCGTCACACACTCTGTGACCTCTTCAGTGACTGGGGATTGCTTTCTTTGTTTCTGTGCCTTTCCTTTCTTCTGTCCTACGCCATTTTGTTTCTGTGTGAGTGTTGTGTGCTCAGTTTGCGCATGCGCCACATCCGGGTGTCATAATTTTTCCTATTTCCCACTCTACTACCCTAAGTATTGAGTACTCTGGTGCGTTACGGTCCATCTGGTTCCTTACCACAATTCCTTCGTAATACGTATATATATATATATATATATATATATATATATATATATATATATATATATATATAGTTAAAAGAATAGAGGTGTAACACACAAGTTATTATATTTTGGTAAACGGAATAGAAAATGCTGACAAATTGTTCACAGTTGAAAAATGGTTTAATTAGGAATAAAAGAGTATTAGTAATTGTATGGGTTAGTATTCAGTTGTGGTTTTAAGTTTTTAAGTTTTTACCGGTTGCGCATTTCTAAATGCTTTTCAAAAATAATTTTGAGATAGAGTGTCCGTGTTGTTTGCTCTGATCTGATTAGTTTTGGGAATTCTACCTGTTTTTATGTTAAAAAAGTGGCTCCAGCGCTACTTTGGTGTTGCAAAAATTCTTGTGGTCAAAACAATTTTGATTGGTCGGTAGAGGTCATGTAAATGTAAATATTGATTTTGCGCCAAGACTGTTTTTATGTTAAAAAAGTAGCTCCAGCGCTACTTGGTGTTTGCAAAAATTCTTGTGGTCAAAACAATCTTGATTGGTCGGTAGAGGTCATGTGAATAAAAAATTGATTTTGCGCCAAGACTGAGAAATGACTCTTTCACAACAAATATGTGCGTGTGTGTGTAGTAGTAGTAGTAAGGTGTTCGATGTTGTGATAATGGTTAGCAGGGATGTGTGTCAAATGGCTATTAAGATAAGTGTGTGTGTGTGTGTGTGTGTGTGTGTGTGTGTGTGTGTGTGTGTGTGTGTGTGTGTGTGTGTGTGTATAGCAGAGTAATTCGTGCTAGCAGGGATGGTCAGTAGGAATGTGTCTGTAAGCAGTGGAGGGGGGGGTATTTTAGCATGTCAAAAGATGTTTTTCAGCTTTTGTCTTATACGGAGAAATGTGTGTGTATAAGTCTCTTTGTATGTTAATGTACGCGTGTGTATGTGTGTGTGTATATATATATATATATATATATATGTGTGTGTGTGTGTGTGTGTGTGTGTGTGTGTGTGTGTGTGTGAGAATGTGTGTGTGGGTGGACCAGTATCTTTTCCCCCTGGTAAAATGGTGTACATTATTCGATTTTTTCAGTAAAATCGGTTCTCTTAATAGAACATCAAAAATCTTAACAATAGAGGGTGTGAAATGATATTTACTATATATGATGATTGCCTCATTCTTTGGTCCCACACACTCGACCAACTGAAGGATTTCAAAAACTTAATAAACGGCATCAATAACCACATCCAATTTACAATGGAATACAGCCAAGATCAACTCCCATTTCTGGACATCTTAATCACAAAAAAAGACACAAATATCGAAACTGACATACACTACAAACCAACAGATTCCAAACAATATCTGCTATTCACCTCCAACCATCCAAAGCACACGAAGACGAACATTCCTTTTAACCTAGCAAGAAGAATTTGCACATTCATCTTTTAAATACCAACTTAAAA
>OZ024741.1:171272210-171274710 GCA_964016885.1 Eledone cirrhosa
TTGTCAATCTTTCAATATATCTTCTTCTCATCCTATCCTCATATCTGAGGGTTGGGAGTCATGAACTTCTGGACAAACACACTCCATCTTTTCCTGCCTCTTGCTATTGCTGCACATTCCGCCAAATTCCATCCTGTCCATTCCTTAATATCATCTGTTCATCTCTTTTTTTGCCGTCCCCTGGACCTTTTCCCCTCTATTCGTCCATCAAGGATCTAGGTAGTCAAATGTTGGGCTCTGATGACATGACCAAAGACCGAAGCCTCTCTTTACTTACTGCTTCAACCAACTGTTGACCGGCACCATTCTCCCCCAAGACAAACCAATATGCCTTGTGAGTCATCCAAAGCATGACACTTCAAATGTACTTATTCGGCTCAAGTCCGATACCTTCAAAGCCCATGACACACAACCATTTTTCTGTATATATATATACACTCGTAGGAATGAAAGGTCCCAGATGAAGACTATGCGGAAACCCGTAGAAGTGAGAAAGTGACAGAGAGGACACAATTTAACAAACGTACCTTTGACCTCATATAATCCATTGACCAAACGGAGGCACAATTCACAATCGCTACGGCTAAACTTGGAAACATTCTGGAAATACATAGTTTGAGACAGAATAGAGTGGAGGCCCAGCCACTGAGGGTTAAATCAGCAAATGGCATGTGTAAGCTCATACAGCGCTCACAAAATGGAGAGATTGTTTGCTTTCTAAAGGACAAGTATGGCAAAATATCAGTAAACAGCCTACCAAACTACATTCAGGCAATGCAACCCCTCACCATCAACCCAAGAAAAGCAACACCACAAGAGCATGAAGAAAGGGAGAAACCCTCAATGCTCACATGATAATGTGGTCTAGCATAATGCAACCAAAACAAACGGACTGCCAACAACCTCCAGGCCTGGAACGTACCAACGTTGTATGGACTTTGCTAAAGCCACAAATCAAAAAGTGACCTAGTCACAGGACCACCAAAACGGCCAGTCTGTGGAGCCAAAATCGCTAGAAACTACAGACACTCCAGCTTCATCTCCCTGATCATACACCCCATAATCGAAATGTTCCCATGCATATGTGACAGCACGAAGTACCTCCTCAGCAAAATCAACGAATGCAACCTATCTGGGGACCTAACAGTCTGTATGATAAATAGTATAAATTTAGTGTCCCTATACCCTTCCATTCACGTTGATTTTGCGGTGGAGAAATGCGCATTGATAATCAGCGAAAGTGGCATAGAATTACATGGTATTGATGCCAGTGAGCTGGGGCTCCTACTTAGAGTTACACAGGATAAGGATTACTTAGTTACACTCGACCATAACAGCCTCTGTCACACAATCCCAATGAGAGGCAAATCACCTACTATTACCTCAATGGCCAAGAAGACCCACACAAAAAGATGGAGCGGATGGAACAGAGCCATAGGGACCCCTGAAAACTACGAGCAAGTAAAGATGATTACCGCACATGTGGTGGAGCCCAGTATAAAACTAATCCTTAAGGAGCATATGTTTAAGTTCAATGGCAAAAACATATGCCCAAGACGAGGGGTGGCCATTGACATCAGCATTGCTGATGATATAGCTAACCTCTTTAACGTATGGTAGGACAGAAGACTTAAGGGACGCTTAGATGAGAACTCTATAAACACTGACTATGTACTCCCGCTACGTAGATGATATCAATATTGTAGTGAAAACACCCTTGCAGGATAACAGACAGGAATTAGAGAGAAACACCAGTGAAAGCATCCAGAAAATAGCTAATTCAATCCACCAGGATATTTAATTTACTATAAACTACCCAACTAAACACCCCAACAATATATTACCTGTACTAGACACAGAACTCTGGGTAGAAACTATTAATAATGAAATACAAATCCTCCATTAGCATTATGCCAAACCCGTCACCTCCAAGTACCGGATCCACTGAATCTCACCCGTTTTGGATAACATGAAAGTTAACATACTAATCGTGGATTTAGTAAGAGTGATGAGGAATGTGTCCCGCGTGTGCAATCGTAAAGAATTAAAGAGACACACACATCACTTCATCCACTGCATGCAGTTCTCTCGATACATTCAGAGAGACTGGTTCGGAGGGTTATAAAGGGGCCCAGGCCAAATGGACAAAGATTGTAGAAAATTATGCGAATGGGTCTTGCCCCATTTATAGGAGCAAATTGTGGAATAAAATATAATGAATTAAGAAAAGTAATAAAGTCAACTCACGGTATGATAGCAATAGATACCAAAGTGTAATGTTCGTCAATGCAACCCCAAGAGGTGAACTAGATTACAGAATTAGAAGGGATCTAGACAAATAAAAATTAAGTATTGAGATAGTGGAAAGACAAGGTATTCCATATCCTTTTTAAAAAAACACCCTGCACTGAAATGCAGAGTCTAAAAATTAAGCCTACAAATTATCTGCAAAACTAGGAATGTAGTATAGAGCATAGGATGTACGGATGACAGTTTAGGA
>OZ024741.1:171277210-171304710 GCA_964016885.1 Eledone cirrhosa
TCTTCTTGCTATTTATAATTGTTTCTACTTTTGGCACAAGGCCATCAATTATCCCAGTGCATTACTGGTACTTTATTTTATCGACCCCGTAAGGATGAAAGGCAAAGTCAACCTCGGCGGGATTTGAACTCAGATCGTAAAGGGACGTAACTATGCTGGAAAGCATGGTGTCTGACCCTCTACTGATACTGCCAATCCAATATCTAATATGCATGATGATGGAGGCGCTGGCAATTCAATGTTATATTGCTGATGTCCACATAAACCTGCTACTTCTCTGGAATTCTCGGCAACGCATTCTGAACCATCAGAACCATCAAACTGTTCTCAGTACCACCGATAGCATCATTAAATGCTTGTTTTTTTAATGGTTTCACACCCAGTTCTTTCGTTATAGCATCCTTAGGACTTTTGAAATTTATTTATTATAGCATGAATATTCTAATCCTATCTAATTTCGTTTTTAGCGGTCTTCGAATTTTCGTGTTTTAAAAATTAGACATCCGGGATATTTCTAATTAGAAACTGATTAAGTTCATGGTATTTGCGGTATTAACTTCAGGGTATTTACACATAAACAGAGAAAAGTCACACATAGATTCATTAGAAATATATTTGAACATATTTTGCTTACATTTGAAAACATTAGTTAGGTATCCTTCTGAATGTTTAACATTGTATTTTTCAGTTTCAATATTTGAAGGATGAATGTGCTATAGCAAATTCAAAACAAAATGGATTTATATACTCTAAATACAAGCAACATAATATTTTTTATAAACAAATAAAAGTACTGCATCAGCAAATAGCTACGTAGTTATCAGTTTCTCATTGAAAAATTAATAAATATTCTTTAAAATGTTGCTTACAGATTCTGAATCTCTAATGTTGAAAATTCGAAAATCAGAAGACAGCTTTTATATTAAATATTAACATAATATTAAAAACCCCAAGCTTATTTAATCTGCATGTGTTTAATTCGTCCTCCGTTTCTACTTGCCACTTGACAATTTTTCTACGAAACAGAGTTTACTGCGTTTAGTAGCTTTCATCTGATCTGGTTTCCTCCAGGTCCCTGCCAATTTACCAGTACATGGTAGACCAAAATAAAATGTAGCTGCCTTATTGCTGTGTTCATTTGTTAATTCAAAGTTATAGCAATGTCTCTTTTACGTTTGAGCCATAGGTTGGAACTCGTTAGAAAATGTTTAGCAAAGTAAAAATAAATGTTACAAGAATATGGTAACACAGCTCTACTCCTGACCAAAGTAGCCGTGTGGCTGTGCGGTTTCTATATAGTTTGGAATAAAGAATTTTAAACAGCATATGAAATTCATATTTTTAGCTGCAATGTTTTGTGTTGCTAGGATTTAGCAAAAATGTGTAACACCATGTTTATTGGTTTAATGTCGACAATTTAAGATGTGACGGTTGAAGTTGTCAACGTTATTTTAATCTTTCTATGAGCAGATTTCGTTTACCTGTAGATAATTACTTTTAAAGGTAACACCATTGTTAAATAAGTGCGAAATACGTCAGATGTAGGATATATATGCTGGAGAAGGATGTACAGTGAGATGATATCGGTTTCTATCTTCTTTTAATTCTCAAAAGACATTATTTATGTCTTCCACGAGTTTTCGGTTACTTTGTGCTAATGGATTATGATAATTTCGATTTATTTTGGTAATATTTTTAGTAACCTAATTTTGTGTTTTTGTGGTTGTCCGACTTATCAGTTAGCTTGAAATGTGCGCCTGGGGCACTCAATTTCCCATTCATAATATTCACATTAGAATGCGCCGGCAGATATTGTAATTGTGTGTGTGTGTGTGTGTGTGTGTGTGTGTGTGTGTGTGTGCGCGCGTGGATGTGTGCGCGCGTGGATGTGTGCGTGGGTGTGTGTGTGTGTAAGTGTGTGTGTGGCTGTTTGTGTATGTGTTTGTGTGCGTGCGTATGTGTGTGTCTGCGTGTGTGTAGATGTGTGTGTGTGTGTGTGTGTGTGTGTATGTGTGTGTGTGTGTGTGTGTGGATGTGTGTGTGTGCGCGTGTGTATGTGTGCGCGTGCATGTGCGAGCGAGTTTGGAAATACGGATAAATCCGTTTTTCTCTTCTCCTTTTGTCATGGATTTTTCATATGTGTCTAATTATTCTTTTATGTTATTGTTTGTTACGGTATATTTAGCTAATAATATAGCTTGCAAGACTGAGCTTCCAATCTTTCATGTTTTTAGATGGAAGATTATGTATTAAATGATTGGGTTATCAATTAATATTTCTTCATTTAGTTTGTTGGTGGTACTCCCATGTTAACCTTGAGCGGGCAAACCTTAATTTAGATGTGTTCCAATCTATTTAGAGGCTATATAGGGTTATATTATCCAATAAGAATTTTCCATTTTTGTAAATGTGTAATTTGTGCGAATCCTTTGATTGTTACTATTTCTAAAAAACTAATTTACTTCATAGAAGCTTTTCCAACATCAAAAGTAATATTTATTATAAAATGAAATATGTTTGTGTAAAATTGTGAATATTATTTCTAGTCTATTTATTTGCTACATATTTTATAGCAGTGTTAATTGACAAAATATTTAAAGGTTGGATCTCCGCGTTCTGAGTTTCAATCCCATCAAAGTCCACTTTGCTTTTTATCCTTTTGGGGTGCATAGAGAAATACCATGCAAATGCTGGTGCAGCCCTCCTTACGTCCTAGATGTAACATCCTGAATGTTCAGCTTGAACAAGAACTGAAAGGTATATGGAGTGTCTGTGCCTGCTTCCAGCTACATGGACACATACAAACCACTAACAACGGCATGCTACAGGCTACAAAATCATATCTGATTGCAAGTGGCGGCCATAGCTTTTATGCAGCTGCAACTGTTATTTAATCCCAGGATTAAAGGTATTCAAGCGATGACTCTCTCATTTTTGTTCATGCATAATGTATTTTCAACAACACTATTCAAATTGTCACATTTTAATACAGTGAGATTGAATTAGATGGAGGAAACGGTTGCCATATCAAAGAGATCGGGGATGAATTTAACGTTAAATAGCCATTATGTACATGCCTTTATCAAAATTATGTGGTTTTGCTGTGTGATAATGGGGTCGTTTAAAGGTAGAGACAATTACCTTACTATAATTGTTGTGGATCACTAAACTGAGTTGAAATCTCACCGAGGTTAACTTTACCGTTCTTCCTTCTGAAGACCACAAAATGATAGATCAGTAAAAGGTGGTGGGTATTTTAGTATTTGTTCCAGGTCTATGGGTTCTCAGTTCAAACCTCACTGTAGCCTATTTAGGTGTTAGACTTAATTCGTCGTTCGATTTAACGCATCACTCTCGGGTGACTTTAGCAGACTCTATTCTACTGCAAGCGTTTGACTAGGATCCCCGGAATGGGGATACATCTATACGTTTTATCTCATGATACGCCAAAAAAGGTGCTCATTTGCATATAGTGCAATTTTTATGGGCTGGTACTAATTAACCATAATATTAGCATAGCATGATTCATAACATAGGCGAATAGGAAAACATATACAATGTTAGAACATGTTTTTACATGGTTATTTAAAGGTATGACCATATAACCAGACAAAATATCTATATTAGCTATAGCTTATTCTTGCCCCATTTCCGAGTGAGTAATCGACACTGAAAACAGAAAAGGATCCTGAAACACTAGTGCCTGGTGTTCTCATAAGGCTATTGAGAAAGCTATGACATGATGCCTGTTTAGAAGACTATAGTGAGGCTAAGAAAAAAATATAAAAATATGTTACGTTTTCATATACGCCTCTATTATATATCCGTCTTATTTTCTCAAAGAGAAATTTATAACATAACGATCTAGTAGTTATCACGGTATTTATAGCATTAAAGACAGACTGCGGTGAAATTCAAAGTTAGTTGTGTCACCGGATATTGTAACCCCATGAGTCTATTAGGTTTTCCTGTGGGAAGCGTCGAAATAGCACATACGTATATGTATATATATATATATGCGTGTGTGTATGTGTGTGAGTGTGCGTGTATGTGTATGCGTGTATGTGTGTGTGAGTTTGCGTGTGTGTGTGTGCGTGAGTGTGCGTGTATGTGTGTGTGTGTGAGTGTGCGTGTATGTGTGTACGTGTATGTGTTGTGAGTGTGCGTGTATATGTGTGGGTGTATGTATGTGTGTGTGCGTGTGCGTTTATATAGTTTATACGCACACACACACACATATATATATATAAATATATTATAAGAACAGATTAAAGTTTAAGCAAAGAATCGCTGCTTTCACCCTTAACGGGATCTTCTGAAACATTATTATTATTATTACTATTGGTTATTGATTAGGCGATACCCGCTGATGAAGCCACATGCGCCGATTATGCATTGTTGCACAATATATGCAGTCAGAGGGTGCAGTGAACCCTACTGCTGCATGAAGTGTGGCCGAAACTCCGATTCGGGAACTACTATAGGTACCCGTTTACGTGTGTTGTATTGAAGCAAATAACTATGTGTATACTCTGGGAGTGTATTTTACATTACCTATTGAGTACGCTGAGATGCAACCGGTCCTAGAATTGATACATATGCTGGGCCCGTCAACTTATTAAAGATAGATAGATAGATAGATAGATATGTTTCTTTATTAGCCACAGGGGCACAAAAGAAGGGGACAAATACAAAGGGGGAAGTTTACATACAATAAAAACGTGTAAAATATTATCACAAATGCAATTTAAAAAATTAGTCGATTTTCCCCAATAGGGGGAGACAGTTCATATGGGTAACACATACCCCCGAAAAAATGTGCAACCCTCATCTCCAGGAGTACGAAGAGTTTGTACTCCCTTCCTCTCCTCCTCCTTTTCCTCAACCTACAGGCTGATATAGAGAGAAGGCCCATTCACTCGGGCCATTCTCGCCACTTTCACCCACCTTTCATAAAACTTGCTGATAGATAGATATATTTCTTTATTAGCTACAGGGGCACAAAAGAAGGGGACAAATACAAAGGGGGAAGTTTACATACAATAAAAACGTGTAAAATATTATCACAAATGCAATTTAAAAAATTAGTCGATTTTCCCCAATAGGGGGAGACAGTTTATATGGGTAACACGTACCCCCGAAAAAAAATGTGCAACCCTCTTCTCCAGGAGTACGAAGAGTTTGTACTCCATTCCTCTCCTCCTCCTTTTCCTCAGCCTACAGGCTGATATAGAGAGAAGGCCCATTCACTCGGGCCATTCTCGCCACTTTCACCCACCTTTCATAAAACTTGCTGGGGTACAGCACCTCTCTCTCCATCCTGATTCTTCTTCCAAAGTAGTATTTGAAAAAAAGAATCAGTTGTTGGCCGGAGAGAAAGGTGTCTGACCTCAGCCCTTTCAACCTTGTCCACCATACAACCTCTTTCGCCATAGCTATCACAAATACGTACATACATGCATACACACACACACACATTTTTATATGTGCGTGGTTTTGTATACCTATGGTAAGGTTTTGCGTATGCTTGTGTATGTACGTATTTGTTTGCGTGTATGTATTCATTTATTTCTATTACTTTCGTTTTGTATTTATTTACTTTGTTCTTAACTCTGTAGCGGAGATTCATTTGGTCTCCTAGTTAGAATTTTAGTCTACAACTTCTGCTATACCATTTACGTGGTTTTGTCTTTGCGTGCTATGGTTCTCCACGCTCCACACATGACGTCTTCGTTTTTTCGTTCTTTGCCAGAGAACGTCTCTATGCACCACCTAAGAGAACATTAGTCTACGGCCTCTTTTATACCATAAACGTGGTTCTGTCTTTGCGCGTAATTGTTTTTCACCGATCCTATTAATGACGTATTATTCGTTTTTCCCCGTTCTTTGCCAGCGAACGTTTCCACGAACCAAAGTATCGTCTTCCTGTCTTCCTCCGGTTGCAACGTTTTTTTAAATATCCAGTTCTGCGTTTACAGATTGACTTTGTTAGTTTCAGAAGATCTCGTTAAGGGTGAAAGCAGCGATTCTTTGCTTAAACTTTAATCTGTTATTTTAATATATATATATATATATATATATATATATATATATATATATATATATATATATAACACACATATATATATATATATATATATATATATATATATAACACATATATATATATATATATATATATATATAACATATATATATATATATATATATATATATATATATATATATATATATATATATATATAAATAATTTTAAAAAACATACAATGCATTAAAAAATTAAAGGTGCCAAGATAACAATAGAATCTTATCTTAGCAAATTTAATAATCCATTACCAAGGGAGTACCCATCTGAAAGACTTAAAGGGTCGATTGGAGATGACTTGTTTGGGAAGTAGATTTAAGTTAAATGTAATGAAAAGACGTTTAATTTCGAGCGTGTGCTTTGTGAAATGTGTGGGGAAAGTGTATGATATATGCATGTATGTGCGTGAACGTAAGTGTGCTTAGTGATAGATGTATGTAAGTGTGTGCATTAGTGTAAGTTTACGTAGATACATGTATGTGTGAATATGTATATGATATAAGGGAAAAAATATGTGTGTGATATATGTATGTGGTGATGATGTAGATTTAATTTCACCGCTATCAGAGATGTTTAGATGTTCAGATCCTGCGACACCAGCACTGTCTTCACTAGATTTGTGGATGATATACTCATCCTCACATCCACCAAGGAGAATGTCAATAAGATTTTCGAATCTTTCAACAATGCTGACAATAATATCAAATTCAGCATTGAACATCCCGCCGACTCGGGGTCCCTCCCTCTACTTGATTTCAGACTGAACATCTATGATAGCAGTGAAATCCACATCGATTTCTACCGCAAAGCGGCCAACAGATACCTGTTTGTGCATTACAAATCTGCCCTCCCGCAACAGATCTAAAAGAGGGTACATCTTCAATGAAATGGCTCGCATACGCATCCGATGCAGCGACGCTGCTAATAGAGCAACACATATCAGACAGGTGCTAGAGATTAATGACCACAGGGTGCTAGAGATTAATGACTACCCAGCTCATTCCTCACACCAGCACGAAACCCCAGATCCAGAGACCGGACCAACACAAACAACGGTTGCTTCTTCAAGATCCCCCATCTCAGCGAGGAAATCACCAACGCTTCAATATCAAATTAGCTCACTCTGGATCCATCTTGCGAAGATGCCTCTCTACAAGACAACCACCCAACGAGGGTAACGGATGCACCCTAGCCAATTTCCCTATCCCTAATTGTTGCCTACGTACTTATGTAGTATACGGGCTAGAATGTAGCAAGTGCAATCTATTCTACATAGGCAGTCCTATTCGACCGCTATATCTCCGTATTAAAGAGCATGTTAACACCAACTCCTCTTTCTTCCGTAACACATCACCAAATGCGGAAACCGGGACAACATTACAACCACATGTCTTAGCTACCGAACGCAGTATAGGTACGCTGAGAATCAAGGAAGCCCTCTTGATCAAGCAATTAAAACTTAGGATCAATAATCGAATGGAAAGAAGTGAACCTGAATGGCTAATTTAAATTATCCAACGCAATTACGCCATCATTCCAATATCCCAGTTGCCAGTTCCATTCTTTCTTTCAAATTAAATCTACATCCTCACTAAGTACACTTAGACTCACCCACATACACATACATCTATCACATACATACATACATAACACACATATTTTCCCTATTTATCATATACGTATTCGCACAAGCATTTCACTACATAAACTTACACTCACGCACGCACACACATACATCTACCACACTTACATTCACGCACACACATGCATATATTGTACACTTTGTCCCACACATTTCACAACGCACACACTCGAAATTTTAACGCCTTTTCATTTCATTTAACTTAAATCTACCTCCCAAACATGTCATCTCTGACCGAACATTTAATACCTTCACAGGGATACTCCCTGGATAATGGTTTTTTTAAACCGAAAAAATATTTAGGATTATTAAATTTCTATTGTTATCTTGGCACCTTTAATTTTCTAGTGCATTGTATGGTTTTTAAAAATTATTTAAATTTATATTTCCTATTCAACAATGATCCAAGCTAAATACAACATTCTGTTATATATATATATATATATAAAAATATATATATATATATATATATATACAAATATGGTTTTATAAATATAGTTTCCATTTATTAATATCGTATATCTACTCCAAAAACTTGTCGAGTGCTTTTTATCAGTTATAAAAATATTTACTTGTTGTATCCCAACAACTTTAAATAGAACTTTTGCATATATATATATATATATATATATATATACAGGTTAATATAAATTAATATATTTGATAAACACAAACACCAACATATCCGTGTTTGTATTGTAAACGACTAAAGTTAGCTAGATTGAAAAATACTAATTATAATAATACAGTTTCCCTGTCTCGATTTAAAATAATAAATCAATATAAACAAAGCATATTGGCAAATGGCCGTGGTGCTTGGACAAATTTAAATTTCAAAATCAAACCTGTTCCGTAGACAGGTTTAAACCTTAAAATCCAAATAAGTTTCGAAAAATGAAAAAGTGAAAGAATACCGCATTTCTATCTCCTCAGCAAGCACCAGAAAAATTGGTATGTTCCACTTCAAAATATTTAAAAAGACTGTTTAACGCACATGGTTTTTCACACACGGTTATCCAGTGTCTAGCTGCCTCATACTCGTGCTGCTAGAAATAACAGCCGTTTATATGGGGCTAAATTTAGCTCTACGTAAGGAGCAGTGATACTATTAATAATGAGTTCAAACCTCAGGCAGTCCTTTACAATGAAATAGCTCAAAGAAAGAAGTATTCTGAGCTGTGTAATACAAGTTAATATAAATTAATATATTTGATAAACACAAATACCAACATATCCGTGTTTGTATTGTAAACGACTAAAGTTAGCTAGATTGAAAAATACTAATTATAATAATACAGTTTGCCTGTCTCGATTTAAAATAATAAATCAATAAAAACAAAGCATATTGGCAAATGGCCGTGGTGCTTTTTAAATATTTTGAAGTGGAACATACCAATTTTTCTGGTGCTTGCTGAGGAGTTAGAAATGCGGTATTCTTTCACTTTTTCATTTTTCGAAACTTATTTGGATTTTAAGGTTTAAACCTGTCTACGGAACAGGTTTGATTTTGAAATTTAAATTTGTCCAAGCACCACGGCCATTTCCCAATATGCTTTGTTTTTATTGATTTATTATTTTAAATCGAGACAGGCAAACTGTATTATAATAATTAGTATTTTTCAATCTAGCTAACTTTAGTCGTTTACGATACAAACACGGATATGTTGGTATTTGTGTTTATCAAATATATTAATTTATATTAACTTGTATTACACGGCTCGGAAATACTTCTTTCTTTGAGCTATTTCATTGTAAAGGACTGCCTGAGGTTTGAACTCATTATTAATAGTATATATATATATATATATATATATATATATATATATATATATATATATATAACGAAGGAAATGTGGCAAGGAACCAGATGGACCATAACGCACCAAAGTACTCAATACTTAGGGTAGTAGAGTGGGTAACAGGAACAAGTAGGACCCCGACGGCTGAGCTCAAGCCGTTTCGACGGCTAATTCTGGACCAAATTCTGGTCCAGAATTAACCGTCGAAACGGCTTGAGCTCAGCCGTCGGGGTCCTACTTGTTCCTATATTTAAAAGAAAGAGAGAGATATGTGTGTGTGTGTGCGTGTGAGTGCGTGTGAGTGAGTGTGTGTGCATGTGTGCGCGTGTGTATTATAAGCGTGTTTGTATGTGCGCGTGAGTGATAAAACATTATAATCCTAGTACCAAAACCTGAGTACAGAACTGAGCCTTATTTTCAACGGTATCTAGTCCGATATATCAACACCCACTGCTTTAATTGTTACATATTCTATAAATCTCATGCAAAGGTAGACACAATACGACATTGCGTGTGTAAAGAAATAACGCAATGTAATTTCATTCGACAAACAATCTATAGTGTGTATGGTGCTGGTTTTTTTATATACTGTTCTGTTGTGTTCCGTGTTTTGGGAGATTGTTCATTATTTGTACGCATTAGGATTTTTTTCTCCTTTCCGATTATTGAGTGTGTTTAAGTATCTTTGTACGTTTGATAATCTTAAGTAAATTATTTGTTGATAAATTTCGGGATTCTATGACATTGCCTGAGAAGTTTAGTTTGACTCTGAAGAAGGCTTTTATAAATACTAAGCATTTGGCTCTGATCCATTTCTGTACAACCTTTGTTAATGTCTTTGTTTTGACTTAGTTACACATGAAGTTGACTTAGTGACTTAGTGTTGGGTTCATTTAAGTTTCCTTGCCAGATTGTAAAATACAACAGAATGTGTTGAAATAGAAAATAGACAGAAATGCAAGTGGATAGAAATAGTGAGGACACCTTTATTCCAAGAAGCGTTCTGTTAATCATTGGTCCTTGAAAACGTCTAAGAAAGAATATTCAACTTCGTCAATTTTATATGTCAGTTATTAAAACATTTGTTCCGAATTTACATTTGATTTTAAACTCTACCTCTGATGGTAGCAGATTGATTGAAAATTAACAGCTTGTGGCAACACGTGCACTAATTTTTAAGTGGACAAGTCTCATCAACATTAATGTTTTTGGTGTCAATTAAGCTAGTATTTCTTTAGTATAAAATGTACTTCCATCATAATACGAACCCTGTAACTACCGATTTTTAATAAGCCATTATATTGTGAAGCTACGAAAAATGATTGAACAATACATATTAGAGCATGATTCACTTGGTGACAGCTAATAGGCAGGCATTTACGAATATGCGATAATGTAGGCGTTAATCTTTAGACTTCTTCAGAGTCTTATTCCACTTCAAATGTTGAAGCCATTTATAACTCAAGTGTGTCCCACACCAAATTGAAATTAATGATAAATGTTTAGTATATCACTAATTAATACGTCTATTGGTTTATTGAAATAGATACTTCAATACCCGCAACAACAACAAAACCTGAGACTTCATATCAAGAATAAAATAGCTTAAATTATGTTTGAGTGCAACAACCATGCATATGTATTGAATTGTATTACAGGATCTAAAAATACACAATAATTACAATATATCTTTAAAAAGATATTCTATTTCAAATCAATGTGTTTTCTGGTTCAGTGTTAAATTATTAGATACTTATTCAATCTCCAATAAGAAAGATTTGGATTTCTTTTAGGGCGGGCATTTGCCAAGTTGTTTACACAGTATTTGTCGAAATAATTAAAAATGATTGAACCGTTTGATAATTTGAGCGAATGAAATGTTGCCTTAATCCACGACAAACGTTCATTTGTTGAAAATGTTGTGGTACATAATTTATATCACAACAAATAATTTATTTTTACTCCAATAGCTTTCAAGCACCCTACATCAGATATTGTATCACGCGATAACCACCCAGTACTGTATTTATCAAGAAAATTAGCCGTTAGAAAATAATTAGCAATTGTATGGACCATGGACTACAGATTATGTTCGTCAATTTTTAACTTGAAGTGAAATTTTCATTCACATCTGATCATCATCTTCTTTATTTCATTTTCATTCCACGAAATAAAGTTCTAAATGTTACAACGTGTAGAATATCGACTGTGGAGAAATGTAATACGTCTGAGCATCCGTAAATTTATATAAAGATTAATTTTCCTATGTAGAACATCGCTAGTTATCTCAGATTTTACTATTTTACTAAATATGCAAATTAGTTTGTTTTATATATAGTTAATTTCTATTTGCAATGCGAATTGCTATTTATTTTAGTTTATCAGTTAACCTTTCAATATGAATTCTTCTTTTATATGGAGAAATGTTTTCATGATTTAAAATTGCTCATGCAGTGAATTGATAAGCAATAGCAGCATAATGTAATCACATGAAAACAGACGTTACAGACAGATTATTGAAAAATTACCATTTTGTGACTAACCGCGTGACATATCAAGCTGCAAGTAAATGTCAAATATGATTTTCTTTCATATTTTAATTACAGATGACGTTGTTTATTCTGTCTATAACATACATAGGATACATTGTTTTTATCAAGAATTAAGAGAAGAGAATATATAAAAGTCTCTATGCTACTTCCATACGTATGAAAATATCATATTATTATGTAACTGATTTAAAATAATTATAACACCAGCTACTTAAGTGTTTATATATCATATTATAGGCCTGAGTGGGGTAAAATCCATAATTTGTTTCAAGTAAATGTCCAATATTTACAGAGAAGATGATTTGTTTTGTTTCAAATAGTATGTAACTACAATTCTAGTAAAGTTATTTCTGTTGTAATAGTTTCGATTTCATTATCTCAAACAACATTAGAAACAAGTGAACAACGAAGCAGACACAGGTTGTTTTCATTACTCAACAAACTCAACCGATAAATTTTAATTATTCTATGCGGCCATTTTCAGCAAGAAGCGTTCCGTTCAATCAATTTCGTTTACTGGTTTTGACTCCATTCATTTTAATAGATCTTACGATCATCTATATTGCTTTATCGTTGTAAAGTGTAATTTAAATTTCACCTTAGAGCACGTTAGAAGTAAAGGAAATGCTCGTCAGCGCTTTGAGGAACATCCACTCTCTGAATGTCATTGCGCTTCTATTGAACTAGAAGGGGGGATTTCTAGATTTAATAACATTGGATAATTGCAAGAAACCAGGCAAAACAATCGGGAAGCCAAAATCAAAATCATTGAATGATTGCGCTTATTTTGCCGACAAGGAAGGAAATATTGAAACATCATCTGACATATATCATCATATGACTGAAAAGCAAAGATTCTGATCGTATGGAGTGATTCAACAAAACTAGTTCTGACACAATATATAATAGTTTTCTTCTATAACAGCTTGTTTTGTAATGATGGCTTTACATAGTGAAGTGGGAAACAACATTGATTTAGTTATTGTTGGCAAATATATGAAAAAGGATCGACTTTTTTTGTGTGTTGGTTGGGTAAATAAACGCTTCAGCGACACTGAGCAATTCCTCATATAACATCTTAGATGATATTGTATGTTATCACAGATGCACTCTAGACTGCAACTACATTTATGCAATTGTAGATAAACATGTTTAGGGAAACATATGATGTGACCAAACAACTCATTGTCCAACATATTCTTTAAGTTGATTGTACGGTTGATTGTCAGTGAAAATAATTTTTACTCAAATTAAATACTCTTCAAGGATTGGGGGGGGGGGGGGGGCGTCCTAAACAAACAGTTTTGGGTAGGGAAAGATTTAATTGCGTTTGAAAAAAAACATATGCTTATAAAAAACAGTCGGATTACTCTTCCGGCTTTACTTTTGTTGTCAGTCTCCCCTCAGACCAGCATCTCAGCGCTTTTATACCTACTGAAAAATGAGCCTGACAGTTAACATCGAGTAGACTGCAGTTATGTGTCCATGGTACACTGCACAACCTCCCTCCGGCCACTTTTTGATCATAACAGAAATAGCAAGCCACAACTTTCCATTCCAGTGAATATCATTTCCAACGACTGGACTTTGGTTGTATAGATCAAAAGCAAAAATAAATGAATTCTGGTCCAGTATCGGTAGAGGGTCGGACGCCATACTTTGCAGCACAGAGTTATGTACCTTTACGAACTGAGTTCAAATCCCGCCGAGGTTAACTTTGCCTTTCATCCGTATGAGGTCGATAAAATAAAGTACCAGTAATCTACTGGGTAAATGCTGGCCTTATACCAAAAAGTATAAACAATTATATCACTACGCGTTGGTGTTAATGATGTTACTGTTGCAGTTGTTTTTTTCGGTCCCAGATCTCTTCACGAGGACACATTATGAAATATGTTCCAGTCATGACTATCTTGTTTTATTCCGACACAGTTTGTATAGAAACACATTATCCAGTGTATTCGCATCTTTCCTTCAACAGTGGGTGCGTTTTGAGAGAGGTTCGGCTGCTCTAGCTTGCAAATAATGTGACTATACAGATAATCCCCTATTCACACGTAACAAGTTTGGGTGTGATAGAATGTATCCATATTTTCATCTGTAATTCCATCACGGGGAGAAGCCATGTGGAATTATGCAGTATTGCTATTGATGTGCGTATTTGTACAGCTTACTCTTTCAACTTATTCACCAACGGTTATGTCTAATCAATTATAAACAGCCATTATTAACAGAGCAACAGTAGTAGAAAAATCCCCAAAGAAATAGTGGGAATGCGTGGGCTTCAATAATATAGATTGAGAGTGAGAGGCAAAGTTTCTCTATGCGCGTATGTATGTGCGTACGTATGTATATGTGTATGTATATGTGTATATATGTATGCGCATATATCATAGAAGTGAAGAAAAAAGAAAATGTTAGAAAGAGGAGAAACAGAACGCATGAGGAGAATTTAGATAATTGCTGTCGATAAGTATCATTTATCACTAGTTATTAACTATTTATGAGAGCGATAACACTGATCATCAAACGTAAGTGACAACATCATCAAAAACATCGGTTTACTTTTGTTAAGTATCAACGAGATGCTGCTGTCGTTTGCTATTCTTCTATCCATCTGAGATCCATAAATAAAATACATGTCTAATGCGGAGGCCTGGCAAAACACTTACATCGTCGGGTGGGTTGATATGTTATTTGTTCCGACTGCTTTCTGAATTCAAATTCTACAGTGGCCTAATTATATGGTAGACTTAATCCGTCAACAAGTTTAACACCATCATCTGACATTTCGAAGTTTATAGCGTCCACAGTGTTGCATGTACTCGGGTATTTTAACCCCGGCCTATTGCAGTATCTGGTCCTTACTCTAGATGTGTAGGAGAGGACTTTGGGCACTACACAGTGGTGTCCTGTTCAAAGGACTGTCTCAATCTCAATGCCAAAATTTAATGTTAGACTTTCCAGAAGTGTTCGTGTGTATATCACTGCGTGTCTTTCCCGTCTCCGCTTGAGAGGGAAGATCTTTAGTTCAATCAGCTTCTCCCAGTAGCTCATCTCGTTTACTGAGGCAATCTCTTTGGTGTAGCTTCGTTGGATTGCTTCCAGTTCTGCGGTTAGTTTGACACTGTGTGATCATTTGTCCAGTCAGCTGAGAACAAACGTCCTCAAGAGGTCCAATATAGTTTCACGGTTTCTTGTCATGAAAGTCATCAAAATCCATCCAGCCAGTCGTCTGCACATTGCGGTCAATTTGTAGATATGCGTATGAAACGATGTATCATTGCTCATGTCAATAACAGGGTCCCGTAATGATTTAGAGTCGATGATTTCAACTCCTTCTAGTCCTGTGTAGCTTTGTTGCAGTGACCTTCTTTTTGAGGGTTGATAGCGGAGGGCTTACATTTTCCGGCATTAAACTGCATATTTTTTACCTTAGTTTATTTGTATATGGCATCCAAATCTTGTTGTAAGAGAGGAGCATCAGGCGGTTCCTTGATTGTCTGTGCTACCTTCGTGTCTTCCGCATAGCTAGTGAGGGAAACTGTCTGTACTACAGAAGGAATATCTGAAAGAGCCATCACAAACAGCAGCGATTTCAACACAATTATGTGGGGCACACTACTTGTTATTGATGTGTTGGCTCTAGCGGTCCAGCTTCTCACTTCTAACAAGTCATGAGGCCATTTACCCTATTTTCCAACTATACCCATACTACGTAGTTTGTGATATATCATTCCATGGCCAACATTTTAGAAAGCCTTCACAAAGTAGAAATATGGCGGGACTCGGACCAGACCTCCCAGAATCAAATTTCCTCCAGTAAGCAGTTCCGAAGTTTGGAATCAGTTCAAAAATGCAATCCGTCAAGTACAAATAACTGGGTAAAATGCAGTATGATAATATGATAAACTGATTGAAGCTTATCTGTAAAGAACAGTGTGGCGTAAAGAAAGAAAAAACACCAAGCCATCAGCTATGAAAAATAGGTGGCCAAAGGAGGTAGAAAATTGGAGAAACAGGCAATGAAACTTGAAAAGACTGCTCTACACCGCAAAGTCTGAAGAGTAAGCTGGTTTGTTGAAGATCTGGAAAGATGTGGAAAGAAAAAGTGTCCTCAACATGGGAGAATACTTGAGAAACAAATTGCTGAAGCGAAGGAGAGAACAAGTTCAGCGGTTCTTCTAGGACGATTTTAGTTACGACAGGAATCTCTTTGATCAGCCAAGTTCAGAAGAACTCATAATTAAGATAGGGTTTCTTTGAAGAACACTTAAAAACTTATTCAGACCCCAAGCGACATATTTCACTGGAAAACAATACAAAGTTGGTAGGCCTGACTATCCTGAGGAAGCACTGAGCATGAAGCTTTCATCGTTCTCAGAGAGCAGACGAGTTGTTAATAAAGTAAGGAACATAACTGCGTATACCCCAAACGGTATACATTGACCTTTTTTTACAAGAGGTGTCCACATCCCTCAGTTGGTTACATGCTTATCTGAAGGTGGCGTTCGAATTTACCGAATTGATCAGCAAATATGGAAAAGACCGGAATTTGTCTTGTGGACAGAATTATGCGCCAGAGTTATCCTGGTTAAGCTGACAGTCAACTATGTAAGCCTAGAAGACGAAGAACTCGAATACAAGACGAAGTAAACAACCTCGCCAGAAAGCTGACAAGGGAGGATATCAGTGCACAATAAGGCCAGTGGAGTTGGCACACGAAGATTTGTCATAGCTTCCAACAACTAGGTTAGCTCGGACTCAAAGGTAAAAAAAAAAGAACAGCATCGATGAGAAGCCTCCCAGAGTCAGTTGACAAAGACTCAATGTTGCTACAGACAACACTGGAACAAAAATAGATTACACCAAGCCGCTAAAAATAGATTGCTGTTAAAGAAAATAGATGTTTCCCATTTGGAGGGAAAAGGAGGTTTAGCAGATTGTGTGAAGATGCCGAGTGGTGTAAACCACAAATGGGAAATAAGATCACCGGAATGTTTCGAGTTCATATCTTGGTGGAGAAGAATAAGAATAAGAAAAAAGCAGCAGGAGGACATTTAGGAGGGCCCGTCTTCCTTAGAATGTCGGAATGAATCAAGGTCTAAAGTTCTTGTTTGATTAGAGTTGTTCCTCAGAAGATCCTCCTGCTGTTAATTCACTCCAACGCGACTTTCCACCTTCTTATATACACACACTCACTTTACATGAATATATATATATATATATATATTTTTATATATATATGCAAGTATGTATGTATACGTACATACATATATGTATACAGACGTACAGTATATATATATATATACATACAGGCACACATATATATATGCACGTATCAGTTTACCGAACATTTATTATAATGTTCGCTTTGTTCGTTTGTAAACAAACGAACAGCCTGATTTACGCCGTACAGTGTTTAGGTAACCACGTCACCTTTTTGTTCAACACTGACACAGGAACGATGTACTAGTTTCAAGCTTGTTAGCTATCGTCAGCACCGTATACCTTTCTGCCAGATGGTTGAACGTCCGAAAGTATATACTTTCCTTATGAAAATTAACGGCTGAGCAGCCTAATTTGCATATCGAGTGAGTTCAGTCGGCCAGGCGCACCGAAAACGATAAATGGAATAGAATGAAACGAAATTTCATTTCTCACTCTTAGTACGGCACTTACTTAAATGCAAGTATGTATGTATACGTACATACATATATGTATACAGACGTACAGTAGCATGTATATATATATATATATATATATATATATATATATATATATATATATATATATATATATATATACATACATACGTTCCTGTGTCAGTGTTGAACAAAAAGGTGACGTGGTTACCTAAACACTGTACGACGTAAATCAGGCTGTTCGTTTGTTTACAAACGAACAAAGCGAACATTATAATAAATGTTCGGTAAACTGATACGTGCATATATATATGTGTGCCTGTATGTATATATATATATATATATATATATGTGTGCCTGTATGTATATATATATATATATATATATATATATATATATATATATATACATGCTACTGTACGTCTGTATACATATATGTATGTACGTATACATACATACTTGCATTTAAGTAAGTGCCGTCTAAGAGTGAGAAATGAAAATTAATTTCATTCTATTCCATTTATATATATATATATATATATATATATATATATATATATATATATATATATATATATATATATATATAACAAATAGTTTATCGCTTTACGTGGCTGAATACAATAAATGTAATCTGAGTTTTTCGAATATTAATAATAATATTCGAAATCGTTTGAAATTATGCAAACGAATCGAATTTTATTATTAATATTTGAAAAACTCAAATTACATTTATTATATATATAATATATATATATATATATATATATATATATATATATATATATATATACATTTTTTTATTTGTTTGACCCGAATTACTTGGTCGATTCTATGGCTGTGCGGATAATGGTTTAACCATCGTCTCAGTGTGTCTGGCCTTTTAACGTATGTTGTAGCTCTGGTTCGTTAGAATTTATTGAGCGCTTGCCACACATCTCGGAAGTTGTTTTTCGCTAATTTCCAAAGCCGAAGTACGATTCTCGCTAATTTATATTTATATATATATATATATATATATTATATATATATATATAATATAAATGAAAAGTATATATATAATAAATATACTGAAAAAGTATATATATAATATATATATATATATTATATATATACTTTTTATTTATATTATATATATATATATATATATATATATATATATATATAGTATAGGTAGTACGGCGTTATATTTTTCATATGTAAACGAAACTTCCTCATTTTTTGTATTACATATATATATATATTTAGCCCTTGTGGCCAATAAAGAAACCATTATATATATATATATAGAGAGAGAGAGAGAGAGAGAAATATATATATATATATATATATATATATATATATATATATATATAGAGAGAGAGAGAGAGAGAGAGAGAGAGAGAGATAAAGGAGACTCAGAATGGTATATAAATAATGTCAAGTAGTAATGAACATTATGGTTGGTGGAAGTGGGTTAAAAACTAGTATTCATAGAAAAGTATATTTGTTTTCATTTTATATGATATATGATAAAACTATATTGTGATACTATTAAATTTGTATTTATTGAATTTACAAAACGGCCGAATTTTCTGTCTGAGGAGGAAATTTTACTTTGTGACTATGTCAGACATGACAGTCTATGAAAATTATTATTCATTTGTTTGTATTATTATAGAAAGAGAAAGCGTAGAAGCAGATGAAATAATGGAACAGAAGTATAAAACAGAAGGAAAGAGAGATTGATGTCGATGGAGTAGGGAAAGGTGGGAGTAATATAATAATAATGATAATAGTAATGCTGATGGTGATAAGATGAGAAAGAGAAGGAAGATGAGACGGGGTAGGAAGAAGGAAAGTAAGAGGATGAGACGAGGAGGGGGAAGAGGGGTGGGGAGGAATAGGAGGTGGGGGGTGGAAGAGGGGAAGGAAGGGGATATGGAGGAGGTGGGGAGGAAGAGGCGTGGATGAGAAGGGGGAGGGGGAGGAGGGGGAGGGAGTGGAATCATATTAAAACACTATAAAAATAGTAGGATCAAATAAACAATATGTCATATATGTTATCAAATTTAACAGTCTAGTACTTGACTGTGGTAATGACAGAAATAGAACAGTGGTGAAACTGGTTTATATACATATACAGTGTCTATGAACTATGCAGGCAACAAACGACTAACCTGAACACGAGTGGAGAAAGAATTGCTTACAACAAACTGAACTCCACTGTTAGTGTTAAAGCAGACGATATTTTAATCTACTAAATTACATGATCGCTGCAATGTCTGCTAAGAGTACTGCAATTATTTCTCAGATTACAGAATATGGTTCGCTTTTAGGGTACGGCCAGCCACACGAACCTGTAACAGATCCTGAACAAGCAATTCTTGTGCTTTGAAGGCTCTTTAAGTGAGGAAAGGCATTGCACTTTACTAATCCCACTCTATGAGCATCAAAAACACTACCTGAAAAGGAGAACTGCTCAACATCATCGGATGCTTCCGAAGCCACAGGTTTTTTTTCCAGAGTTTCCCCTCTTTAGAAAGGTGTTGTGAAAACAACTGACAGCCTTTCACTCCCAGGTGAAGAAAAAGTACTATTTGGATGGCTGTTGACTCTGCTGAGTTCCTTCGCGCCTTGCCGGATCATGTATTTCATCCCGCAGGGTGTCCAAATATCACCCTACCCACCAAGCAAGCTTGATGGGGTTGCCGGGTTAGTCGCCGACGATCTGACCATGAGACAGGTTGTACTGGGTTACACTCGAGCGCGACCTGACGAAATTGCATATATACATACATTCCAAATATTTTCCATTTGAGTTTCCTGGAAAGAATATATGAGATGTCAACATGAATGGACCTGTTATTTTTATCTAAAGATATCTTTTCCAATCCCCCCCCCCTCAATATATTTTATTTCTCATTCTTTCTTCTGATGAAGGACTAGCGTCCGAAACGTTAAAACTCTCTTCCTCCTATATCAAGTATTAACCTAATATATATATATATATATATATAATATATATCAGTAGTACATTGTACGCGTGCATATGACATTTGCACACACATAAACAAAAGAAATCATGAAGGCGAGCGCGCAATCATCTAACCGCACCTATCTGCTCTCCACGCGCACAAACAACCAAAACACCAAGATACTAAAGTGACATGTCCACTCATAAACGAAGTGCAAGTACATAAACTTACATAATATGTACACACTAACTTACTCGCTAATTTATAAATCATTGAAACTGTTTTGACTTAAACAAAGAAGTTATGTCCTTTTATAAGCGACAAGCTTGAAATCTAAAAAGACCTTAAATAAATCTCAAAGAACAACACATACATATCTGTTGTATTACTTGCATATATTAACGCATAGGAACTACCAAGAAAAACTAAAATTTAACGTCGTGGCAGTCAAACGAACTTGGTGGTGATTGCAAGTATCTTTAATACTAAGAATTACAGAACCGTTCACAAGGAAAGAAACCACGTTAAGACACCAAGATTATAGAGAAAAATATAGTCATCAATACTCAACATACATCAAGGATATTGCGTAAAACACCTATTCGGTGCCTATCCAGAATCTTGCCATTAGAAAAAGATGTATTTAAAAGCTCGAAAAGGTGTCAGTGTTACTGGAAGTTTCAACATAAATGGGGATGGTAGAGATATTTCACACACAACGAGAACACGTTGAATAGCTAATACGCAGTAATATCTTATGTGACCCAATACCTTTAGTAGAAAACAGAGCTCAGTAAATGTCTTATTCAGGTTTACGAACATGAAATTGATAAGGTTATTAAGAAAGTTAATGTAAATTTGAAGTGACGCGAAATACAAAATTATAATGACATCTCCACAAGGATGATTGCAAATATTTTCGGAGAACGAAAACAAATTGAGAAGGCTGTTCATTAAGTTTTACCACGAAAAGCACAAACCATAGAGAGGATAGCCACACTGGAAGCTTTTCATGGAGTACTGCCAAGTTTGAAATTTACCTCCTTGTAAACTAGAAGCAAGAAATCCCTACCAAGTGCATTCGGTACAACCCCCCCCCCCCCCCCCACACACACACACACAAAAAAGGTATTAACTAATAACAAATGTAAGCTATGTAAAACCAAAGCTATAGACATTGACTAAGTCATTGCCAACTGTGAGATAACATTCTCAAATTACTACCCTCTTATAAAACATGATTAAGCAACAAGAGCAATATGAAATAACCCCCCCCCCCCACACACACACACACACAAAGGAAGAAAATATAAAGACACACTCGTTGAGACTAATAAATTAAAATAATTGTTTCTACTTTTGGCACAAGGCCAGCAATTACCCAGTACATTACTGGTACTTTATTTTATCGACCCCGTAAGGATGAAAGGCAAAGTTAACCTCGGCGGGATTTGAACTCAGATCGTAAAGGGACGTAACTATGCTGCAAAGCATGGCGTCCGACTCTCTACCGATACTGATATATTAAAATAATATTGGCGAAAACTAAGAGTAAACACATCAAACAAATTAAAAACCAATTAAAGAGATTCCACGCTGTCGTTCGACTTGATAGAAATAGCTGCCAAATCTCTCTGATATTCTTAATAGAAAAAGGAGGGATATATTAAAAGGAGGGATATATAAAAAGAAGGGATATATTAAACAACGTTGTCTGTGGTATAGAAAATGATGCGATGCTTATGTCTGTAGCGCCATTTTTTATTGATCTGCTCAATCATAGATGAACTGGACTAAACTACGACAACGGATGGGTGAAAAGAATGTTCAGGTATTGAAACGATTACCAACTTATTGTATTGGTATATATGTTTCTAGAACGTCAAATAACCGTGTTGAGCTACCTTCTTTGATTCAACTCGGTATAATTTCAATACTGTGGTCAAAATAAACGACTAAATATGTGGCCGTGTGTCTTAGTTCAAAATAGAATATTACATAGTATCACAAATAAAGCGTTGGCTGGCAGAATCTGTCTTGTTACTAATGCAACATGTCTATCAAACCGTTGTGAGTGATATTTGATAGACGAAGAACCATGCGAAACAGACGCATATGTATTTATATATATATGTGTGTGTGTTTGTTTGTGTGTGTGTGTCTGTGTGTCTGTGTGTATGTGTGTGCGTCTGTGTGTGCGTGTGTGTGCGTGTGTGTGTGTGTGTGTCTATGTGTGTGTGTGTGTATGTGTGTGTGTGTGTGTGTGTGTGTGTGTGTGTGTGTGTGTGTGTGTGTGTGTGTGTGTGTGTGTGTGTGTGTGTGTGTGTGTGTGTGTGTGTGTGTTGAAAAAAGAATCGCATTCCATCACAAGCCGAGGATCAAACTCTTGTTCAATTTACAATAGCTAGGACTAGACTTAGAAAGATGGCGGTGTCCTGCAGAAGCAAGCGGTACAATTGTCGATGCATTTCGAACGGAACTGGTTCTCACCAGGAACTGAACTGGTTTCCACGGACAAGAAAACTATATATTCTCAACTATTTTCAAATTCCAGTAGTTGCAAGAGCGGGAGGGATTATCTTGATGATTTAAGGAAAAGATCTACACCCATAATGAGAGAGCAGCCATTGGCGTCAGCATAGCTGATGATGTTGCCAACCTATTTATGGTATGGTGGGAGAACTCCTTGAAGAGAGCTCCATAGACCACGCCATGTACTCTCGTTACGTAGACGATATTAATATAGTAATAAAAACACCCCCACAAGAGAGTACTAATGAACAGGATTTAGAAGATAGCACAATAGAGAGCATCCAGCAGATAGCTAACTCCATACACCAGAGTATAACTGTAACTGTTGACTACTCTTCCAAACACCTTAACAATAGACTATCAGTATTAGACACGGAACTCTGGTTAAACACTATAGACGAGAGGGCCCAAATTCTCCACTCACACTATGCTAAACCCATGGCCTCCAAATACCTGATACTCAAAAACTTAGCAATGTCCAATAGTGCGAAGTTTAACATTCTGATCGCAGACTTGGTAAGAGTGATGAAGAATGTATGTGTCCAGCATGTGCGACCCAACTGAAATGGAAAGACACATCCAACACTTCATCAACCGCTAGCAGATCTCTGACTACAACCAAAGAGACAGAATCAGATAAACTGTAAAAGGAGGAATGTAGTCTATAGCATAAGATGTACAGAGGGTACTTGCAGAAACATGACAACGACATACATAGGTGAAACAACTCGAGGCATAGGAGAAAGAATAGACCAACACTGGGGGAACTAAAAGGTAAAACAAAACCGGTTCAGTACTATACGAACATGCCAGCAAAGACATAGACAACATAGAAATTAAAATAATATCTAAACATAGAAATTACTTAACAGGTAGGCTAATCAGAGAAGCAACTGAGATAGAGCTAAGGAGACCAAAGTTAAACATAAAAAAATGAATGGAATAACAACAACCATACCCAAACAAACAATACTGACTTACGGGAAATATAAATAAATAAATAAATATATACACAATAACAACAAACACATATAAACACACACTAGTAAACAAAGATAGATTACAAAAACAAAAACACATACACTCAAACGCCAACACACACACCAAACATTATACACACATGCAAACGCATGCCCAGACGGAGACAAGAATAAATAAATAAATAAATAAATAAATAAATAAATAAATGAATAAAATAAAAATGGCATAGACATACAATACAACGGGAGGAAACATAATAGTATCACTGTCATGTTGCAGATGTGCAACGAAAGAACTTTGATAGACTATATATATATACTTATATCAATATTTTTAACCGTTGGTCAGTAAATGATAAACGTTGATTGCCAAATAAATTAACTATGAAGCGAAAACCAACCAAACAGTGAGTGTTCTGTTATTATTTCTGACAATATTATCATAACAATATGACCATCGCCAAGTATAACAATGTATATATATATATATATATGTTAAAACAATGAAATAAAAATTCAAGTCATTAGAAATATACTTCACTGTTTCAACTTATATCATGACTCTGTTTTCCTTTTGATGTTTTATTGTTTAACGGGATTTATTTTAACCTACAACATTTTCAACATATGGATTACATTGAGTTCATCATGCTGACTAGACCCCACAACTAACCGTCGATATTTCTGTGTGTGTGTGTGTGTGTGTGTGTGTGTGTGTGTGTGTGTGTATATATATATATATATATATATATATATATATATATATATATATATATATATAAATATACAATATTAAATAAATGGAAAACTATATTTATAAAACCATATTTATTTCATTATATATATTTCGGGGATATCATATTAACAATATGTTATGCCTTCATCAGACAAAATACAATATAAACAGTTTTATAGATAAATATATTCGACATACCGTAATAAACATCAACTTCATTTGAAGAGGTTTACTCTAGCAGTGAAAATACAGAGATTTATTTGTATTTTCACTGCTAGAGTAAACCTCTTCAAATGAAGTTGATGTTTATTACGGTATGTCGAATATATTTATCTATAAAACTGTTTATATTGTATTTTGTCTGATGAAGGCATAACATATTGTTAATATGATATCCCCGAAATATATATAATGAAATAAATATGGTTTTATAAATATAGTTTTCCATTTATTTAATATTGTAAATATACTCCAAATATTTGTCGAGTGCTTTTATATCAGTTATAAATATTTACTAGTTGTAACCCAACAATTTTAAATATAACTTTACATGTATATATAAATATATATATATATATATATATATATATATATATATATATATATATATATATATATATATATATATATATATATATATATATATATATATATATATATATATATATATATATATAAGATATATAAGATATATGTTTGTTTATTATATATATTAATATATTACGTGTTCCGGTTGACAGGCCGTAGCCAGGCTACAGAATACACACACACACACTCACACACATATATATATATATATATATATATATATAAGATATATAAGATATATGTTTGTTTATTATATATATTAATATATTACGTGTTCCGGTCGACAGGCCGTAGCCAGGCTACAGAATACACACACACACACACACACATATATATATATATATATATATATATATATATATATATATATATATATATATATATATATATGTGTGTGTGTGTGTGTATATTAGTATATTATAAAAAAGAAAAATCAAAAAAATAATGTAAAACCCATGGATACCAAAATATATTACAGAAATGCTGTTTGAATACTGACTATTCGTTCAAGATCGATATGAACATTTTAGCATTCACTCAAACCAGATGTTTACAGCACGTGACTATTGATACAAAAATATTTTTTAATAACCTATATTGAAATAAGATTCTGTGGTCATTATCCTTGTATCGATTGCCAAGAACGGCACGAAATCATGACTTAGCAGTTATCTAAACTACCATATGCTAACATACTCTATACGCTTTATAATGCATAGCATTATACATACATATATATATATATATATATATATAGAAGTGGTTACACAACAGTTAGTTCACCATACCGAGAACAATTGTTTCACCTTCGCGGATCTTCAGCTCGGGATATATATGGTTATAGGAACAGGAAGGACAACCGTACGAACGCGCATGCGCAGAAACTCGGTCACTTCACACAGGCAATAGTAGACTGCGTGCGGGGGGTGTAAGCGAGATAACTGCGAAAGTCCGGAAAGTTTTTTGGTTGAAAATAAAATAAAAAAATAAAAAAATAGAATTACAAAGAATCTGTCCGGAGCCTTGTAGTTATGCAATAGATGTTTGGTGTCGTGTGGACAACGTGTGAAAAAGTCACTCCTTGTGTTTAGGCAATCACTATTTCGTAATCTCTTTAGGATAGTTATTCGTTCGTCAATACATAAGCCACACGTCGGATTTCTCCTTGCGTATGGCTTGGACTTAGTGATGGATTTCCATTGAATGGAGTACCCTATACTTGAGTCCTTGAGGGACCATACGTGGCTCGCGAGTTTCGTGGATGAACGTCTGTCCGGGTATCTGAAGGTAGACTGGTGGTTCAGGAAACGCTCCTTGAATCGTCCCTACGCCATGCCCACATAGGATTTGACCTCCTGTGATTCGTTTGGTCGGTTGGAAGTGACCACAGCTTCATAGATTACGGCTGGTGCGTTGCATTGTTGTTGAAGGGGGCAAGCTTCAGGATAACAGCAAGAGCACACTGGTGGGGTGTTGCTCCTAGGGCTGCTCGTGATGTGGGCCTTCATGTTCTTAGCGCAGGAGTATCCTAATTTAACTTTGTGTCGGTTAAAGATGGAGCGGTATTTATGACCTATGGGGAAGTGTCTATCTAAGAGGGCTAGAAATGTTTTTCCTACATTGGTTTTAACGTTGAGTGAGAAGGGAGGAGAGAACCAGATAGTTTGTCTATTGATGCGCTTACTTTTTTTAATGGTGTTGTTGCTAGTGGGAGAGTAGGTGATAGGTTGTGAGAAGCCGCTGTTATCCAACGCCGTGTTATAGTAGGGTGCCGCCCTGTCAAAGATGGCCTTATTAGAAGAGAGGTTTGAGATTCTAGTACTGATATTCTTAACGAAGTTTCTAAAAACAGTGGGAGGGTGACATGAGTCCTTGTGAATGTAATTGAGTTTCTTGTTTAGCTTATGGAAGGGCCTGTGAGTGTGTGTGCGATGGTCTAAATTAATGTCTAAGAAATCCACGCTAGAGAGGTTGGTGGCCACTG
>OZ024741.1:171309710-171322210 GCA_964016885.1 Eledone cirrhosa
CAAAATGATAAATTGAAAAAATAAGTTATTATAGAATTAAAGGTTAAGGTAGCGAGATTTATTTATTTAATGAACTTACGGAGAGAGTCTTATATGAAAAAATTTATCTCGATGGGATATTAGGATGGGATATAGAGTAAAGATTAACTGGGACTTTAAAATAATTTTGGTATGACCCTTACACTGATTTCTTTCTCCCTTTCTTTCTTTCTTCCCCTTTTTCTTTGATGAACTGCACTGCGTTGAGTACTCTTCACAATATTACACCAACCAGGATTCCATACGGAATGACCAGTTCTATCCAGTGGTGAACCAACAAACCTAAAGAAATATATATATATATATATATATATATATATATATATATATATATATATATATATATATATATATATATATATATATATATATATATATATATGTATATATATATAAATAAATTATCGAGAATCGGAACTTCGGCCCACAAAATAACGAAACACAATCTTCGAAATGTGTGGCAAAGTGCTCAATAGTTTGGATAAACCAGAGCTATAACTAACGTTTAATACCAACACACTGAGACGATGCTTAAACAATTATTCGCACAGCCAAAAATACGACCAAGAAAATTCGGGTCAGACAAATAAAAATATATTATATATATATGTATGAATTTTGTCACCGTTTTTATTAGCTTTAGTGCTATAGATGTTGTTGGTGCTGGCAGTGATAGTAGTGCCTGTATTAGTGTTGGTGATAGTAACGGTGGTGATGGTGATGTTATTGTCGGTCTATGGACTCGCATGCCAGTCACTGTCACGTGACAACTGGCTGAAAGAAGAGGGGCATGTCGCTTCCATTTTTTTCTAACGCTTGTTGCCATGAAAAGGAAGATAATAAAGTTCAAATATTTGGGCAAAAGCCACAAATATTATGGGGTCACCTTTTCTGTGGACGATGTACGACGCCCTATTAATTGTTTGTAACAAAAATGTTAACTTTGAACGTTATGCAAACAAATGAAAATCAACAATACATACGGAGGAAACTATACCTGACGACAACTTGAGATACCATTAATATTTGTTTCTACTTTAGAGGCAAGGCCAGCATTTTGAAGGGGATGGGGGGTCGATTAAATCGATCCGAGTACGTTACTGGTGCTTCATTTTATCAACCATGTAAGGATGAAAGGCAAAGCTACCTTGGTAGGATTTCAACTCAAACCGTAAAGAGCCGTAACTACGTGACGCAAAGCATAATAATAATAATTGTTTCTACTTTAGGCACAAGGCAAGCAATTTGAATGAAAGGGACAAGCGGTACAGAAGAAGTTCAGAAGATGAAATAGCGAGAGATATTAAATATGAAATTGTGCAGCCAATGAGATATCTTGTAAGTGGTGGAACTACATGCTAATAATTGTTTCTACTTTTGGCACAAGGCCAGCAGTTATCCCAGTGTATTACTGGTGCTTTATTTTATCGACCCCGTAAGGAAGAAAAGCAAAGTTAACCTCGGCAGGATTTGAATTCAGACCACAAAGGGCTGTAACACTTTGCTGCAAAACATGGCGTCCGACCATCTACCGATACTGCCAATCCACCACTTCAAATCCCACTCTCCGTCTTATAAAGAAGGACTATTGGACAATGAAGTCCTAGATATGATAAATATCAGATGATATGTGATGATCGAATATTTGAACTTAGCGCTATTAATAAGGGCTAATTCGGGACTAGAGAACAATAACGAACTAATGAGTGAAGATTTGTGGTCGCTCTACCAGATAACAATATCACCGTCTTAAAAAACATACGGTAGGATAACTTACAGAATATAATTCTAGATATACAAGAAACCGGAAGGTACATGTGAATATATTTCATCATGCCTCTTTAAATATTATGAAATCTATTACCTCCCTTCCGTTACTCTCTATTAAAAAAACAAAAAAACGATTCAAATGATGTCATAATAGCTTATTTTTTC
Source organism: Eledone cirrhosa (assembly GCA_964016885.1). Lineage (NCBI taxonomy): Eukaryota > Metazoa > Mollusca > Cephalopoda > Octopoda > Eledonidae > Eledone > Eledone cirrhosa. Next base: position 171,311,685 of record OZ024741.1, read on the forward strand.
ATATTTTTCAAAATGTCCAGATTTCTGATATTCATTAAAATCTACAGTTAACTACAACATTATGGAGAGTATTTCTTTGTTGAAAAGGCAACATTTATATAATTATTGTTTTGTATATGTAACTGAGTACTTATGTTTGGTATGGTGTGTCATGAGTAGTTTAGATTTGTTGTATTCTTTTATATTATATTTTTGTTGGGCAGGGTAATGTAATAAAGAAAATCACCCCCCCCCCCACACACACACATACACACATATATAAATATATATATATATATTTATAATCCTCTCTCTCTGTCACGTGCTCAGGAGAGGCTCACTCGTTAACTAAATAAATGCTCTCGCGTTGACTTAATAGAGACTCCCCTCCTTGCTCAATAGAGTCGTCCGTGTTAGATTGCTAAAGGCTATACTATTGACTCAGTATTTGACCACAAATTTCGTGCAAGGCAACAGCCCTTGTCATTCACATACCCAGTATGTCACTGGCTATATTAAACCTGGAAAGATGAATTTAGAAGTCAATCCAGCATGTGTCAAACCCAGAATATAAGAAAAGGCAATCACAAAGTTTCGAAAATCTGGTATTACAGATATGGAATTTTATAAAAAGAGATCAATTATAATTTCTGAAACTTGAAATAAATCTTGAAGATTCCATAGAGAAATCACAGGTAAAATACAGAAAGTTCTGCATTTTACTAAATGCAGTAGCGTGTATTTTTCATTTATCTTTTACTAGTTTCACTCATTAGTCTATGGCAATACTGGGGCTAAACATTTAAAAGAATTTAGTTGAATATATCAAATTATTACTATAATTTCATTATTTCCACAAGATATGAAATGATAAATAAACATAGTATAACGTGGACATCTACACTAACTCGGACATCTACACTGCAGGGAAATTCACTTCCAATGTAATTGTCCACATTTCACATAACTCTTATATATGTGTGTATGTATATGTACACAACCACACACAAAAACACACGTACACACACACATGGATACGATGTTACTAGTTTGGACCATTATTCAACTAAATAATCTGTACTTAAGTAGACTGTAGTGATCCTAAGTATTATAGCAAAAAGTTATCGAAACGGTAAAGGCTTAAGCGCAGAGCAGAAAACCCGTAGTGTGTGTGTGTGTGTGTGGGCGTGTGTGCGTGCATGTGTGTATGTGAGTTTGCGTGTGTGTGTGCGTGTGTGTGTCTGCGTGCGTGTGTGTTTATGAGATCCCTCATCTATACTTTATTCTGGTCCAAACTAAACTTCCTCTAAATTTTAGTTCCATTTCAATTATTTCATTTCTTGCCCCCTCTGATGGTATCCCTCAGTCTCTTAATCATTGTTCCGGGGCAGGTGACATTTATTTTTGGTTGGTTTCTTTGTTCCGAGTTGACAAGCTATTATAAAATATTTTAGCAGATCTTTTCCAGTCAAATGGCAGCTATGCCATAACACTTGTGATAAACAGGTCAAAGCATAGCCCTAATCATTTTATATATTTTCACATAGTCTTGTGCTGAGTTTAATAGTCCCTTTCTTGTTGTCCTTATTAACAACTGTATTTTAGTGAGAGAAGTTGTCAGGCTGCTTGCGTGTGTGCGCGAGGGAGTGAACGAATTAACATGTGTGTGTGGGTGTTATTTGTGCTTGTAGCAACTGCACCACATCCTTCAACAACCTTTCCCTAATTTTCAGGAATTCGTGATTTATTTTTTCTACTGTTAAATTTGTAGTGATAGCCTATAATTTAAACAACTCTACAAATGTAGGTTACGCTACAATAATCTAACTCTAAACCCCTTCTTATCGCACTTAACACACTAACTGACCAGTCAACTCTCCTCGTCCGACGGGGAGATCTCCAACGCACTTTGGAGTGGGTGAGAGATGTCTTCTCTTCTGAAAATTGGTATAATTTTCATTTTGTAAAATCTCCCCATTTTGCCACGTTTCTCCCGTTTTGGGGAACTTTTCTTTATGGTACTCCCCGTTTGGGTGTTTAGAGGTTGGCAGGTCTGGCAACTTTTCAAAAGTGACTTTTCAGACAGGATTCCATCAACACGAACATCCGTCTACCTCTTTTTCTTTCTAGCCCCAAACTGTCTTAATCTTCAAAGGTTGTTTATTACGAACCTGAGACACCATTTAAGTTGTTGCAGGCAAAACACTAACACACCTGCAAATTTCTAATTTTTTTAAATTTGTTTTATCGCAAAGATATTCGACTTAATGATCCATAATTTCAGTACTACTGCGGTTATTAGCATTGTTAGTAGGAGAGTAGACACTTCGTTAGCCTTCTTAGGCTTATCTATCATACATTAGACGTAATGTTTTCTACCACCAAAAATTTTGAAGCAACTTTTAACACATACGTATTGCACAAAAAAAAAACACAGCAGAGAAGAATTTAGGACCGTCTTAATGTACAGCAACACGCATACACGTACACACACACACACATACACACACATACACACACAGCCACACACACATATATATATTTATATATATATATATAGAGAGAGAGAGAGAGACAGAGAGGGTGGAGTCAAGTGCTGAGACCGGAGAGAACTCTAATAATAGAAGTACAGGATTTTATATCTCTCTCAATATATATATATATATATATATATATATATATATATATATATATATATATATATATATATATATATATATATATATATATTTGTATATATGTATATATATATATATATATATTTGTATATATGTATATGTATATATATATATATATATATATATATATATATATATTATATAAACTAGAGAGTGTGACATCAACAGATATAAACAGACACATATATATATATACATATATATATGTGTGTGTGTGTGTGTGTGTGTGTGTGTGTAAACACATTTTCAAGCGAATGTAAATATATGTTTAAATGGGCGTGTTAAATGTGTCAAGTGGTTAAGTTTCCGAGGGTTTCAACAATGTCAAAGAGTGTATATTCAGTTGTGGGTGAGGTTACTATTTAATCATTGTGAGTATTCATGCATTTTTCTGTATATGTGGGAGTATCGAGTGTGTGAACGTATGGAAATAGTAAAAGCCATATGACATCATATATATAAATATGTGTGTGTGTGTTGTGTGTGTGTGTGTGTGTGTGTGTGTGTGTGTGTGTGTGTGTGTGTGTGTGTATACATGCATATATGTATGTATACATCTCTTCTATACATTCGTTACCGGTGCCATGTTGAAGTTTATAGAAAGAGACTTTGCCAGCAGGGTCATTGTGTGTGTGTGTGTGTGTGTGTGTGTGTGTGTGTGTGTGTGTGTGTGTGTGTGTGTGTGTGTGTGTGTGTGTGTGTGTGTGTGCGCGTGTGTGTATACATGCATATATGTATGTATACATCTCTTCTATACATTCGTTACCGGTGCCATGCTGAAGTTTATAGAAAGAGACTTTGCCAGCAGGGTCATTGTGACGTTCCCCTTGTCTTGCTAATGTGAGCCTCCTACGACTTTTGATGTCAGAAAGCCGTGTGAGTCATAGAGCGATTTCTTTGCTACGTGTGTTTCCTAGAATATATTCTGGATCTTTCTCAGCATTTCGGTGAATGTACCATTAATCCTTTCAGTGAGTCTTTTTGACAGTGTCCATGATTCACATCCGTAGGGGAGAATGGACTCTACCATTGCTTTAAATAGCCTAATTTTTGTGGTTTTCTTGATCGGAGACACCCACACTTTTGATAGGGAGTTGAGAGTCCCCCGCCTTGCCTATCCTGGTGTCACCATCGTGCCCAGTGTTAAAAAAAAACTGCTAAGATGCAAGAAATCATCGACTTCCTCAATTTCCGAACCGTCCAGCGCAAGCATTTTTTTTTTTTTTTTTTTTTTACTTAGCATTAAGGTGCATAAATTAAATTTTACCAGCATGCAAGAAGAGTCCTATGAATAGCGCTGCAGCCACCGCTCTGTGTAGCAGGTTTTCAGCTTCTTTACAGGTGTTCTCCAGGAGAGCTATGTAAGTTGCGTAAACCATTGCAGCTAGAGCTTCCTCCGGTTGTCGGGTACATTGTCGACTTTTCAGCATTATTCAGTTTGAAGGTACAATAACATTATGCAGTGCATAAACGAGGCATATCACGAAAAGGACAGGGTTCAGAAGATATCCCTGGAGGACACCGGTATCAATGGTGAAAAAGTCTAAGCTTTCCTCGAGGGTCATCACAAGGGGTGAAGTATTCTCATGCATGACATTAATTGCATTCACGATCTAATGGAAGTATCACATAAGCGAGATGAATGAAATCACTGAATATAATTACTGCTGCCTTCTTGTGATTTTGTACCTCCTCAACAAAACGACTAGAGCCAAGGGGTGTGAGGCAGTAAAGCGAAATGGTCAAAATCCTTTTCAGCTAGAACGTAGAGATTTGTCGGTACTTGCTCTGTTCCTATTCAAGACCCTCCTGTTGTAAATATTTGCTGCAATTTGCTTTGATGTAGATGAAAAGCAAGAAAAATATTGATACATACATGCGTGCATATATATACATACACACACAAACACATATATATATATATATATATATATATAGAGATAATTTAATATATCTACTAACATAAGCGCACAGATGTACGCTAATGCCAGCAAATACACAGGTTATGTCATAGTACCTAGGTGGTTCAATGCAGGAAGATGCAGAACAATAATATAAAAGACGTAAAATAAGAAAATTAAAAAAAAAAAAAATTTAAAAAAATGAACTTACTTAAATTTTCACTCCAACTAATTAGTTTCTGCAATGGGATAAAGACAGTTACGTAATGAACTGTTGAGAATTTCATTGCGTCATCAGGGAGATCTATTCTCAGCCAAGTCTCCAGGCAATGCGCGGACACTGGGGACTCATATAAAAATAATAATAATTCGGTAAATGGAACAGCTATCGAGGACTGGATTCCAGGCACTGAAAATTCTCACTGCCACTGGTCATATGGCCGATTCTAAAGAATCAATCACGTGACACAGAGGCTAGTCAGTAGGAATGGAATGGTAAGATGACAGACGCCTACTAACACCCCCAAAAAAAATTTAGAAGTGGTTTTGGCTGGTTTGCTCGACAAATCAGTGATTTGGAGATAAATATAGATAATTTAATATATCTACTAACATAAGCGCACAGATGTACGCTAATGCCAGCAAATACACAGGTTATGTCATAGTACCTAGGTGGTTCAATGCAGGAGGATGCAGAACAATAATATAAAAGACGTAAAAGAAAATTTAAAAAAAAAAAAAAAAAATTAACTTACTTAAATTTTCACTCCAACTAATTAGTTTCTGCAATGAGATAAAGACAGTTACGTAATGAACTGTTGAGAATTTCATTGCGTCATCAGGGAGATCTATTCTCAGCCAAGTCTCCAGGCAATGCGCGGACACTGGGGACTCATATAAAAATAATAATAATTCGGTAAATGGAACAGCTATCGAGGACTGGGGTGTTAGTAGGCGTCTGTCATCTTACCATCCCATTCCTACTGACTAGCCTCTGTGTCACGTGATTGATTCTTTAGAATCGGCCATATGACCAGTGGCAGTGAGAATTTTCAGTGCCTGGAATCCAGTCCTCGATAGCTGTTCCATTTACCGAATTATTATTATTTTTATATGAGTCCCCAGTGTCCGCGCATTGCCTGGAGACTTGGCTGAGAATAGATCTCCCTGATGACGCAATGAAATTCTCAACAGTTCATTACGTAACTGTCTTTATCCCATTGCAGAAACTAATTAGTTGGAGTGAAAATTTAAGTAAGTAAGTTAATTTTTTTTTATTTTTTTTTTTATTTTCTTATTTTACGTCTTTTATATTATTGTTCTGCATCCTCCTGCATTGAACCACCTAGGTACTATGACATAACCTGTGTATTTGCTGGCATTAGCGTACATCTGTGCGCTTATGTTAGTAGATATATTAAATTATCTATATTTATCTCCAAATCACTGATTTGTCGAGCAAACCTGCCAAAACCACTTCTAAATTTTTTTTGGGGGTGTTAGTAGGCGTCTGTCATCTTACCATCCCATTCCTACTGACTAGCCTCTGTGTCACGTGATTGATTCTTTAGAATCGGCCATATGACCAGTGGCAGTGAGAATTTTCAGTGCCTGGAATCCAGTCCTCCATAGCTGTTCCATTTACCGAATTATTATTATTTTTATATGAGTCCCCAGTGTCCGCGCATTGCCTGGAGACTTGGCTGAGAATAGATCTCCCTGATGACGCAATGAAATTCTCAACAGTTCATTACGTAACTGTCTTTATCCCATTGCAGAAACTAATTAGTTGGAGTGAAAATTTAAGTAAGTAAGTTCATTTTTTTTTTTTTTTTTTAATTTTCTTATTTTACGTCTTTTATATATATATATATATATATATATATATATATATATATATATATAAAGTAAGTAACATGTAAAATGTTGCTTCGTTTATTATCAATTCTCTGCTATATATATTTCGGTGACAGCTATTATTGGCTGTGACCTCTTCACGCAGTACGAATTAATGTGGAAAAGACAGGTAAACATGTTGTTGAAATGTGTTCCACTCTGTTAATTCATCGATATGTCCAGCTCCTAGGTGTGTTGTTAATCCTCTGAGGAACTGGATATGAGTCCATTCCTCGGAGGACTAACAGCAACACACCCAGGAGCTGGACATATCGATGAATTAACAGAGTGGAACACATTTCAACAACATGTTTACCTGTCTTTTCCACATTAATTCGTACTGCCTGAAGAGGTCACAGCCAATAATAGCTGTCACCGAAATATATATAGCAGAGAAATTATAATAAACGAAGCAAAATTTTAAATGTTTGACTTACTTACTTTACATTACTCCGGAGTAAACAAGCCAACCTGTGTACTTCGTGGAGTTCTTCAATCTGCATACTGAGGTGTCGGTAAACAATCAACATATACTAAAATATATATATATATATACAATATTAATAAATGGAAACTATATTTATAAAACCATATTTATTTCATTATATATATTTCAAGGATACCAAGTTAAATCATGGTATGCCTTCATCAGACAAAATACAATATATAACAGTTTTACAAATAGATATTGACGTACCCTTTTAAAAATTGACCGTTGTTTTTGGAGGCCATCAGGATAGTGGTTTGTTTACTTTAGTAAGGCATAGTGTTAAGAGTAAGTAAAAAGATAGAGAGAGAGAGAGAGAAACGTGGAGAAAAGAAAGGGAAAGATAGATAAAGAAAAAGAAAAAAGCAGAAAGAAAAGAGAACAGAGGAAAAATAACGGGGAGATATCAAAACATCAGACAGAGAAAGAACTCAAGAGAGAGATATGCAGAGATAGAGAGAGGGGGGAGAGAACGAAAACCTTAAGTTATGTCATATTAAGTTGAGTTAACAATTGAGATGAAATGAATAAATAAAATTAGAAATATTAATATTCATGAATGGAATATAGATATATAATATGAGAAATTACACATTGTTTAATTATGATTAGATATTTAGTTTAAAAATTGAGATCAATATATTAAAAATTGGAATTTAAACATTATAAAATATATATATTGCTATAGAGATTATCTATCGTATATCACATATACATAGGCAAAGGTACATAAATATATACTCACTCACTCAGAAAATACACATTATATCTACTCCCGCACATAATGTATACATACAAAGCATAAGTGATTTTTTATTTATTGCTATACACTCCTTGTGTTATTAATTTAAAAATGTTAGTATATATATATAAATATATAGGATTAACTTTTCTATATATATATATGCATAAATATATATATACATACATGCATTTATATATTTATATACATACATATATATAAAGATATGTATATATATATATATATATATATATATATATATATATATATATATATATATATATATATATATATATATATATATACATATTTTTACGTATACACACACACACAATGGTCAAAGTTCGCTGCCTTCCGGTATATGCAATTTGTGTGCGCCTATACCACGCCTCCCAAGTCACAAAAACAGACCAATCTCCAGTTTTTTCGAGTTGGCAATAGATTTTTCGAACAGACCCTTCTACCTAAGGTCTGAACGCATCCTTTGTTATCGCGCGTGAAGAACGATGCGTTATAGATATTTTTTTTTTTGTTCCTCTCACCATATTGCTGTTGCAGTTTCGGTGGTCTTATTCGCGAACTGTCACAAATCCGGTACTTCGTTAAATCCGCGAAGACTAGGCTTGTTTAGAGGCGGCCTTTACTTGCCTCAACATAGCTACGTCACTGGATCGTGAGAGTTTTCTTGAAAGCTACAGATGTCATCCATTGATCCATCTCCCCTAGTAGTTTTCCGCTGTTGGTCCAGGGTTGCTTATTCGTCCGAGATTTGGTCGCTTTTATCGCAATTAACATTCATATCTAGCAGCCGTATCGCAATCCACTACTCGTTCTCTAACAGAACAGCTCTGCCAAGAAATATCGAAATTTGATGAGATTAATATATTCAGTGACAGTCAGTTTCGCCTCTTGTCTCTTCAGGCATACAACTATAGTTTTATGTATGTGTATGTATGTGTGTGGCAATGAGTATGTGTGAGCATGTGTCTGTATGTGTGAATAAGTCTGTATGTAAGTATGAGTATTTCAGCGTGTATTAGAGTATGTATGCGTGTGTATGCGTGTGTTTGAGTATGCAGAGTGTGTATGCGTGTGTTTCCATGTGTTTGCGTGTGTTGGTGTGTTTGTGAGTGTGTCTGTGCGCGAATGCATGTGAGAAATTGAGAATGTATGTGAGAGTGTGTGGGAGTGTATGCGTGTTTGTGTATGAGTGTGTATGAGTATGTGTGTATGTGTGTATGTGCGTGTGTGCATATGCCTGTATGTGTATATGCGTGTGTATGCGTATGTGTATGTGTGTAAACTAGAAATTCCTCTGAAGAATATGGTAAATGATAGAAGGAAGCTAATGTATTGGTGGCGGGGACTGGGAGGTTTTATGTCCAACATTGTGGGCTGGAAATTACAGGGTGGTTGTCAACATTTAAGAGAGAATGTATGTGTCTGTGAAACATACACATATACACCAGGTCTGAATACAAAGGAACCAAACTCCCATTGTCACCGCTTCCGTCTCTCCAGCTCTCCCCATCTCTCACGACTTTGAGCAAATGCGGGTTCACGCGCTGGCTGCCCCGCTGCCTCATTGACCTGGCTACCCCGTGACCCCGGAGAACAGAATAGAGAGAGAAGGTGTTTGTCAAGATTTAAGAGAGTATGTTGTAGTGGGTAGTCTATTATTGATGCTTAGACAATTGTTGACGTTGCTGGTGGATTGACAGTATCGGTAGAGCGTCAGACATCATGCAATGCGGCATAGAGTTATGGCCCTTTACGTTCTGGGTTCAAATCCCGCCGAAGTTAACTTTGCCTTTCATCCTAACGGGGTCGAAAAAACAAAGCCCCAGCAATGCACTGGAGTAATTGCTGGCCTTATACCAAAAGTAGAAACAATTATTCAAATATTGCTGGCCTTATACCAAAAGTAGAAACAATTATTCAAATATTGCTGGCCTTATACCAAAAGTAGAAACAATTATTCAAATATTGCTGGCCTTATACCAAAAGTAGAAACAATTATTCAAGTAGCTAAGTGATAAGGCGCAAATTAATTAAGCTTATGGATAAACATACGATTATGTATAGAAACAAATAAAGGAATGTGAAAATAAAAATACAGGTAAAAATAAATAATTTGAAAATGAACATACAGTAAAAATTGTAGAGCTTCATAATGAGATAATCTAGTTGTTAATTAGTAAACAAGTAGTTCTGTAGCTACTTATGTAGTGGTATTAACGAGGTTTGAGGATGAGGGCGAGATTTTATGATAACTCTAGTGACAGTGTGAGTTGTAGGATGGAATGGGGCTTGCATATGTGAATGACGGATGTGGTGAGAGGGTACAAGTGCTTACATGAGTAATGAAATGTGATAATATTTATATATACTCTCTTATATATATATATATATATATATATATATATATATATATATATATATATATATATATATATATATATATATATATATATATATATATATATATATATATATATATATATATATATATATATATATCACTGATAAGGGACTCATTTTATAACATGTTATCCATGTGCAACCATGCAGTATTCTTCTCCCCATTTTTCATATATATATATATATATATATATATAGGCATACGTCAAGACGGGCGGTCTGGAAAGTGAAAGTAATTTTTGACACTGTGAATTTTTTTTTTTTTTTTACAACAGGTCTCAATAGTGTAATTTATGATACACACGCAATTGTATGGATTTCTTAATATATATATATGTGTGCCCGTCTTGACGTATGCCATATATATATATATATATATATATATATATATATATATATATATATATATATATATATATATA
>OZ024741.1:171332210-171344710 GCA_964016885.1 Eledone cirrhosa
TGAGTTTTTTTTATCCTCAGTGTATACTGATTAATGTTCAGAGCCATCCTCAGCATTTTCGTGTAGCACTCATCCACTATCTGAGTGAGTTGCTTGGTCAGTGTCAAAGTCTCAGACCCGTACAACAGCACATACTCCACTACAGCAATGAAGAGGCGGATTTTCAGGTCTTTACGAAGGTCCAACTTCCACACAGATTCAAGCTGTGGCACGCCGCCCAGGCTTTGCTCTTCCTCTCAACCACTTCATCTTCCGTATTCCCAATCTTTGCTCCCAAATACAGGAAGTCCTCAACCAATTCTAGCGGCTTCCCGCCTACATTAGTGATCCCCTCTGGCTTCTCAACATTCTCTACCAGATATTTTGTTTTAGTCTCATTCATTCTCAGCCCCACACTCATCGACACAGTCTCAACCTCCTGCATCAAATCCTCTGCCTCCTTCACTGTATTTGTCACCAAAACTATGTCGTCGGCAAATTCAGCATCTGATACCTTTTTCACCTTAACTCTCCTGCTCTGAGCCGGTGCTACAGTAACGCCAGAGTCCTGGTGTTTCTCCAGTGTAAGGCGCATACAATAGTCCACTACGATAATAAAAGGTAGGGAGCCAATGTATCTCCCTGGAGCACTCCAGCCAGTATCTCAAAGAACTCTGTCATCCCATCAGGTGTAATGACTTGGGCTTTGGTGTTGGTGTAGAGCAGTGATATCAGGTCCACTATCTTCTTGGGGATTCCATAAGCCTGTAAGATCTTTATCAGGCAGTGACGATCCACAGAATCAAAGGCATATATATATATATATATATATATATATATATATATATATATATATATGTATGTATGTATGTATGTATGTATGTATGTATGTATGTATGTATGTATGTATGTATGTATGTGTATGTATATATATGTATGTGTATGTATATGTGTATGTATATGTATGTATATATAGTGGTAAAACACTGGGATGTTATATCCGTAGTAAGTAGAGCACTCAATCCATAGGACGAGTTCGGTACTCGAGTTGAGAATCCGTTGAATGAAACACGCGTCGTCGAGTATAGTTTACAAATTTTTTGCGAAACTAAATTTATATATGTGTGTGTGTGTGTGTGTGTTTTGTGTGTGTGTGTGTGTGTGTGTGTATGTGTGTGTGTGTGTGTGTGTGTGTGTGTGTGTGTGTGTGTGTGTGTGCGCGCGCGTGCGCGCTGCCTGCACACTTTTAGTCTATATATATATATATACTACTGGCCCATCCGGCTGGCGCCAGCTAGGTATACCTGCCCCCACCACTCCACTGCAAAGATACCACACACCCTCCCGTGTCACATTGTCCTTCCGACTTCGTAGCAAAGGGGAGGAGCTACCGTAGAAATGAGTGTAAAAAGAAAGAGTTAAGCTGCGTTGTTAATATACATACATACATACATACATACATACGACCATCAGCTTTATAAGTATAGATATGTGTGTGTGTGTGTGTGTGTTTGTGTATGTGTATGTGTGTTTGTGTATGTGTGTATGTGCATATGTGTGTCTGTGTGTTTTGTTTTGATGTTATCTGGCAATTGGCGAAATCAGGTGTGAAAGTATGTGTATTTGTGTGTGTAGAGATAGAGGTGGAATGATCTATTATAGAGAGAGGGAAGAGCGACGGAGAGAGTAAAGCTAAGAAACTATAGGGAGGTGTGTAGGATACATACATAATACATACATACGACACTCAGCTTTATAATATTATAGATTTAGATACTAAAAGGCAGCCGGAATGTATAATAAGGATGTATCTGTATAATTACAGAGTGTATAACCGAAACTACACAAACATGTATGGGATGCATATATACATATATCTATATATACCCATTCGCCCTTAGTATTATTCTGAAATGGACGTACTAATTTGCAAATAATTAGTGTTGGTAATTAAGATATATATTAAGAGGTGCGCTAGCAATCGAAGCATATGATAAATCTATATCTGTGTGTAACCGAGAATGCACTAATATGTATAAATATATACACATATCTGATTTGTAGGCATGTAAACATGTCAGAAAAACAGATTCATTGTGTAGTGAAAAAAATTATCAAATTTAATCGATTTATAAAATAGTGGATCATATACATCAGGCATGTGAAACATGCGGCTCGCGGGCCACGTTCGACCCTTTCCAAGTACACCTGCGGTCGGCCTGCACAAAGGTTTTCACAGCGCGAGCATGTTTTATCTTCGTAATTTAAAATACAAACAAATAGTTGTAATGTGTGCAGTTAGTTGTCGTGTGTGGCCCTCAGACAACACATATGTGATCATGTGGCACTCAGGGGACCCTCAGTTTGACATACCTGATATACATGACTTCGAAAATCGATTACAAATGTTTATCACTTTTTTTTTTTTTAATTCTCTGGGAAATTCGTATTTTCTGTCAGATTTACATGCATGTATATTAGACATGTGTTTATGTTTATACACGTTGAAGCAGTCTCAGTTACACACTCTATATTGATACAGATACAACTTTATCGTACACTTCGGAAACTAGCGAACTTTTAAATATATAGTTTAATTACCAATACGAGTGCTAGCTGTATGCGAATCAGTACGTCAATTTCAGAATAATAGTAATATCAAATGAGTGTATGTACCCACTAAATACGTACATGTTTGCTTCTGTAGGTTGGATAATATACACGTATTCTTATGAGGGACCAATATATATATATATATATATATATATATATATATATATATATATATAGTTTTGCGAGGTTTTTTATATGAAATCGTGTGTCGAAACAGATATTGTTATACTTGGGGAGGGTCATATTTGCGTAATATTGCCAGAATTAATAACAGAACACATTCACTGTTTGGTTGGTTTTCGCTTCTCGCTGTCTTTTATTATATCTGCGATCTAACTTACTCGGTCCTCAATGTTGCCATTATATATATATATATATGTGTTTGTGTCTATATTGTATCTGTATTATTTTTGACCGCCGGTCAGTCAATGGCAACATTGAGGACCGAGTAAGTTAGATCGCAGATATAATAAAAGACAGCAAGAAGCGAAAACCAACCAAACAGTGAGTGTGTTCTGTTATTAATTCTGGCAATATTACGCAAATATGACCCTCCCCAAGTATAACAATATATATATATATATTATATATATATATATATATATATATATATATATATAAATGTAATCTGAGTTTTTCGAATAGCAATAATAACATTCGATTCGTTTGCAATTATGCAAATAAGCCTAATTTTTAACGCCATGTTAGTAGAATGAACACTTCATTATTGCTCTTGTGTTGGCATGTAAACAGAACTGCAGATACTAATGTTTCTGGGTATCACCCTTCATCAGTACAGCTCACTGTTCACCTGCCAAACTGTCAGAGCTAATGAAAATATATGCTATTTTCAAAAATACACAGTGACTGATCGGCCTGATTTGCATATTAGCAGACTGGCTGATCAGTCCGATCTGCATATTAGTAGATCCACTGATCAGCCAGATTTGCATATCAGCAGACTGGCAAGTCAGTTTCCTGTATACGAGCGATTAATGGGTGGCTTTGCCACATTCAAATGTAAAAAAAATTTTTTTTTCGCTCTACATGGCTGAATACAATAAATGTAATCTTAGTTTTTCTAATATTAATAATAACATTCGATTCGTTTGCAATTATGCAATCAAGCCTCATTTTTAAAGCCATGTCAGTAGAATGAACCCTTCATTCTTACTCATGAGGCTTGTATATTTTCTGTATATTCACTGTATATTTTCGAAAATAGCATATATTTTCACTAGCTCTGACAGTTGGCAGGTGAACAGTAAGCTGTACTGATGAAGGGTGATACCCAGAAACATTAGTGCCTGCAGTTCTGTTTACATGTCAACACAAGAGCAAGAATGAAGGGTTCATTCTACTGACACGGCGTTAACAATGAGGCTTGTTTGCATAATTGCAAACTAATCGAATGCTATTATTAATATTCGAAAATCTCAGATTACATTTATTGTATTCAGCCATGTAGAGCGAAAAAGTTATATATATATATATATATATATATATATATATATATATATATATATATATATATATATATATATATATACACATATATAGTGTCCAGTGAGTTCCTCCACAGATTAGCTGGAGATGCAAGTTGATGTCGACACATCTTCAGGACACTAGCAGGGAACCTATTGGGGCCTACTATTGAGTTGCAATTAATTTCGTTTATTGCCGCTAAGACATCAGGGGCATCGAACATTATTTCAAATGTAGTCTGTTGGGGATTAACATTACTGATACAGTCCAGATCAGCCATATTAGGATTGATGAAAACAGAGCAGTATTGTTTCTACAGTATCTCATCCATGGTTTTAGCACTGAGTGAAGATGTTATGAATGGCCCATTCTTCTTCGGCTGTTCTTTGGCTATTGATGATGGTCTTCATGCATTGTTGGAGATTATATATTTTCTATTCGAGCAGTGCAATAGCAGTCGAATGTGTATGTTGCTGTTGCCGGTATTTTAGTTAACTGATTTTTGTTTGTTTGTTCCTTTTATTTTTCTGATAATATATTTTCTGTTTGAGCGATTCTGCATTTGATGGGGTATGTTTTGCACGTATTTTTGTAGCATTGTCAAAATTCATCTGCCAATATGTTTTGATGTTGCGGGAGATGTGTACATGCATGTAATACCACTCAACATGCAATAGATCATAATTGATTGCATCCCAGATGGCATTATGAAGATCCATAATATCAAATAGGTGGGCTGGAGAAAGATCATTGAGTTTAGCTTTCGGCTTGTGGAATCTCATGTTATACAGAACCATGTCCTGGCCCGAGAGAAGTGTTTTTCCACTGTAATATTGTCTATATTGTTTGTGTGATTACTAAACACTAGGTCCAAAATTCTTTTCCTGATATCTTGTTGGTGAAAGGACAAGTTGGAAAAGGAAAAACTCGTCTATGAAGTCGAAGAGTGAGTCTAATGCTGCTTTATCAGAGTTGAGGTGGAAATACTTGATTTCAAGCTGTCTGTCGACCAATCAACACAGAGGAGGCTGAAGTTACCCGTCATTAATAATGATGGCTCTATTAGATATAAGGCTTTATGCTGTTGAGGCATTCCTTGAAGCACAATGGAGGTGTTTGTGGTGGCCTATAGAGTTCAACTACTGTTAAGTATTTGGCTTTATTGTAAACAGAAATTGATTCAGAGTAGCCGTTGGAAAATGTGTCGTGTGTGTCTACCTTAAAAGAATCATAGAATAAAATGGCAGTTCCGCCCTCTCTTTTGCCGACATGATCTGCGCGCATGGTTGTAAAACACCTCCCAGTCACTTCAGCCTCCAGGTGGGGGTTGTTGAGATGGGTCTCTCTTAAGATGAAAGAAATGATGTTGTGTGGATGGACATTAATGCAATCCACAATGAATTAGATCTTCTATTTTATGCATTGATGGAAACTGATGTCTTGTGCGTTACGCGAAAACGTTCCGGCTAGAGTAGTGTCTGGTTTTGACTGTTTTGTGGGCCATGTGGATCTGTTGGTTAAGGACAGCAATGGCAGTTTGTGTACTCAGGTAGCAACAGAGGTCAGTGTTACCTATTGGCCAGAAAGTTCTTCTGTATCTCTTTGACCAGATTTATCATGCATAAATATGTTTTTTTTTTCTGTTTAGGGAAAAGCTGGTGACTGGAATTGTTGTGGCTGCACTATTTGATAAAATTACGTTTGTTGGCGTGCTTGCGGCTGTTTGCTGTGTTTGGAGAAAAGTCTGGGCCAGTACTATTGCAGCAGAGGTGGGGGGATACTGTAGAATTGGTGATGGATAGGTTTCCCATTTTTATTTTTGTTGGTGAGTCGAGTCACCTGGAGATGATTAAAGGGATAATCTTGCTGCAGACATAATTTCTCGCGTTAGGAATAGATTTAAGGATTTCTTGTTATGAGCATGGGTACTGTTAAATGTGGTTTAGATTTAGAAATTGGTGGTGGTAATGGTGGTGGCAATGTTTTTGTGGGATGTACTTTGGTGTTGGCTGCGTCTTGCCCAGGTACATGTGTAAATTAGCAGTCACTGTTGCGTATTGCATAGCAGAATATTTTTAGATTGCGTTTGTATGATGTGCAGATGCCAATTTGTGTGTGTTTTGTAATTTTTTCCCGGGGCTGTGAAGTATGTTTTTGGTTTGAGATGGAAGAAGGGCAGGGGGAGAGGACAGCTTCATCACTAATCGGGGATGTAGTAATAGTATTAGATGTTGACAGTAATGATGTTTTGTCTCTTCAGGTAGTTTGAGAAAGTAACAAATTGAAAAAGCTGAAATGTAAAGGCTATACCTCAACGTGCTTCAATTTGCTCAGAATCTGTTTCTCTGAATGTTTCTTTTTATATATTTATGAGGATTTTGTTGCAATGTGCTTCAGACAAGAAGTATTTTCTGTTTGAGAAATACAAAACTATGTATTTATTAGAATGTTGATTTCATTCTCTGAACAATTTTTTTTTCATCATTTAAGAGACGTGTTGTCTAGTCATCCTGATGTATCTTTTCTTTTTTTCTGTTCTTTACTGCTTTTGTTGTTGTTGTTTCTCTCTCTCTCTCTCTCTCTCTCTCTCTCTCTCTCTCTCTCTCTCTCTCTCTCTCTCTCTCTCTCTCTCTCTCTTCCTCTCGCTCTGGTGTGAGTGTGTGGGTTTCTGATTCTATGCAGATATTCAGGAACAATGTTTGTGCAGAAATTTATGTTTCAAAAATGAGGAAATTGTACTTACAGCCTAATGAGTTAGAAATGATACTTTCCTGGGTTTATATATATATATATATATATATATATATATATATATATATATATATATATATATATATATATATATATATAGCAAATAGAGAAAATGTTTTAAAATAAATTTTAAACCATTCGCAGTACTTACTATATGTGCCGTTTGGACTGCTGCTATTTCTAGTGGCAGGACATTGACCTGTCCACCCTGCCTTTTGTCTTTGCACATGGCACCAGACAGAATTATTTCTTTCATCATTCGCTCTCATTTCGGAATGGTATTGTATGGCGTCAGTTTGTGATTTGAACTCGGGAATTTTATATTCTTCGAGGGAGAAGAGCCCTCTGAAGATTGCTCCCTTCTAAAAGGAAATCCGCTTGGATTTTCCGTTTATTCTGGAGCATGAAAACGTGGTAAAGGCACATATAGTAAGTACTGCGAATTTTTTAAAATTTATTTTAAAACATTTTCTCTATTTGCTAGACCTTGATTTTATATGTTCTGGTTTGTTAATTTATTAACACGCCATAGAACCACATTGGCATACGGTTGGATAACACTTGTTTCCAAATATGTATTTTTTACATGTAGGAATTCATACTTTATTATTATTATATATATATATATTTAGAAACACACAGATACATGCGGACACACACATATACTAACTACGTAGTCGAGGAATCTAGGAGCAGTTTAGGTATGATACATTTTATTACTAATTATGTCTAAATGTTTCTTCTCTCTTCATAATGTATATATATATATATATATATATATATATATATATTCATTAGTTAAGCACAACAAGACCACAAATTTCACAAGGAAGACATTATTAAAAGATTGTCAACATATTTTAGTTTGATGTAAGGAATGTAGAGAATAATAATAATAATATTAATAAGAATAATGTCCATTTACAATTGTTTGGACGAAGAAAATCTTGTGATCTCTGTATTACGGAAGCATATTACATAACTCTATAACGACCTCTACCGATTAACGATAGAACGGAGGTAACTATTAGCTGTCAACATCGAAGAGCTAATTCCTTCGCCAATAGAATTTTTGACCCAACTTAGTCATGTAGCTCCATTTTTACTTGTAGCTAATAAGTTAAATTGCTATGAACAACTCGATAATTATAAGTTACCTCCCCTACATTGTCTCTCAATTAAAAAAATTTTTAAATTAGCACTTAACTATAAACACCCACAATTTCTAATCTCTCGAGAAGTTACTTCCCCTGAAACCACCCGCTAATTAGTAAGGTAAATATGCCCTTTGGCAGTCATATTGTTACCCATAGACAGATCTTACACAATGCAGCCTCGACAGATGAATACTGCTTGATTATGGCTGACAACTGATGCAACCAAGACACCATAGTAAAAACCAATATATGGAACATTATGTTATGTAACATTATGTCATTATTTTAATCTATATTCCTTTGAAGTTCCGATGAGCCGCTCTGTCTTTTAAATATGTTAATTATTTTCAACTGAACCAGATCAATTATGATATATAGTCATCTGATCCAGAAATATAATATGGAGTAGCGAAACAATTGTAAACGGACATTCTTATTATTAATATTATTATTATTATTCTCTACATTCCTTACATCAAACTAAAATATGTTGACAATCTTTTAATAATGTCTTCCTTGTGAAGTTTGTGGTCTTGTTTTGCTTAACTAATGAATATTTCCAGCTCTGCGCACCTAACTTCTGCATGAACCCAGCCACCTAGCTGCTTTCTACTACATATTGCACATTGAGCACATGCCTTTACGCTTTGGCTTCTAACTAATTCACCAATCTCTCTTCTCATATTTCCTCTCCTATCTCCATCTCTCTCTTTAAGATTGGTTACTCTTGAACTGTGTATATATATATATATATATATATATATATATATATATATATATATATTATGTATCTAAACATATCTTTCCCAATTTTCTGAAGAAACATTATACATTAATTTGTCCTCACATATATTCATTTGTATATATATATATATATATGTGTGTGTGTGTGTGTGTGTGTGTGTGTGTGTGTGTGTGTGTGTGTGTGTGTGTGTGTGTGTGTGTGTAATATAGAAATAGCTTCTACAGGACCATTATTCCGATGCTCTAACGATTATGCTAATCCTAATATATATATATACACACCCACGCATAAACAATGTGCCCACACGCTGCTAACAACTGCAGCAATTACAAGCATTGCGCTTTAATGTGGACTCAGCATTGTCGAATGTTTAAGAAGTTTGCTTCACAAACATTACGTCCCAATTTCTATCCCACTGGCATCTTATTTAACATAGCCTCGCAAAATCCCATGCGATGTGAGTGAAATTGTTTCGTAGCCTGTCGGATGTATTCGTTCTGTAATTCAAATAGCTTTCCCTGTCACCCACTGTGTCACGCTAAATCTCCCTGCGAATTCCAAGGATAGAGGTCTCTATGGAATACTCGACCATTTCTCCGTTAATTTTATAAACAAACTATTCCAATGGAGATCCATCCTGTATCTTCCTTTAAGTAGATAAACTACAAATTCAATTATATTGTTAGGAGTTCGTATCGTTCTCCCTCCGTGAAAGGAACATGCCTTTTGATTTCAATCGATTCGGTACACAACACCTTCTTAGAATAGAGGTTATGGAATATCAAAGAGTCGATTAAAAAAATATCTTTTTCGAAAATTGCCATCAATTTGAATCTCATCGAAGGTGCTGTTTTAAGTCATGTCCTTTCTTATTACTGATTCATAGCCCATAACTCGTTAATTAAGTTGGAAAGGGGGATCACCATTTTGTAGAGAATAAACCTCACTATATCAAAATAAATAAACCGCAAAACGAACTATGTCAGTGCATGTGCATATTAATTTGTATCTCAAAAATGTACGCTTTCTTTTTTCATATGTTTGTATACATTGATATATATATGACAAAACTCACACATTGACGCGCTTGCGGAAGACTGTATTTCTGCTAGTTATAAAAGTGAAACAAAATATATATACTTTAGTTGTATTTTCCTCCAAAATGAGTTACCTAATCAATTTTACATTAATCCTCTCTATCATTTACACATTTTACTTCGTATCAAATATCAATATTAATCTCATTAATATTTGAATATGTAAATATTTTAATACAATCACAATGACATTACTTCTCTTTTATATCTTCTCTATAATTGTTTCTACTGTAAAATAAATTTTGATTTAATATTTTATTAATACCATTATAATTGTTTCTACTATTGACACAAGGCCAGAAATTACCCAGTACATTACTGGTACTTCATTATAATGGTTTCTGATTTAAGCACAAGGCCAACAATTTTGGTGAAGTTGAATAACTCGAACCAGTCCGTTTCAGTTACTTTATTCTATCGAATTCATAAGTATGAAAGACAAAGCTAACCTCGGCAGGATTTGAACTCAGAACGTAAAAGCACGTAACTATGACTGAAAAGCATGTAGTCTGACGCGCTACCGATACTGCCAATCATATTACTTCAATTATAATATCATTTCTTCACTTTAAAGTTTCGTATTATATGTTACCATATAAATAAGAGTACATACGTCTATGTCCTATGTGTTTTATATTATATTTTAGTAGAAAAATAGTCATGCTCGAAACTATTCTAAAAATGTAGGAAAGTAAACACGGACCTGTTATTTTTATCTAAAGACATTTTTTCCAATTCCAACCCACCCGTCCCTTCAATCTATCTTATTTCTCATTCTTTCTTCTGACGAAGGATTAGCGTCCGAAACGTTATGACCCTCTTCCTGCTATTTCAAGCGTTAACCTAATATATTCCTTCCATATACTGTACCGATGATGTTGTTATATCTGCTTACCCTTTACACACACACACAAACACACACACACTCACACGCACACACTCACACTCACACACACACAGATATATATATATATATATATATATATATATATATATATATATATATATATATATATATATGCGTAAGGACCATTGCGAGTTTTCATTTGAATGCTTAATTTATTTTATTGCCCCATATTATTTTATTTTACCATCTGTAATCATGTGGAAGTCAATGTCCCTTCCAGTTTGACGGCTGACGAGCGAAGGAGAGTTACGTCTGTTCACTGTCGCCTTTTGTTCGCGTCACTCTTCTATCATGCAGAACATTTGACAATATTTATTTACAGCTTTTTGTTCCAACTAATATATATATATATATATATATATATATATATATATATATATATATATATATATATATATATATATATATATATATATAACGCGCACAGTTTTTTGTTCCAACTAATATATATATATATATATATATATATTAGTTGGAACAAAAAGCTGTGCGCGTTACCGTAAATAAATATTGTCAAATGTTCTGCATGATAGAAGAGTGACGCGAACAAAAGGCGACAGTGAACAGACGTAACTCTTCTTCGCTCGTCAGCCGTCAAACTGGAAGGGACATTGACTTCCACATGATTACAGATGGTAAAATAAAATAATATGAGGCAATAAAATAAATTAAGCATTCAAATGAAAACTCGCAATGGCCCTTACGCACATGACAGGAATAGGTGCAACGATTGCTGGGTAGTAGCGCTAGAAAGAAATACTGAAGATTGTCTTCTGAAAACGCGTGCACACGAAGGACAAACGTACGGAGTATGCTGCCCAAGTGCCGTTCGAGAAAGATGTGGGCGGAAGTTGAAGGAGATGTCGAACTGAGAATTCTGGGATAGATAAAGAAAGTTTTGTTTTATTGTGTTGCCTTATCGCAGTCATGTGCAACCTGCGGCCGGCGAAGCTTTCTGAATGGCTCGCCTAAGCCAACTAAGTGAAATTTTTCTTATTTTTTTACTCAACTTTTCCGTCGTAATTTATCTTTGTATCATTTTTGCGATCGAGGAAAACAACGTGTACGAATTCTGAAGAAACAAATCAAAACAACCTGAGTTATCACCCTTTTTTTATGTGGGCACGAATGTAAATTAGCGCTTGCGACCCGCCTGATGATGAGCCATATCTCATGCGGCCCGCTTCTCGAAAAAGGTTGCCCATGCCTGCCTAATCGTATTTTTTTTTTTATTCTCTCATCTATATACAAGTTAAATCACATAGTATCCATTCCAGTTTCACGGCTGACGAACAAAGATGATGTAATGTTTGTTCCTTGTTTTACTTGTTCGCTTCACCGTTCTATTGCGTAGAAATATTTATTTACGGTTACGTACACATGACTCCACTTATACAGCCGTTATTTACAGGTATAGGAAACATATTTTCAAATATATATACATACAAATATTCGCTGAAGAAAACATAAGATCGAAATATGTCCATCATTTTTACTTAAAGACAAGGTTTAATTAAAGACAAGTTAACTTAAAGACAAGGTTCACACTAAAATCCTGAAAAGGAAATTGGATTGCTTGAAAAGGCGAAGATTGAATAATATTTTTGTCATTCGCTATATTTAGAAATATTCAAAATGCAAAACTCAACAAGTATGTATGTATATAGGTATGTTCTTCTGGTTTTATAATTTCACAAATGTTTACCAATAGAAAGAGAGTCGGTTTCTAACATAGACACAAGACTCTCTCATTAGAATTTACGCAA
>OZ024741.1:171347210-171369710 GCA_964016885.1 Eledone cirrhosa
GTTCATATATCATAAGTGTATGTATCGTTCATATAAATAGGTGTTTTACAACACACTTACAGTTCAAACACTTATGTAGAATTATTGTATGTAATCTTACCGCGTAATGTAGCTCAACTTTTTCCAATATATGGTATGTTGCCTTCATGTAAGCCGTAATTACACACGTCCGATTATCGGACACTGACCACAACGGTCGCCATTGAATGTATGTATGAATGTATGTATGTGTGTATGTATGTATCTATATATGTATGTCAGGTCACCACTTGGTGCTACTGGTAACATGTATCCCAGTACAACCTGTCTCATGGTCGGGTCGTTGGTGACTAAACTGGCAACCCCACCAAGGTTTCTTGGTGAGGAGGGTGACTTTGGACATCCTGCAGGACTAAAAACAAAACCTGTCAAAGGGCAAAGGAGCTCTTAAGAGTCAATGGCCATCCAAAATCACCGGGAGAGATGACCCCTTAGCCTCTGTCAAGGCAGAATTCTAGGAGAAGGAAAACTCTGATATAACACCTGCAACCCTGATAGTATCCAATGATGTTGACTTGTTCTTCTTTTTGATAAATATCATCTTGGTTAAGAGAGTGGGACTGGCTTTGTGCAGTGCCTTTGCTCACTATAAAGGCTTCACAGCACAGGCATTGCTTTATATCTGGAGATCTCTCTGCACTTGTCATCACATGGTACCATGGGCCCAGCACTATGTGTCAATATTTGTCACAAGTGTAGTGTTTGTACCAGAGTTTTCAAGTCGCTGGCTGGACTAAAAAGTCGCACTCGTTCAGCGCATCAGTAGGGGTTCTCCTACATTGATATAAAGTAGTGGCCGTACTCGAAAACGAGTTGGCAGCCACCATATATGTATGTATGTGTGCGTGTGTGTGTATGACAACGATAGCGGAGATATTTGAGAAGAGCCTGTAAAGATTGAAGTATGGTCAATTCTATAAGATACACGGGGGACTTAAAATGCAGAAGATCACTGAAGATGTACTTTCAGTGATAAATAGAACATTGCTAATTGGCAAATTTCAATCTCTGGTGCATATAGTTTGCACTGTAACCAAGCATGCAGTAACCAGTATTGTTGTATGACGTTGAATCAAAACCATTTAGCAGAAATACACTAATTACATCCACATGTGAATAAGATTGCCACGAACGTTTCCATGTGCGTCTCTGTACAATAATATATATATATATATATATATATATATATGTATATATATATATATATATATATATATATATATATATATATATATATATATATATATATATATATATATATATATATATATATATATATATATATATATATATATATATATATATATATATATATATATATATATATGGAAAAGAATGAAATGAAATGAAATTTCTCATTCTTAGTACGGCTGATATCTAAATATAAGTATGTATACGTACATACATATATGTGTACAGGCGTACAGTAGTATGTATATATATATACATACATGCACACATATATATATGTACGTATGGGTTTACCGAACATTTATTATAATGTTCGGTTTGTTTGTAAACAAACAGCCCGAATTACGCCGTACAGTATTCGGCAACGATCGTCGCCCTTTTATTCAACACTGACACAGGAACGATGTACTAGTTTCAAGCTTATTAGCTATCGTCAGCAACGTATACCTTCCTGTCAGATGATTGAACGTTTGAAAGTATATACTTTCCTTATGCATATTAACGGCTGAGCAGCCTAATTTGCATATCGAGTGAGTTAGTCGGCCGGGCGTACCGAAGACCATAAATGGAAAAAATGAAACGAAATTTCATTTCTCACTCTTAGTACGGCTGATACCTAAATATAAGTATGCATAAGGAAACTATATACTTTCAAACGTTCAATCATCTGACAGCAAGGTATACGATGCTGATGATAGCTAATAAGCTTGAAACTAGTACATCGTTCCTGTGTCAGTATTGAACAAAATGGCAACGATGGTTGCCGAACACTGTACAACGTAATTCGGGCTGTTTGTTTACAAACAAACCGAACATTATAATAAATGTTCGGTAAACCCATACGTACATATATATATATGTGTACATGTATGTATATATATATACATACTACTGTACGTCTGTACACATATATGTGTGTACGTATACATACTTATATATATATATATATATATATATATATATATATATATATATATATGCAAAAGTTTTATTTAAATTGTTGGGATACAACAAGCAAATATTTTTATAACTGATATAAAGCACTCGGCAAATATTTGGAGTAGATATACGATATTAATAAATGGAAAGTATATTTATAAAACCATATTTATTTCATTATATATATTTCAAGGATACCAAGTTACATTATGGTATGCCTTCATCAGACAATATATATATATATATATATATATATATATATATATATATATATATATTAGAAAGTGAGGTTTTTTTTACAAATTGAAAAATAACCGAGGTGTCCATTCACGAGTGAAAGTATAAAGAAAAAGAGATGAAATCGAAAATGCAACTGGAGTCTTATTTTTAAAAAAAATATATATATTTATTTGGTTCCTTTACCGGTTTCGCAGTTCTTCTGCTTTTCAAAAGGTGAGTTGAGATGGAGGGTCTGTTGTTTTTCTCAGATGTGAAAAAAACCACAGACCCTCCATCTCAACTCACCTTTTGAAAAGCAGAAGAACTGCGAAACCGGTAAAGGAACCAAATAAATATATATATTTTAAAAAAAAATAAGACTCCAGTTGCGTTTTCGATTTCATCTCTTTTTCTTTATATATATATATATATATATATATATATATATATATATATATATATATATATATTAGCAGCTCTACCAGGAGTGATTCTCCTATCTCCGAGTTACGCACTTTATTGAGTAACGTTACTCCAAAACTTCTTCAGGGTAATTCCATTTCGGCCGCTTTTATTCGATATCTTATTCTTTCGATCATTACCCACTATTCATAACCATATGTAAAGGTTGGCACGAAAAATAAATTGAAGATAGCGAGTTTAGCTTTTACATCGACCTCCATTCTTCTGATTACTGAATGCTGAAGCTGGAGCATTACTGAAGCAGCTTTTGCAATTATTTCACTTAGTTCAGCCTCCTTCACTCGTGAACACGACCCCGAGATACTTGAATTCTCTACTTGCGCAGGTTACCTTAAAGGACGAGTGACTCAGTTTTCACAGCACTGATTTTCATTCTAGCCATGCACACACTCGGCAATGAAACTTATCATGTACAAATGAAAGATCGACTTCTGTTGAGTTGAGTAACACCATGTCGTCTGCAAATTCCAGCCGATTGATTTTACACCCGCCAGTCATGATACCACTTCCAACCTGCAGATCACTGCTCCGATACTATGGTCATGGGGTTAGATTGTTTCAGGAAAGAATCGTTGGACAAATTTTACGGGTAAACCCAACTGGTAGGAGACCCCAGTAAGATGGCCGGATAACATCCATGAGCTTGGCTGGTCGCGCTAGGGTATACAGTCATATTAGTTGGAGACGGTTGCTTCTGACCCGCTGGAAGGATTGTTTGAGGACTCTGCCGGGAATAAGTGGGCAAAGAGGAAAAAGGTATATATATATTAAATCAAGGATAGTTTTCAGGAGATCGGAGAAAAATACACAGGTCCGTAAGGTACGCACACACAAGTGGAGAAGAAGCATATTATTTTATATAGAAATGACTTCTACATTCGTATGAAATCATTAGAAATATCCAGAATATCATCCGGGTATTACTGATGATTGTATACGAATTAAACAGTATAAGCCATCTCGTAAAATAGTCCTGTAGAACCATCTTGTAAAATATATATGCTTATTCTCTACTAACATATTGAGTCCCTTATTCAGCTATGGTTATTTCCTGGTCCACTGCATGATATGATTCATGATTATACATGTACTGTATATATATCATATATTTGCCTAAGTACTGGCAAGATAACACTGACACTATCTTGACCCTCCTCGTTTTACCCAACGGAATATCCAGAGGGGAAGTGGTTTGCAGCAATGACATGGATGGTATGTACCGTATTTCCCGGCAACGAAGATGTTACTTTTTCCCTAAAATAAGTCTCAAAAATCTGCCATGCGTCCTGGAGGCCGAAGGTTGTTAATTATTTTTTTCAAATTTTTGGTTATCAAAATTAGGGTGCGTCCTCGAGGACGAAGTGTCTTCGGCGCCGGGAAATACGATACTTTATCGACAACCTTACAGGTACGATGACAACTGCATCAAGCTACAGCTGTCGTATTACGTAGTTTCTATATTATTTTGTTGTAACCACAACTTCCATTATATGAAGGCTATTGCAATTACACATAATCAATACCAACCTCGGAAATAACCTCCGACAATATATACCTCCAACGAACTTGAACCGATATAGAGATACACACCGAAATATACAAGCTCAAAAATCATAACCAGAATCAACCAAACCGAAACCCTGCAATGATCCACTAATCTAACCCAGACCCTATCGCGTTTAATGAATTGATAAACCCGAACAAATTCAATGACATCAAACCACGATATCAGCCAATCCTTTAAACAACGCGGAACCATAAATAAAAATAACCAAAAACTTACACAAAACAATACAAATGCCAGCTAACCCAAATAAATAAATAAATAGACCGAGTTTGAAACAAACACACCAGATTGAACTAGTCCATATACAGGTATATACAGAGCCGGATTTAGGACAAAAGAGGCCTTGTGCTTAAGCACACATAAGCACAATGGTAAATCCGGCTCTGGGTATTGTATATGTGCATATTAGTGTGTTTCTATCTCTCTCTCCGTCTCTCTCTCTCACTCTTTCTCTCTCTCTCTCTCTCTCTCTCTATCTCTTTCTCTCTTTCTCTTTTTCTCTCCCTCTCTCTCCACCACACTCTCTCTCTCTCTCTCTCTCTATATATATATATATATATATACATATATACATATACATATATATATACGCAATAAATATGTTTCATATGTAAAAGAAACTTCCTCGTTTTTTTCTAATATAGATAGATAGATAGATAGATAGATATGTTTATCCCGGGTTCAATCGGAGATAACTACAGTAAGTAAGGTACTCAATACATAGCAGAGTATACATATTTAATATAGAAATGACTTCACTTTATTCAATTATATATATATATATATATATATATATATATATAATAGAAATTTGGGACTTGACTACTTCTTCCTCACTTTTCGTTGCTTCACCATTTTTGTTTGTTTACACTCGTGTCCCCTTTATTTACGTGTCCCAGCGACTTTTTTTAGCCGTTGCTCGTGCCAACCAGAGGTGTATGGTCTTTAAAGTGATGAATTGCCAGTGATGGTTGGAGGATCACTGATGAAGGACTGACTTTATTCATATATATATATATATATATATATATATGTATATAATTGAGTAAAGTGAAAGGAGGCAGAGAGAGAGAGAGAGAGTGACATATTTACGAGCATATTTATTATGTCAGGCTGTGTAAATGTAAATTCGTACGTACGTGTGTGAGTGTGTGTGTGTGTGTGTGTGTGTGTGTGTCTGTGTGCCTGTGTGTGTGTGTCTGTGTCTGTGTGTGTGTGTGTGTGTGTGTGTGTGTGTGTGTGTGTGTGTGTGTGTGTGTGTGTGTGTGTGTGTGTGCGCGTGTGTGTGTCTGTGTGTTGAAGTATAGCAATCGATTGTTGAGGAGAAAAAAATAATTCTACTTTTATATAAAATCTCTCCGCGTCATAACAGACGGAATACCTTAACAGAGAAAGGCAAGGAATGTTATTCACATATTGTTTTACGGGTGTCAATGATCGTATAGTAGTCATGCTAGACTACTTTATCCAAGACTAGTATATCGACCCCCACGAGTACTAAATTGATGTTTGTAATAGTAAAAATTATTTAATAGAAAAAGAACATTTTTTTTTTAGATTGGGAAGAAAGAATTGAATGTAAAATAAGAAAATATTTTTTTTTAAAAACGGAAAAGGAAGGGCAAGGGCTCTAGTGTCACTGGAGTGGTGAGGGGTTGGGCTCTGGGCCTAGGGCGCAGCGGTAATGGGGTTGCGCCCCACGAACAAGGTCGCAAAAGCATTCCAGCAGACTATGGTCAGTTACACCCGCTGCAACAGCCACCCAACCTCACGGGGCTCCTTGCTCAGACGATCCGTCGACGTTCCGATCTTGCGGAAGAGCTCGGCCATGCGGGGTTCTAGTACGCCGGAGGTTTTGTATGTCAAACGCTCCTTTCATCTAACTTTATTTTGCGAACCGATAAACAACGGCACACACACACACACACACACACACATGTGTGTGTATGTATGTGTGATTTATATATGGCAACGATGTATTTTAAAATGTTAGTGTCACTATTGTTGCTGTTTATCCCCGTGTCAGTACTGATAGAACAAACCTATAACAAGCCTTCCAGTCGTGACTATCCCCTATGATTTTTAATATTTCCACTTGTATTTCCTTTTTTGAAAACAGCAATAGGATGTGTAATCTGGAAGGAAAATTTACGATTATTTTGATAACCGTTTCAGCGTGATTATTTAAAATCCCTTCTAACTACTTTTATGCATTTTTCAAACCGTTTCTGGCTTTTTATATTTCATACGTCAGACACTCAGAATCAGTGAAAAGGAATATTTTTGTTTAAGTTTTTTTTTCTTTTTTAGATCAAAATATTATTAGGGTTATGTAATTTACAGCTACAGTACATTTTGTGTGCGCGTACACACACCACACATACACACATACACACACACATACACACACACACATATGTATATGTACATATACGAAAAGAGTCAGGACCCCGACGGCTGAGCTCCGGCCGTTTCGACAGCTAGATCCGAATATATACATACATACATACATGCATACATGCATGCATACATACATACATGCATGCATACATACATATATGCATGCATGCATGCATACATACATACATACATACATACATACATACATACATACATACATACATACATACATACATACAGATGTATGCCTGTGATTATTGGGGCACTGGGGTATGTTAGTAATTGCCTCAATACAAATCTTGAGAAGCTAGGCTTCACAGGAACAGAAAGAACAGAACTAGTTAGGAAATTACAAGTACAATCCATTAATGGAACATTCCAAATATATTGCATCTAATAAATGCATATACACATGTACAGATACACATGCACACATACAACTCAAAACATACACATCCACACATACAATAACATCCATATCTACACATGCATGCATGCAGGCATGCATACATATCTACCAAGATTATGTGTAAATTCCAATGAGAGAGTCCTGTGTCTATGTTAGAAACCGACTCTCTCTCTATTGGCAAAAATTGGTGAAATTATAAAACCAGAACAACATACATACATATAGATTGTATGTTAAAGTAAGCTGCTTCAACGCAAAAAATAGATGAACAATTTAAGCATATAAGTAACAGGAGACGGAAAAATGTGGACAAGTTTTTATTTTTTTTACAATTTATTTGCAAATCTCTGCTGTTCAAATCAATTGAATTTATTTTAAGGCATAATAAATAAGCTGGACTGGTACCGTTAAAGTATTCATAATCCGAGCTAAATCGAAAAAGCGTCGCTATTACTAGCAAATCCAGCAACCATGTTGTATTTGCTGCGCTTGTTGTTGTCGTTTAGCACCAAGTCAATCAAGACCGAAATGAGTTATGATCTATTTTGGCTGCCATTTCAGCAGATTGAGTGATCACGTAGAGGTTTTCTCGTTCTCTTGTCATTTTGTTGTAGTAGTTGTTGTTGTTGATGCTTTATCCTGAGAGAGGGAAAGAGAGATGGAAAGAGAGAGTTAGTTCCACAACAAATGAACACTGGTTTGTTTATCTCTCTCCCTCGTGTATGGTTCGTTCGCGCTATAACCATACACGAGTTGAAGGACCCCATGAGTGAAATACGTGTACTCAAGTATGGTTTATTAATTTGTTGTGGAACTAACCCTACAACGAATTTGTCATTTGGACTGTGTGCTCTACTGTCTTTGGGTATAATTTCCTGGTTTTTCACTACTAAATATGCGAGTGTGTGAGTGAGTCTAGTTCCAACATCTGCTATATATATATATATATATATATATATATATATATATATATATATATATACAGTACACACACACACACACACATACATACATATATATATATATATATATATATATATATATATATATATATATAAAATAACAGATTAAACTTTAAGGCAAAGAATCGCTGCTTTCACTCTTAACGGGATCTTCTGAAACTAACTATTTTAATAAATATTTGCTCTACGGTTCTTATATATTTGATATATATTTATCCTTATCGAGCCCTCTTTGGATTTTAGTCTTCAAATTTATTATTATTACTATATATATAAAATAAAGTTAAATAAAAAGTCAAATATTTAAAATTTAGCTTCGTTTATTACTGCTATATATATATTTCAGTGACAGCCATCTTTGGCTGTGACCTCTTCAAACAGTCCGAATTAGTGTGGTATAGACAAGTACATATGTTGTTGAGGTGTATAATTTTGTCAATACTCTGATATGCCCAGTTCCTGGTTGGGTTGTTATTTCACTGAGGAACTGGAATAAACTGAGGAGCAGTAATAAACGAAGCTAAATTTTAAACATTTGACTTTTTATTTAACTTTATTTTACATTACTCCGGAGTAACCAAAACAACCTGCGCACAACGTCGAGTGCTCCAGCCTGCTTTCTGAGGTATGGTATACAACCAACATATACTCAAAATCTCTCTCTCTCTCTCTTTCTCTCTCTCTCTCCCTATATATATATATATATAAGCAAAGGGATATTTAATTTGTTGGTAATTCAACAAATATTTTTATAACAGATTCGAAGCACTCGACAAATTTTCTGGAGTATAATATCAATGATATTAATAAATGGAAATTATATTTATAAAACCATATTTATTCTATTATGTATATTTCAAGGGTACCAAAACTTTGGTACGCCCTCATCAGATAAAATACAAAGTTTGTTTAATAAATAGTGACCCAAGAATCAGATCTTATTTAATATTTTACATTGAGCTATTTATCTTACTGGTAATCGGGTAATATACAATATTACCCTTATCTTATTTATATTTTTTTATTGTAGTTATTTTTATATATAAGTATAACTATTACTATATATATATATATACATATATATATATATATATATATATATATATACATATATATATATATATATATATATATATATATATATATATATATATATATATATATACAATATATTAACAAATGGAAACTATATTTATAAAACCATATTTATTTTATTATACATATTTCAAGGGCCACCAAGGCAGATTATGGTGCGCTTTCATCAGATGAAATATAATACAGATTAGTTTTATAAATAAATATTGACATACCCTGAAAAAAATGCAACCTTAACGGTTGGAACTTCCTGGATATTATTTTAGCTTGTTGTATCCCAACAAATTAAATATAACCTCTCTCTACACACACACACACACACATATATATATATATATATATATATATATATATATATATATATATATATATATATATATACATATACATATATATATATATATATATATATATATATATAATGTTATGAAACGAAAGGAGGTGTGTGGTTACTAAAAACAAGGTTTAGGATGGTGGTTAGGACGGAACAGGGGGAGAAAGGAAGAAAGGAGTTTCCATCGTCAGATATATATATATATATATATATATATATATTGGACCTATTGATTCCTGGTGACCGTTGTATACTTGAGCAAGACACTTTATTTGCTGTTGTTCCAGTCCATTATTCAGCCAGCAAAAATGACCAACGAGTTGTACCTTCAAATTCAAAAGTTCGTACGTTGAGTTCCCCTGAGAACTAAACTACATTAAGAATACACGAGTCTGTGGAATACTCAACCACTGTCACGTTAATTTCACGTTAATTTCACGTTAATTTCACGAGCAGGCTTTATTTCCGTTGTTCGATCATGTGGAACAGCCTTCGTCGGAGGCGACAGTGGTCCAACAATAGTGGAATTGTTGGTAGTGCTAATAACTAAACGGTAAAGCTTGTGAGTGTTAGCAGCTGATTTTCTTGTTTATTTCCAGCGCTGAAGCCATTGATGCAGCATACGATCATAGACATTCTAGCCATGACCATCTCATAATAGTCCTGGGGTGAGGGCGGAGGGTATCAATCTTTCAGTACTACTGTATCAAGATTGCTGTTATTTATTTATCTATTTATTTTCTTTAAGCAGTAGGTAAATAGTGTGAAAAGGATTTGGCTGTTATTTCTAGCAGATCTATCCATATCTGCTGCGGTTGTAGTTGAAACGTATTTTACAGCTTTTGTTGTTGCTGTTGTTGTTGCTGCTGTTGTTGTTGTTGTTGTTTAACCATGTCAATCCAGCTGACTCCATTAATACTCCCTGGTCAAAGACACTCCAGCCGTGACCATTCTGTCTTCTTAATGCCGTTAGTGTCAATATTACTGTTGTTATTGTGTGTTGTTGTTGATGTTGTTGTTACTGTTGTTATTGTTGTTAGTGTGTGTTGTTGTTGATGTTGTTGTTGTTACTGTTGTTAGTGTTGTTGTTACTGTTGTTACTGTTGTTAGTGTGTGTTGTTGTTGATGATGTTTTTACTGTTGTTAATGATGTTAGTGTGTGTTGTTGTTGTTGATGTTGTCGTTACTGCTGTTAGTGTTGTTAGTGTGTGTTGTTGTTGTTGATGTTGTCGTTACTGCTGTTAGTGTTGTTAGTGTGTGTTGTTGTTGATGTTGTTGTTACTGTTGTTAGTGTTGTTAGTGTGTGTTGTTGTTACTGTTGTTATTGGGTGTTGTTGTTGATGATGCTGTTACTGTTGTTACTGTTGTTACTGTTGCTATTGTGTGTTGTTATTGTGTGTTGTTATTGTTGTTGTTGACGTTGTTACTGTTGTTATTGTGTGTTGTTGTTGGTGATGTTGTTGTTATTGTTGTTATTGTGTGTTGTTATTGTTGGTGATGTTGATGTTACTATTGTTATTGTTGGTGGTATTGTTGTTGTTGTGTGTTGTTATTGTTGGTGATGATGATGTTATTGTTGTTATTGGTGATGTTGTTGTTATTGTTGTTATTGTGTGTTGTTGTTGTTAGTGATGATGATGTTATTGTTGTTATTGTTGGTGGTATTATTGTTATTGTTGTTGTTGTGTGTTGTTATTGTTGGTGATGATGATGTTATTGTTGTTATTGTTGGTGATGATGATGTTATTGTTGTTATTGTTCGTGATGTTGTTATTGTTGACGTTGTTACTGTTGTTATTGTGTGTTGTTATTGTTGATGATGATGTTACTGTTGTTATTGTTGGTGATGTTGTAATTGTTGTTGTTGTGTGTTGTTATTGTTGGTGGTGTTGTTATTGTTGGTGATGATGATGTTACTGTTGTTATTGTTGGTGATGTTGTTGTTATTGTTGTTGTGTGTTGTTATTGTTGGTGGTGTTGTTGTTGGTGATGATGATGTTACTGTTGTTATTGTTGGTGATGTTGTTGTTATTGTTGTTGTTGTGTGTTGTTATTGTTGGTGATGATGATGTTACTGTTGTTATTGTTGGTGTTATTGTTGTTACTGTTGTTATTGTTGATGTTACTGTTGCTACTATGTCGATGTTGTTGGTGATGACGTTGTTAATGTTGTTATTGTTTGTTGTTATTGTCGGTATGGATGTTGTTATTGTGTATTATTGTTGGTGTTGTTGTCAATGTTATTACAGTAGCTGCAGTTGTTATTGTCAAATGTTTTGTTGCAGCTGCAATTGTTGTTGTTGTTGTTACATATGTTGCAGCATCAGCATCTGTAGTTTTTGTTGTTGTTACATCTGTTGCAGCTGCAGTATCTGTAGTTGTTGTTGTTGTTGTTAAATATGTTGCAGCTGCAGTATCTGTAGTTGTTGTTGTTGTTGTTGTTGTTACATATGTTGCAGCTGCAGTATATGTAGTTGCTGTTGTTACATCTGTTGCAGCTGCATTATCTGTAGTTGTTGTTGGTGTTACATCTGTTGCAGCTGCAGTATCTGTACTGGTTGTTGTTGTTGTTACATCTGTTGCAGCTGCAGCATATGTAGTTGTTGTTGTTACATCTGTTGAAGCTGCAGCATCTGAATGTGTTGTTGTTGTTGTTACATTTGTTGCAGCTGCAGTATATGTAGTTGTTGTTGTTGTTACATCTGTTGAAGCTGCAGCATCTCTAGTTTTTGTTGTTGTTGTTGTTACATCTGTTGCAGCTGCAGCATATGTAGCTGTTGTTGTTGTTACCTCTGTTTCAGTTGCAGTATCTGTAGTTGTTACATATGTTGCAGCTGCAGAATCTCTAGTTGTTATTGTTGTTACATCTGTTGCAGCTGCAGTATCTCTAGTTGGTGTTGTTGTTACATATGTTGCAGCTGCAGTATATGTAGTAGTAGTGGTTGTTGTTGTTACATCTGTTGCAGCTGCAGCATATGTAGTTGTTGTTGTTACATCTGTTGCAGCTGCAGTATCTGTAGTTGGTGTTGTTGTTACATATGTTGCAGCTGCAGTATATGTAGTAGTAGTGGTTGTTGTTGTTACATCTGTTGCAGCTGCAGCATATGTAGTTGTTGTTGTTACATCTGTTGCGGCTGCAGTATCTGTAGTTTTGGCTCTGTTGTTACATCTGTTGCAGCATCAGTATCTGTAGTAGTTGTTGTTGTTGCTACATCTTTTGCAGCTGCAGTATCTGTAGTTGTTGTTGTTGATGTTACATATGTTGCAGCTGCAGCATTGGTAGTTGTTGTTGTTACATCTGTTGCAGCTGCAGTATCTGTAGTTGTTGTTGTTACATCTGTCGCAGCTGCAGCATATGTAGTTGTTGTTGTTGTTACATCTGTTGCAGCGTCTGTAGATGTTGTTGTTTTTACATCTGTTGCAGCTGCCCCATATGTTGTTGTTGTTCCTTCTATTGCAGCTGCAGTATCTGTAGTTGTTGTTACATCTGTTGCAGCTACAGTATTTGTAGTTGCTACTGTTGTTACATCAGTTGCAGCTGCAGCATATGTAGTTGTTGTTTTTGTTACATCTGTTGCAGTTGCAGTATCTATTACTGTTGTTCTTACATATGTTGCAGCTGCAAAATATGTAGTTGTTGTTTTGTTACCTCTGCAACTGTAGTTGTTGTTGTTACATCTGGTGCAACTGCAGTATCTGTAGTTGTTTTGTTGTTGTTACATATGTTGCAGCTGCAGTATCTGTAGTTGTTGTTGTTGTTACATCTTTTGCAGGTGCATCATCTGTATTTGTTGTTGCTATTACATATGTTGCAGCTGCAGTATCTGTAGATTTTGTTGTTGTTACATATGTTGCAGCTGCAGTATCTGTAGTTGTTGTTGTTACATCTGTTGCAGCTGCAGTATCTGCAGTTGTTGTTGTTGTTGTTACATCTGTTACAGCTGCAGTATTTGTAGTTGTTGTTGTTACATATGTTGCAGCTGCAGTATCTGTAGTTGTTGTTGTTGTTACATATGTTGCAATTTCAGTATCTGTAGTTGTTATTATTGTTACATCTGTTGCAGCTGCAGTATCTGCAGTTGTTGTTGTTGTTGTTACATCTGTTACAGCTGCAGTATTTGTAGTTGTTGTTGTTACATCTGTTGCAGCTGCAGTATCTGCAGTTGTTGTTGTTGTTGTTACATCTGTTACAGCTGCAGTATTTGTAGTTGTTGTTGTTGTTGTTACATCTGTTACAGCTGCAGTATCTGCAGTTGTTGTTGTTGTTGTTACATCTGTTACAGCTGCAGTATTTGTAGTTGTTGTTGTTACATCTGTTGCAGTTGCAGTATATGTAGTTGTTGTTGTTGTTGTTACATATGTTGCAATTGCAGTCTATGTAGTTGTTATTGTTGTTACATATGTTGCAGCTGCAGTATCTGTAGTTGTTGTTGTTGTTACATCTGTTGCAGCTGCAGTATCTGTAGTTGTTGTTGCTGTTACATCTGTTGCAGCTGCAGTATCTGTATTTATTGGCGTTGTTGTTGTTACATCTGTTGCAGCGGCAGCATCAGTAGTTGTTATTCTTGTTACATCTTTTGCAGCTGCAGTATGTGTAGTTGTTGTTGTTGTTACATATGTTGCAGCTGCAGCATCTGTAGTTGTTGTTATTGTTACATCTTTTGCAGCTGCAGTATGTGTAGTTGTTGTTGTTGTTACATATGTTGCAGCTGCACCATCTGTAGTTGTTGTTATTGTTACATCTGTTGCAGCTGCAGCATCTCTAGTTTTTGTTGTTGTTACATCTGTTGCAGCTACAGTATATGCAGTTGTGTTGTTGTTATTACATACGTTGCAGCTGCAGTATCAGTATATGTTGTTCTTGTTACATCTGTTGCAGCTGCAGTATCTGTAGTTGTTGTTGTTGTTACATATGTTGCAGCTGCAGTATCTGTAGTTGTTTTTTTGTACATGTGTTGCAGATGCAGTATCTGTAGTTGTTGTTGTTGTTGTTGTTACATCTGCTGGAGCGGCAGTATCTGTAGCTGTTGTTGCTTTTACATATGTTGCAGATGCAGCATCTGTAGTTATTTTTACTTTTCTTGTAGCTGCAGCATCTGTAGTTGTTGTTGTTTCAGTTACATGTTGCAGCTGCAGCAGCTGTAGTTTCTGTTGTTACATCTGATGCAGCTGCAGCATCTGTAGTAGTAGTTGTTGTTGTTGTTACTCTTGTTGCAGCTGCAGCATCTGTAGTTGTTGGTGTTACTTTCGTTGCAACTGCTCCATCTGTATTTGTTGTTGTTGCAGTTACATCTGTTGCAGCTGTAGCATCTGTATTTATTGTTGTTACTTTTGTTGCAGATGTAACATTATTAGTTGTTGTTGTTGTTACTTTTGCTGCAGATGCAGCATCTGTACTTGTTGCAACTACAGATGCTGCATATATTATTGTT
The DNA here is from genome assembly GCA_964016885.1 of Eledone cirrhosa. Lineage (NCBI taxonomy): Eukaryota > Metazoa > Mollusca > Cephalopoda > Octopoda > Eledonidae > Eledone > Eledone cirrhosa. The sequence goes on from OZ024741.1 coordinate 171,362,281, forward strand.
GATACTACTGTTGGTGCAAGGGCATTAAATACTGTTCTTGTTGTTACTGTTGTTTCAACTGCCGTAGTTGTAGTAGTTGCTACTGTTTCTGTTGTTGCAACTGTAGTAGTTGTTGGTGTTATACTTTTTTGCAACTGCAGTTCTTATTGGTGTTGCAGTTGTTAGAACTAAAGTGACTGCAGTTATTGCTGTTTTTGTTACTGTTGTTGTTGCAACTACCGCAGTTGCAGTTGTTGCTTTTGCAACTACAACAGCTGCAGTTGTTGTTGTGTCTCTTATTGTAGCTACAGCAGATGTAGCTATTGCTGTTGTTATGCTTGTTGCATGTATAGCAGGTGTAGCTGTTGTTGTTACTATTATTACAGTTATAGAATATGTAGCTGTTAGTGTTGTTACGCATGTTGCAAGTACAGTAGATGTAGTTGCTGTTTTTGTTGTTGTTACGCTTGTTGCTGTTGCAACTGAAATTGTTGTTGTAACTGCAGCAGCTGCAGCTGTTTTTATCATTATAATTGTTGTTGGTAAAGTTCTTGTATTTTAACACTAGGCAAAAACTAATTCAGCAGAACAACCTATAACTAAACCTTCGTAAACATGTTGCCATGTTAATTTTCTTCAGGCATGATATATATATATATATATATATATATAGGTTAAAACAAAAAACAAAAACAATAACGAAGAGTGCAGTACAAAGTGTTAGTATTAAGTTCACGCTTGAAAAAAAAACAAAAGGCCGGTGCCCCAGCATGGCCTCAGCCGGATGGCTGGAACAGGTAAAGGAATAAAATATATATATGACTAAATTATCCACCATGCTCTTACGTGTGTTTCTTCTTTTAAAGGCAGAAAGATATGGTTTAATAAAGATATAGTCGGTAATTCTAGTACCTTTAGCTGACTCATTTGTTGCTATCATGGTTGTGTTTGTTGTTATTTTTTTGTTTGTATAAATTTACAGTAGAATAACATTGCAAATATGTTTTAAATATAAATATATATATATATATATATATATATATAATCAAGGTTTAGCAAATAAGAAAAAGTTTTAAAATAAATTTTAAAAAGTTCACTGTACCTGCTGTAATTACCCTTACCGTACGGTTTCAAGTCTCAAAATAAATGGATAATCCATGCGGATATCCATTGAAAGGGAGACTCTCGTCAGAGGGTTCTTTTCACTCGGAGAATATAAAATTCGCGAGTTCAAATCACGAACTGGCGCTATTCAAAATTGTTCCTGAGATGAGAGTGAATGATAAAGAAGCAATTCTGTCCAGTGCCGTGTGCAAAAATAGAAGGCAGGGGCGGAAAGGTCAATCTATTGCCACTAAAAATAGCAGCAGTTAAGACGACCAAAATGTTATCTCGACCAGGGGAGTTTAGTAATAATAAAGTATGTATCCCTACATGCAAAATACATATAGGGACACATGTATTATCCAACCGTATGCCAATGTGGTTCAATGGCAAGTTAATAAATTAACGAGCCAGAACATATATAATCAAGGTTTAGCAAATAAGAAAAAGTTTTAAAATAAATTTTAATGTAATAAATTTAAATGTACCTGCTGTAATTACCCTTACCGTACGGTTTGAAGTCTCAAAATATATATATATATATATATATAAATAACATTAAAAATGCGTAAATAACATTATGAATAGAAAAAAAGGGGTGGTTGGGAAACAAAAGGAAAGAAAGAATAGGGAAATATAGAAAAAAAAGAGAGAAAGAAGATAAAGAACGGGAAAGAGAGGGGAGAGGATGGCAAGAGCTCGGGTGTCGCAGAAGAGAGGGGAGGGTGAATGAGGGCGGGGTGACTGTGCTTTGGGCCTAGAGCAAGTGGGCAGAAGTGCTGCGCCCCGCAGACTAGACGGCAAAAACATACCCCCTGGGCGATGACCAGTGACACACGCTGCAACAGCCACCCAGCCTTGATAGGCTCCCTCCTCAGACGGGCCGCCGACGCTCCGATCTTGCGGAGGAGCTCGGCAGTACGGGATCCAAGTACGCCTGAGGTCTCGACGGTGACCGGTGCAAAAATGAAACGACGTTGACAATGGGATTCATACTGTTGTTGTTGTTGTTGTTTAGCTTCTGGGTTTGTCTGGAAAGTGCAGACCGATTATCGAAAACATTCCAGCCGTAACCAACCTATTTTTTTAGGGGAGGGGGGAGGGGGGCAGACATTCATTATCCAGTATATGCCCTTCATCTATTTTGTTTAAAAAATAACAGGTTTTGTTGCTATACTATTTTGAGGACGGTGGATTGGCAGAATCGGTAGAGCGTCGGACAACATGCTTTGAAGCATAGAGTTACGCCCGTTTATGATCTGAGTTCAAATCCTGCCGAGGTTAACTTTGCCTTTCATCCTTACGGGGTCGATAAAATAAAGTACCAGTAATACACTGGGGTCGATTTTAATCGACTTTCCTGTTGCTGTTGCTGTTGTGCTGTTGCTGATGTTACTACTACTACTACTACTACTACTACTATAACTACTGCTGCTGCTGCTGCTACTACTACTACTATTAATGCTGCTGCTGCTGTTGTGCTGTTGCTGATGTTACTACTACTACTACTACTGCTGCTGCTGCTGCTGCTACTACTACTACTAATGCTGCTGCTGCTGTTACTGATGTTGCTGATGTTACTACTACTACTACTACTACTACTGCTGCTGCTGATGCTGCTACTACTACTACTAACGCTGCTGCTGCTGTTGTGCTGTTGCTGATGTTACTACTACTACTACTACTACTGCTGCTGCTGCTGCTGCTGCTGCTAGTTCTGCTGCTGCTACTACTACTACTACTGTTGCTGCTGCTGCTACTGCTACTACTACTACTACTACTACTACTACTACTGTTGCTGCTTCTGCTGCAACAACTAGTAGTATAAAGGAACTGTTTGTAAAGTATAGAACAAATATCCAGAGGATTCTGTAGTTGCCGCCTATTGCATTATCTTACAAGGCACTGGACAGCTCCCATATATATACATACACACATATATGTATTCTTTTATTGTTTTGTGTGTTTTATTTAGTTGCATCACTCATTAGACAACGGCCATGTTGGGGCACAGGCCTGAATGTGTTCAGTTGATAATATCGACCCGAGTACTTATTTTTAAGTCTGGTACATATTTAATCGATCTCTTTTTGTCGAGCTGTTATATACAGGACATAAACAAACAGTAAACATACACACACGGATACATAGGCAGACCCATATTTTTATTCTGTTACTGGTTCCAGTCATATATAATTGGAAGATCGTTGCATATATATATATATATATATATATATATATATATATATATATATATATATATATATATATATATATATATATATAAAAGACGTAAAATAAGAACATTTTAAAAAAATTAAAAAAATTAACTTACTTACTAAAATTTTAGTAAGTTAATTTTTTTAATTTTTTTTTAATTTTCTTATTTTACGTCTTTTATATTATTGTTCTGCATCCTCCTGCATTGAACCACTTAGGTACTATGACATAACTTATATATTTGCTAGCATGTGCATGTCTGACATGCCTGGTCTAACCAGTTTCAAAATGAATCTATCCGGATTTACACACACACACACACACACACACACACACACACACACACACACACACACACACACACACACACACACACACACACACACACACACACACACACACACACACACACACACACACATATATGATTGTTTTTATTATTAGCACAAGACCAGCATTTACCAGCGCATTACTGGTACTTTATTTTATTGACCCCCTAACGATGAAAGGCAAACCTAGCATCGGCGAGATTTGAATTGAGTGTGTGGCCTTCCACACAGTTTCCGTCCAGCAAATTTCTATGATAAGGTATTGGTCAATCTGAGACTACACTGAAAGACACTTATTCAGAGTGTCACTGAGTGAGACTGAATCACGAAACTCGATGATGCAAAGCAATGTACCGTATTTCCCGGCACCTAAAACGCTTCGTCCTTGAGGACGCACCCCAATTTTGAAACCAAAAATTTGAAAAAATATGATAAAAATGCAACTTTCGGTAGATTTTTTAGGCTTATTTTAGGAAAAGAAGTAGCGTCTTCGACTCCGGGAAATATGGTATGTAGAATTGTGGTCCAATAAACAGCACACAATAAAACAGAACAACTATTGTGAAAGGATCTATCAATAATGAAATAAAATAAAAATGCCCTCACAACATATAGAGGGTGTCCCAAAAAATTGTACACATACTTCAAATGCATTCTAATAAATATTGCCTGTAATCAAAAGGTGTATACATCTTTGATGGACAACACACAAACCATTTTGTTTGTTTATCCTAGCGTCCCCTTTATTTACGTGTCCCAACGACTTTTTTTAGCCGTTGCTCGCACCAACCTGAGGTATATGGTCTTTAAAGCGATGAAATGCCTATGACGGTTGGAAGACCACTGATGAAGGACAAACTTTTTCATATGTAACCCATTTGCAACGCCGCAGCTCCATTATTATCATATTTACATATATATATATATATATATATATATATATGATTTTTGTTGACCGTTGGTCAGTGAGTGATAAACATTTGCCAATTCGCCGCCTTATAAATACACACACACACACACACACACACACACACACACACACACACACACACACACACACACACACACACACACACACACACACACACACACTCACACACACACACACACACACTCACACACACACACACACACACACTCACACACACACACACACACACACACACTCATACACACACACACACACACACACACACACACACAAATATCTTCTACTTCTTCTTCGCCCACTTATTCCTGAGAGGGCGTGGGGACAGAGTCCTCAATTACACCTTTCACAAATATATATATATATATATATATATAGATTTTGAGTTTATGTTGGTTGTATACCAACACCTCAGTATGCAGGCTGGAGCACTCGACGAAGTGCGCAGGTTGGTTTGGTTACTCCGGAGTAGTGTAAAATAAAGTTAAATAAAAGTCAAATGATTAAAATTTAGCTTCGTTTATTACTGCTATATATATTTCAGTGACAGCCATCTTTGGCTGTGACCTCTTCAGGCAGTTTGAATATTTGCTAGCATGTGCATGTCTGACATGCCTGGTCTAACCAGTTTCAAAATTTATATGACTCCAGTTCCCCAGTGAATTAACAACCCAGCAAGGAACTGGGCATATCAGAGTATTGACAATATCATACACCTAAACAACATATGTACTTGTCTATACCATACTAATTCAAACTGCCTGAAGAGGTCACAGCCAAAGATGGCTGTCACTGAAATATATATAGCAGTAATAAACGAAGCTAAATTTTAATCATTTGACTTTTATTTAACTTTATTTTATATATATATATATATATATATAAATAAAAGATCAGAGACCATATTCACTTGATTCAGGTTTATTTAAAACTCCGTTATACATATTTCACTGAGGACTATCAGTTACGATAGCCTGAGCTCTTCAGACGGCAAAACCTAAAGTAAACATTGGTAGTTCCTAAGAAACCTTTAAATTTTGGAAAATCCAATAATTTCCCACACCACAAAAATATTTCTTTTCATGATACAGGGGGCCGGCCGAACCCGTAGAATTGTTTCTTCGACGACCGGCCCCTGTATACATAAATATATACATTTCTCATGATACGATTCCCGCCATTTCCAGCCTCTCTCCAACCTTTTTCAGTCTGCAAGGCATCTATCCGACATCTTGCCTGGGCAAGGTTGTTTGTGGAAGACCAGTAGTAAGTAGCCCATGCATACCAGCCTCCCCTCTTCACGCCACCGATATTATCCAAGGGAAAGACAATGACCGATACAGCTTGGCACCAGTTACGTCGCAGCTCATTTCTACAGCTGTGTAAACTGGAGCAACGTGAAATGAAGTGTCTTGCTCAAGGACACAACGCATCACCCGGTCCGAGAATCGAACTCACAGCCTCTCAGTTGCAAGCCCAATGCTCTAACCACTAAGCCATGGGCCTTCATATATATATATATATATATATATATATATATATATATATATATATATATATATACAGAGAGAGAGAGAGAGAGAGAGAGAGAGAGAGAGAGAGAGAGAGAGAGAGAGATTTATATATATACTAGCAGCAGTACCCAGCGTTGCCGGGGTAGGTAAAATAATATCTGCTTTGATGAAAAGGTGTTGATCTTAGCGACTGCTTCTCGATTACTCATCTATGGCCACACACAGGCCATGAGGGGGAGGGTGGTGATGACCTCTATCACTGAAAAACGCGGGTGACTGACGAAGGGGTATGCTGGGGGAGGGAGATCATGACCTCTAACACTAAGCCAAATTTCCTCACCCTACTTCATTGGAAACCGATGAATTCTCAAATACACAACTAAAAGCTCAGACGACCTCAGTGGCCATCGTTTTGCCCTTGACCATGAACTGGATAATTGGATGGAATTGTTTTGAATTTGAACGAAATCGGTTGAAAAATGTAGGAGCTAGAGCCGAAAAGGCGGAAATTTGAGCGAAAAGGTGATATTTTCGAATATTTAAGCGGCTGCCACGCCGTTCCTGAACAAAAATTCCAAAATGTAAAACGATTTTAAGACGTGAAATAATCAGATCTAGCGTAGTGTAAAATTTGAACAAAGTAGGTTGATTAATGTGGGAGCTAAAGCCGAAAAAGTGGAAATTTGAGTCTAAAAGTGGTATTTTTGAATATTTAGTGGCTGCGTGAACAAAAAAATGCAAAATATGAAGCCATTACAGGATGTGCAATGATAAAATCTATTTTGCTTTAAAATTTGAACGAAATCGGTGGCAAAATATGGGAGCTAGAACCAAAAATCTTATTTTTCGATACCTAAAAAAAATGACCTCCCTATCGATTTTTATCTGCCGAATAACCCCGACATAAAAAAAATGATACGCTGATATATAGAAAACACTCCCTGATGACTAATCTATGAGCCTGTAAAGATTCATGAAAATCGGTCGTAAGATGTAGGCCCCTATAGGTAATACACAGACACACACACACACATACTTTATATATATATACAGATATATATATATATTTATATATGTAGAAGAGATATTTAATTTGTTTGAAATCCAAATATAAATGTTTACAACTGATTCAGAGCACTCGACAGTTTTCTGGAGTAAGTATTCAATGATATTAAATAAATGGAAACTATATTTATGGTTTTATAAGTATAGTCTTCATAAATATGGTTTTATAAATATAGTTTCCATTTATTTAATATCATTGTATATATTTATATATATATATATCTACATATATATATATATATATGTATATATATATTCATATATATATATATATATAGGAACGAGTAGGAC
>OZ024741.1:171394710-171397210 GCA_964016885.1 Eledone cirrhosa
AACGAGGGAACCAAAGCTGTTCGATGGACCCGCGTGGCAGAGGCGCAGCGTAATAAAACCACAATTCGGTCTTTGGCGGACCGAGACGGACACGAGATAAGCGATTCCAAGCGGATGTGTGAGGGCTTTCGCCAGCACTTTGCTCGGTTGTTCAGGGAGGGTGGCGAATCAGAGAGAGTAGCGGATTTCAGTCCCTACCCTGACGGCTTGCTCCGCATCTCGATGGTCGATGCTGAGCGCTGCGAAAGGCCGATTACTTCAGCCGAAATTCAGGACGCCCTTGTCGGCTGCATGAGGCGCAAGTCACCCGGTTTGGATGGCCTGCCCTATGAGCTTTACGTAAATATGCCAGACTTGTTCTCCGATCTCCTCGAAGCATTCTACTGCAACTGGCAGCAGAATGAGAGTATTCCCAGTTCTGTGAGCAGGGGAGTGGGGACGCTGGTAAGGAAAGGCGAGAACAAGAGGGATACATTAGACAACTTCAGGCCCATAACTCTGCTCAACACAGAGTTTAAGATTTTGGCCAAGGTGTTAGCAAAGAGATTGGCGCTTCTCGCCGAGGATTTGGTTGGGGAGGCGCAAACTTGTGCAATCCAAACCAGGTCCATACACGACAATCTCCACCTCATGCGATACATCATAGAGAGGGTAGGGAGTAAACCTGGCTTCGGTGAGGCACTGATCAATTTAGATCAATCGAAAGCATTCGATAGGGTCGACCATCAGTATCTGGAGTTTGTCCTCAAAGCAGCTGGCTTCGGCCCTGTCTTCAGAAGCTGGATCGCTGCAATGCACCACGGCACACGCTCGGTGGTCAAGGTTAATGGCCACCTCTCGGAACCATTTCGGCTCTCCCGATCGGTCCGTCAAGGGTGCCCTCTCTCTTCCCTTCTGTACGTATTGACTCTCGAGCCTTTACTCCGGAAGCTGGAGCTGTTGCAGGGCATCCCACTCGAACCGGGGCGTGGAAAGGCGGTGTCGGCTTATGCGGACGACATCACCGTGATGGTGTCGGACACCTCAGAAATCGAGGTGGTCGGCACCTTATTGAAGGAATATGAAAGGTTGACAGGAGCTTAACTCGGAGAAGTCGGAACCTGGAGAAGCAAGCCCATGCCGTCCAACAGCGTCGTGGGGCGCTGGACGGATGGACCGGTAAAGCTGCTCGGGGTTTGGTTCAGACCAGACCTCCAGGTGGAAAAGAATTGGGACGAGGTAACGAGCAGAGTAGCCAGTCTCACCCAAAAGTGGGGTGGGAGGAAGCTATCGCTGAAAAGTCGCGCGGAGGTGGCGAATGCATACATCGCGTCCGTCATCTACTACCGCCTGACCGTCGTGCCTTGCCTCCATCCGTGCCTCATCAAGTTGGAACGGCTCCTCTTCAAATTCTTGTGGAAAGGACAAGTTACGTTGGTGAGGCGGTCCATCTGCTGCCAGCACCCTCTACGCGGAGGGCTGGGCATGCCGTGGCTAATGATGCGCAGACATACGCTGAGGCTGCGACATCTCCAGATATTCTGCCTAAACGGTGAACAGGTGTGGTCGCCGTTTATCAGACGGGACTTTCCGCAGTTCGTTTCTTTGACTGAGCTGCAGTCCTGGGTGAAGAAGAAACCGAGACTGGGTGACTGGCACCTGGAATGTTGCCAGGCACTCACTGTCCTCTACCAAGCTGGCAATGCGATCAGTGGAACTTCCACTCTCGAGTTCTATAGAGGATTCGTGGAGGGCAAGTGCAGAAAGGCTTTGGGCCTCGACGAAGTCGAACTGACCAGTCTGTTCCGGAGGACTTTCGAGCCGGGGACGATGGACAATTTCCAGAAATCCCTCCCTTGGCAGTGCTACCGGGGGAGGGGGCACTGCCGGTTCGGGATAAACTCTACAGGCACGGAAGTGCTGTCAGACGGACCTGCCCGAGATGCGCGCACAGAGCGACGAAACCGCTCTGCACGCACTTGTCCAATGTCCGTGCATTACTGACTTGTGGAGTTATGTCGAACAGCTACTCTCGCGTGTAGAACGGATCCGGCTATAGTCCATAGTAAAGATCGACCCGCCGCCTTCCTTAGGCCAGTAAGTGCAGGCAATTTTCCTCTGTCTGGTGGCAGTTGCGAAAGAGGTTATATGGTGGACCAGATTGAAAGGACTGAAGACAGACACTTTTCTCTTCGGCCAATCCCTCATCAACTTCTTCAAGTTTCACCTGGAAAGGAAGGTGAGGGTGGAGAGAGAAGTGCTTCCCCCCAGTACATTTGCTAAAAGGTGGATGAATGTGGCGAGAATGGCCCGTGTGAATGGGTCTACTCTGACCATGCGCCTATAGGCTAGCTAACTTGAGGAGAGGGGTGCTCTCCCTGGGTGCCCTAGAAGCGCAGTATGATTCAGGATTGGTGGGGTACCCGAGTCACCCCTGGGTCGACCACCCCCTATAGGGAAATTTATTTTGTTATATTTATGCATAGTTTATTTTATATTTTTATATCTCCATTGTTAAATT
>OZ024741.1:171402210-171409710 GCA_964016885.1 Eledone cirrhosa
GTCGTCCCTATATACACCTCCTTGTAGGGCCGGTATTTCTTCCCTAAGCTTATGTAGGAGGTATATCCCAACCAGGTCAGTTGCTTGCGCTGAGTCGCTGGACCCCATCGTGACATCGAAGTTATCAGGACGGTTAGTTCTGGTCCAGTGGGAGCCTTCGAACTGGATAATGGTTCTACGTGCCGCTAGAATTATGTTTATTTCTTTTTTGGTGAGGCTAGTGTTAGATCTAGCTAAGATAAGTGCCTTATTTAAGAGTATGGGGGAGATAGAGGCGTAGTAGCTATCTATATCAAGCTGGATGGATTTCAGGGTGGCTTTATCCGGCAACTCGGTGAACCAATTTATGACCTGGTCGGTGTTGCCCCAGAGGCAGACCTTAGCCTTTCTATTAGGCTCGAGTAGTACTCTGTCGAGGATCACTTTACTAATCTTACCTATATCCGATGTAGAGGGGCATATCTCTCTCTCTCTCTCTATATATATATATATATATATATGTATATATATATATATATATATATTGTAAAGGGTGGCGGATTGGCAGTATCGGTAGAGGGTAGGGCGCCATGCTTTGTAGCACAGTTACGTCCCTTTACGAACTAAGTTCAAATCCCGCCGAGGTTAACTTTGCCTTTCATCCTTACGGGGTCGATAATATAAAGTACCAGTAATACACTGGGATAATTGCTGGCCTTGTGCCAAAAGTAGAAACAATTGTATTTTTTGATGCTCATGCACAGAAAAAAAGCATTAACTTCATCTCCCAGATTGTGCATGATAGTGCTGAATGGATGGAGGAGCGATGAAATTAGTGACCTAGTCATCAGGCGATTGTATGTGTTTGAAGATACCGTCAAAAGTGTGTGTGTGTGTGTGACGGGGATCTCTTATGAAAACGTTAACATTCACTAATTTTCAGGGTACAAAAGCTTACATTGTATTAACTGATTCGTTTTGTTTTTTTGCTGACGTAGCCCACAACTATTTTCTTTGGACTCACTTTGAACTCAAAATTTCGTTTTCTTCCTTTAATAACAGTATGTTCCAGGCGTGTAATGGAGGCTTAATACGGTCGGCTATACACCCATTCCTTCCGTTTTAGACGCATGGCCTTATGCCAATGTAAGAAATCATTATTCTTTTAATTAGGCGAAATGCCAGACTTTGCCAAGCATGATGTACAGTTGATTGAATCGACTTTTGTATATTATTAATAGCTATTGCATGCTGGAGATGGAGGCAGTGGGTTGACAGTAGCGAACAATGCATCGGAGAAAATTTTTTACGGTATTTAGTTATGAATCTTTACGTTCTGTGTTCAAATACCTCCGAAGTTAACTTTGCTTTTCATCCTTCTAGAGTCGATAAAATAAAGTACCAGTAAATTACTTGGTTTGATTTCATCAAATTTGCCCTTACCCAATTATTCTGGTCTTGCGTCTAAATTAGAAAACGATATTCAGATATTCGAATTTCAAATGGTGACAGGACACGGTACTGTACCTTTCATCTTACTGGAATCAGTAAGATCAATCAGTCAGATCGATCAGTCAGATCGATCGGCAAGATACCAGACCCTATTTCCTTGGCGAGTGGTGTGGACCTCGTCAAATCGGACCAAGGAAACAATGTTCCCATTGGTCTTTCCATTGCTGATACTATCTACCGTTCGCATCTTCTTTGCAGAAGGTGCAACGTGAAAAATAAAGTGTCTTGCTCAAGGACACAACACGTCACTCGATCAGAGAATTGAACTCGCAACCTCACGATTGCGAATCCAACTCTCTAACCACTAAGCCACCTGCCTAGTGTAGTAAGTATAACATCAGTTGTTACAGGATTTTAGGCCCATGTTCCAGTTTGAGAGTATTTTTACCTTCTCTGTCACCAGTCCTGGAGGCCCTGAAAAGGATTATGGACATTGCCTGAACTGGAGATCTAATATGACACTCAGCAAATAAGGGTACAGTTCTGTGTTACCCAGGCACAGTGCCACAAGATATTGAACATCGTTTAGATCTCCTTTTATACAAGAACCAAACATTTCTGTTGACCCTTCAAAGTATAATTTTATCTGTTTCAACAGCGGACATATGAGTAAATGGCATTCTACTTCCAGACATGACATTCCTCTCTTTTTTAAGTGTACCAAGGACTACATTTTCCAATGTGGCCATTCCTATTTTTTATGATAGTAGGATGTAATTTGCTATTTCTAGCAACTATGTGAAACTTTCCCTTTGGCGAGATGTGTGTTCAGCTTTGGCAGAACAAAATTTATCAGAATATGAAAATGACTCGGCGAATTGGCTTAACCATTAAAGTATAGGCCATATTGTAGTATTTGATATGATTCTCTGTACTCCGAGTTTAAGTTTCACAGAGATCAATTTTGCCTTTCATCTTTTCAAGGCATTTGATTGGTTAAATTGTTTAAACATCAGAACGGCCTTGTGTCTTTTCTTCAAGTTCTTTATGTTCTGAGTTCAAATCCCTCCAAGGCCTACTTTGACAGTATACTTAATCTGTGGCCTAGTTTAACACTACCACCTAACTCTAGGGCGTTGATATAATAATTGTCCACACCGACATTTAGGCTGTTATGTCGTCAATTTTTATTCTTGCTGTTGTTATTAGTATTATTGCGTGACTTCATATCAGACCTGATCTTGCAGGCCTGTGGTCAAAGGCATTTACGCCATGACCATCCCAACTTATTTTCAAAAATAGTATATGAAGGACCACATTATCTAAGGTGTTCTGTCTTTTTTTAAGACAGTATACTCTCAAATCTGGATGTTCAACTGAATATTGTTCATAATGAGATGATGATGATAGTGGTTAATGTTTTATTACTGCATGTGCTGAAGTTATTGCTATTCTTGTTACTGTTTTTATTTTATTGCTTTTTTTAGAAGCAAGCGAGAAGAAATGTCTATGGTTGATCTGACAGAAAGTAGAAGTGAGAGAAAGAAAGAAAGAAATATTGTTGATTGTGCAAGTTTAGTAAATATGCCAGTACTACAAGTGCTGGGTAGCTGATAGGGAGATATGCCTATTTCTGGGTCTTTCTATATACACCTGTCTCTTTTTATAGGCCATTCACACCTGTCTTCACCCTCTGTTCGTTTATTTCTCTCTTTACTCACCTACTCCCTAGCTTTGCTTTTTTTCTGTATTTATCTATTTCTGAACCCTCTGATTTTGCTCTTGTGTATGCATACATACATACACACATACATACATACATACATACATACATACATACATACATACATACATACATACATACATACACAAAAAAAAAAGAAAAAAAAAATATCATTAGGATAGCCACTGATCTGGAGGAGAGATATGGAATAAAGCCTGATATAAATCTCTCACCCAGAGAAATCGGAAGATCCTATTCAATGTTCAAACAAGATAAAAAAAATTGACCAATTTACAGAAAAAGTTGTGCATGGATACTTGAGGCGTAAAACACAGACCATAGAGGGGATAAACCACTCAAAAAGCCTGGCATGGAGTTCCGACAAGTTTATGACATCACGCATTGAGGGATATCTCTATGCAATACAGGAACAAGAACTCCCTACCAAATATCTGCTGCACAAAAGAGGAGGGCCAGCAGCTGACAATAAATGTAGGCTATGTAAAACAAAGATCTAGGATGTAAGCCACATTGTTGCCAACTGCGAAAGAATGTCATCTCGCTACTACCTCCCCATGAGACACGATGGGATAGCTAGAACCATCTGGAACGCACTTCGGAAAACAAAATTAACAACAAACGAGGAAGAATATATTGAGACAGATGGCACTAAGGAATACTGGTGGAACCTGAAAATAAAAACTGCCACCAAATTAAAGCACAACCGGCCTGATATTGTTGTTTGGGACCACACATTGAAAACGTGTTCTGTTGTGGAGATCAGCTGCCCACTTGATGTAAACGTTGTCAGAAAAATACAGGAGAAGGTGGACATCTACGGACCATTGATGAGGAGTTTACAAATCCAGTATCCAAGATACACCTTTAGCTTCATACCCATCATTATTGGAGCTACGGGTTATATACCAACCCGCTTGGACCAAAGTATGACTGAACTTGGATTTGCGGACAAAAAGCGCAGCTCCTTAATTCATAGTCTACAAATGGCTGCGATAGCTGGCACCTTCAAAATTCGAAAAACATTCTTGCGATTCAAGGGATGACAATTTCTTTTCTTTTACAACCTTGCCACCAGGAAGGTGGCCGGTCAAAAAAATGCACTCGAAATTAAGAGAAAGAGATAAACACATGCATATATACACACAATAGAGTTGTATTATTTGAATACCGCAAGTGTGGAAAAATCTTCACCACCCCATCCTTTATACCTAAGATAAATAGATATAAAAGACAGATGAAACTCCATCTGTTTCAACAATAAGTGTTCCAGTTATTCAGTCAACAGAATGGAAATAAATGTTAAATTAATGTGTAAGAGGCTAAATAGTACACTGTCACCTGCACCCATAACATAATACTCAGCAAGCTCTAGCATGTGACTGTGTGGCAAGGGTGTCCCTATAAAATGCAGGTACAAACCATCCAACAGGCTTAACTCGAGGCTATGGTAAAATATACTTACCCAAGATGCCCTGCACTGAGACTAAACCAGGAACCTTATAGTTATAAAACAAACTTCCTAGCCATTGAAACTTGTTGTGTCTTTAAATAAATACAATCACATGAACATGCTAGACGTTGGAGTTATTGCTTTCCAAAGACATGGTTGTGTAATGCATATGTATGATAATTGTTGTCTGAAGAAATGCCAAGAAATTCCAGTGAAAGGGAGCTACAATGGGAAGGGGGCCTAGGTCATGGAAGCGGAAGGCTGCGTTGATGAAGGAACGCGATGAGTAAAGGGATGGTGTGCTGTAAAAGACTCATTCAAACCATGCAAGCATGTAAATGGACGTAAAACAATAATGAAAAGATACTGATAATCTTCAGTCAATCTTGGAATGTTGGTTTACTCACGATTGTTAGACCTGGAAGTTGAATTTCATAAGGCATATGCATACGCACGCACACACACACACATACACACATACACACATATATACATAATATGTTATCTTTTTTTGTGTCTATACGTTTTAGTAAGCAGCCAAAATTATGCTTGCTTTAACCGACGCAATTGATCAACTCAAGATTCTATAACGTATGCACTGCGTGCGTTGCATGCACGGACCCTTCGCCCCTGATACATATATATATATATATATATATATATATATATATATATATATATATATATATATATCGAGAGAGATAGAGAGAGAGAGAGTGCCTAAAATAACATTTTAATTAAACATGCTTCTTTTACCCCCAAATGCCAACTAGTTTACATGATTGCACTAAATGAATTAATTTTCTACGCAGTAAATGTTTTTGCCATATGCTAAAAAGAACAAATTTCAAAAGAGATTCACTCACCATATGTACTTCTCCTTGAAATGATTTGCACCTATGCTAAGATTATAATAACATGTGACATTAGAAGGGCATCCAGCCATAGAAACCAAACCAGGAAAGTTACGTATGAGCAACACATAGTCAGCCGACCTGATTTGTCTCATAACATGACAACTATCTAATTCATGCAGGCATAGAAAATAGATGTTAAACGGTAGTGATGATGATATTTCTCCTTCTTAGCTAGTTCATGTGTTCTCAATTGAACCTTTAAAATAATCAATGAGAATGGTTAACATTTGTTTTATTAATCGATTTGTTTTTCATATTTCAATGTGCCTTCAATAAGCCCTAAATTCCAAAGAGGAAAAAATGAGTGTAACATTTTTAACACACAATGTTGCTGTCACAGATATGAATGACATTTTGATAGAAAGTTTTAATATAAGCAGAAGGTTTTGATATATAAACAGTAGTGGTCAGATAATGGTTAAATGAATTAAATGGCCCTTAGTGAAAGAATTGCGACACCTGCCAATACAATGGTAAAAAAGATCAAATGAAAAGCAAAAACAATAGAATTATAAGTGGATGGACTGGAGAGAGAGAAAACGTAGGTGTCACACATGCACTTAAACGATATATGTATATATATATATATATATATATATATATATATATATATATATATATATATATATATATGAATACATTTAGTCCTTCATCAGTGATCTTCCAGCCTTCATTGGTATTTCATCGCTTTAAAGACCATATACTTCTGGTTAGTGCGAGCAACGGCTAAAGAAAGTCGTAGGGACACGTAAATAATGGAAACGAGCGAGACAGTAAACAAACAAAGATGGTAATGCAACGAAAAGTGAGGAAGAAGAAGTCAAGGCCCTGAAATCGATGAACATAAGTTCTGTGAAATCCTAGACGAGAGAGATTAAAGAACATCCAAACTGGTCGAAATGTGAGTGAGAAAAGAATTTCGCACAGGTCAAACGCATATGCGTGGTTTTGTATACCTATGGCGAGTGTTTTCGCGTATGCTTATGTATGTACGTATTTGGACGCGTGTATGTATTTATTTCATTTCAATTACCTCTGTATTGTATTATATTTACTTTATTCTTAACTCTGAAGCGGAGAATCATTCGGTTTCCCTGTTAGAATTTTAGTCTACGACTTCAGCTATACCATTTACGTGGTTTTGTCTTTGCGTGCAATTGTTCTCCACGCTCCACATATGACGTATTATCTTTGTTTTTTCCGTTCATTGCCAGAGAACGTCTCTATGAACCACCTAAGTGAACATTAGTATACGACATTTTTATACCATAAACATGGTTCTGTCTTTGCGTGTAATTGTTTTTCACCGCTCCTATTAATGACGTATTATATTCGTTTTTTCCCGTTCTTTGCCAGGGAACGTTTCCACGAACCAAAGTATCGTCTTATGTCTTCCTCCGGTTGCAACGTTTTTTGAAATATCCACTTCTGCGTTTACAGATTGACTTTGTTAGTTTCAGAAGATCCCGTTAAGGGTGAAAGCAGCGATTCTTTGCTTAAACTTTAATCTGTCATTTTTATAAATATATATATATATATAAGTTTAGCGAGGTTTTTTATATGAAATCGTGTGTCGATACTCAAAAACTCAGCAATGTCCAGTAGTGCTAAGTTTAATATTCTGATCGCAGATTTGGTACGAGTGATGAAGAATGTGTCCAGCATGTGCGACCCAACAGAAATGGAAAGACACATCCAACACTTCATCAACCGCATGCACTTCTCTGGCTACAACCAAAGAGACAGAGTCAGAGTATACGAAGGAGCCATGGAAAAGTATAAGACCCTCATAGAACTGGACATGAAAGGAATTTGCCCACTATACAGGAGCAAATCATGGAATAGCTTAGATAGGGCTAGACATAAGATAGGGAAGGCCACATCATGGTACGACAACCAGAGATATCAGAGTGTCATGTTTGTGGACGCCACCCCTGGAGGGAAATTAGCTAACCAGT
>OZ024741.1:171414710-171417210 GCA_964016885.1 Eledone cirrhosa
TAAATTTGATTTCTTTGGCTTCTTTATCGTATGTATATTCTGTGCAGCATATTCTGCACAGTGTTTGTAATAATAACAACAGTGTCCATAATAACAACAGTGCCTCCTTCGTCGGCTTCTTTTATGACAATATATTTGTCCTTTTTTAGATCGTTTAGATGGTTCCAGTATTGCCTGGTGAAGTTGGTCTTTGTTTGTGGTATTTCCAGTTCGTCACCAAATTCGTCAATGCCTGAGTTTCTACTTTTAGGGGATTGATATTCGTCTTTGGTTTTAATTAGTGATTCATCGTTGTTTTCTTCTCCAAAGTATTTTTCCGCTAATCTGAGTCTTCTGCTGAAATCTGAAATATCGTCTTTAATTTCTGGTATGTTTGAATTTTGATGATTTTGTGTAAATTTTAGTCCTTTACTATTTGTATGGGTGTTAATGATGTTTTGTAAAAGATTGATTATTGTCGGTTTCTCGTGATTGTAGATCAAATAGCGTGAGCTATTTCCCTTCGGTGATCTCTTTATGTGTTTGAATGATGGTGGTTGATTAAAAATTTCTCTGATTCGCCTTTTGTCAAACTTTCTGTCTGCGTTTTGTCTATATTAGTATTTTCTTTGATATGGTGAATGCTGGTGTTGTTTTGTGTGAGAGGTATCAGCACAGATTTTCGTGGTGTTTGTTTTTGTTTTTTCAAAAATGGGTTTTTGAGCAGTATTCTATTTCAAATTGTTCTCCGGGGTATGAGAGCCAATTTTCGTTTATTCCTATCTTCGTAATGAGATTCGTTCTTCGTTCTCACATTATTGTTTCTATATTTTATGAATATAATCTAGTAGTTCTCCGTTGTATGGTTTGGAGATTTCGATTCCCATTTGTTTATCAATGTCCTTCTATTTTTGTTCATTTGTGCTTCCTCTTAATTCCATTAGTTCGATTTCGTTTCGTATTTTTTCGAGATTGTTTTGTCGTAGTAGTGTTTGGAATTCTTGTTCCTTATTGTACTTTCCTCGATAATATGAGTGGGTTTGAATTTATGCAACGTTCGTAAATCTCAGCCTTGTCGTTATATTCTTTAGCATGTTACAGAATGTGTATTTTCTGAAGTTGAGGTTTTTATTCCATATTCGGGTTTTTTATAAAGGAAATAACTTTGAGAGTATTTTCAGATGGTTTTTGAAGTGATGCGTTATGCTACATTTTCTTTTTAAACGACCATTTCTATGCTTTTACAATTTTTCTGTTATTGTTGATTTTTCTGTCTTATTTTTTCGTTGGGTGTTTTTCTGTGAGTTCATGGAATCTGACCATTTTTTTTTTCTGATAGAGTGGATAGTGGTGTGTTGATTTCTTTTAGCTGTTTCAGAATTTTTTTCATTTATGTTGTTGTCCCATTTTTTGGGAGTTAATATTGTACTGATTACTTTTAGTTGTTCGGGATATCGTCATTTATGTTTTTGTCCAATTTTTTAGTTTAGGGATTTCTATAGTATTTGATAAATAAAAAAATAAAAATGCTGACAGATTAAGGATTTCTATACAAGTCATGTTATAAAGTATATATAATAATAAAGATTTGCAAAAAAAGCACCTAATGTGTTTTTATTTATTACATAAACTTGTTACGTGTACATAACGACAAAAAAATGTTCTCACGTCAAAGGGTTTGTATTTGACCGCTTTCGCTTAAACAGCTTTTCAAAAGTATTTTCATGTTTCATTTACTGTCTCCATTTGTAATGCTTTTGTCACTTATGTTTTTGCATATAAATACCGAAACCACCAAAATTTCCAATGGTCGACTAATGAGAAGGGACTGTATTGTGTTTCGGTCGATTTTCTGTTGTCTACACACACAAATGTATATATATATATATATATATCGCTGAAACGTCAATAATTCTGCAATAACTGCCACTAGATATTTCAATTGCTAAATTGCTGTAATATATTCTTCCATCTTGAAGAATCCTTAGAGTTTATCCAAGCCTTTTAATGTTATTATTTTCCCATGACAGCATGATAGCAGTTGAAGTGTTAATGATTATCAACAACGGTAGTTATAAAGTTAAATCAGTTTACAATGAGCAATAACCTCATGATTCCAATTAGTTACCTGCCAAGATTACAAATCTGAAAGGATAATAGACATTTAGACATTATAAGCAGAAGTTTTGAAACATGGAAAGATCAACAAATTCTACAACCTATCTCAACAGCATATCTATTGCAGCTTGCCTGGTCACCGATATTATATATTCCATTATATAATTGTTTCTACATTTGGCACAAGGCCAGTCATTTGAAGGGAAGGGAAACGTTGATTAAATCGCCCCAGTACGTAACTGGTGCTTTATTTTATCGACCCCGTAAAGATGAAGACAAAGCTAACCTCAGCGGGAGTTGAACTCAGAACCTAAAGGGTGGTAACTCTGTGTCATAAAGCATGTTGCCTGACGCTCTACTTTTACTGCCATATTCCATTATGGCCCTTTACGTTCTGAGTTCA
>OZ024741.1:171422210-171424710 GCA_964016885.1 Eledone cirrhosa
TGTGGGAAGAAGGAAGGAAGAGAAATTAGCCCTAAACTGGAGGTCTTGTGAGAAGACTTACAACAGTCTAGAATCTATTATATGCACACAAGAACTGTTGATGTTAAATCAGGCAACTGATTTCATCTACTGCCCATATGATATATCTTACAATGTAATTTCTACTCCTTGTCACAATAATTCATTAGCTATTGATAATGGGTGCAAATATATATATATATATGTGAGGCTAAGAATTTTTTTCTTTTAGTCATGAGGTCCCAGTGTTAATTTCCTTTTGTAGAATCTTGGTCAAGCATTTTTGTCATATCCTCAGATGATTGAAATGAAGTAGATACTACCATGCAATACTATACTTCCTACACAAGCATCTTACAATCTACTCTTTTCTAAAAGAGAGAATCTCGTTGATGCAAGCAGAGATAATTGCTCTCTGAACTTATTGCACTCTATTTGGCAGTATCGGTAGAGGGTCGGGCACTATGTTTTGACGCATAGAGTTACGGCCCTTGCCATTCTGAGATCAAATCCCGCCGAGGTTAACATTGCCTTTCATCCTTACGGGGTCGATAAAATAAAGTACCAGTAACGCACTGGGATAATTGCTGGCCTTGTGCCAAATGTAGAAACAATTATTATTGTGGATAATAGATTTTCAGAAGCTCCTTATTCACTGCAAATTAGGGATTATAGAAGCTATCACTTATTTCTATGGAGTCTCTCTTAGATTGGAATGAACAAATTTCACTATTTCTTTGATTAGTAACTACTTCTGAGTGTCTGCAATAATCAAAATATACATTTTCTGTGATTTTACTACACATTTCATATACGTATAGTTTATAGAGAATAGACTGTATATATATATATATATATATATATATATACACACATATATATATCTATATATATCTATATATATCATCATCATCATTTTACGTCCGCTTTTCCCTGCTTGCAAGGTTAAGACGGAACTGATTCTGGGTTGATTTCTACAGCTGTATGCCTTTCCTGGGTGCTGGGTGCTTTTTTCCGTGGCGCCTTCACGTCCACTTTGCAGTGGAATGATAGGGACCCCAGTCCCTATCATCTCATTTCTACAGCTGAGTAAACTGGAGCAATGTGAAATAAAGTGTCTTGCTCAAGGAAACAACACATCACCCGGTCTAAGAATTGAACTCATAACCTTTTGATTGTAAGCTCTAACCACGAAGCCATGTGTCTCCATATATGTATGTATTTATATATATATATATATATATATATATATATATATATATATATATATATACATACATATATATATATATATATATACTTATATATATATACATATATATATATATATATATACATACATATATATATATATATATACTTATATATATATATATATATATATATATATATATATATATATATATATATATATATAAATACAAACATACATATATATACATACATACATACATACATATATATATATATATATATATATATATACATACATATATATATATATATATATATATATATATACAGTTTACTCAGCTGTAGAAATGAGATGATAGGGACTGGAGTCCCTATCATTCCACTGCAAAGTGCTCATGGAGGTGCTACGGCAAAAAAGCACCCAACACTCACTGTAAATGAGGTTGGTGTTAGGAAGGGCATCCTGCTGTAGAAATCAAGCCAGAATCAGTTCCCGTCCCACCCTTGCAAACAGGGAAAAGCGGACGTAAAATGATGATGATGATGATGATGATGATATATATATATATATATATATATATATATATATATATATATATATATATATATATATATATATACAGATATACTTATATATATATATACATGTATATATATATATATATATATATATATATATATATATATATATTAATAAATATATATATATATATATATATAAACTATAATAAAGGAAGGTCTGCGGGATTGCGTACGGTTTATTTATTTTTATGCCGTTTGTGTAAAATAAGTGGGATTACTTTGAATAAATAATGAATGAATATTACATAATTTACGTACTAAATTTCGTGGCTGTTCATTAAATATATTTTATTATTTATTTAAATAATTCACTTCTTTAAAATGATCAAATGTCAACAGTTCCGGTGGCGATTGCTTAAATAAACATTAATTTTCTGTCACTAATTTTCTCCTGATGCAGTTTATATATAATATTGTCTTTTTTTAATGTATCATGGATTATGTTACTGATTACATAAGACAGTGGAACACAGTCTTCGTTTAATTTCTGTGTATATTGTCAATTACGATTTTATTTCACGTATCATATCTACATGTATATATACTTGCATATAATATCAATATACACGCTACATATGCTAGCAGAAAACCACCCTAAAACCACATATATATATATATGTATGTGCGTGTGTGAGTATATATATATATATATATATATATATATATATATATATGGTGGCTGCCAACTCGTTTTCGAGTACGGCCA
>OZ024741.1:171429710-171542210 GCA_964016885.1 Eledone cirrhosa
ACTGCCAAAGTTTTATTTTTATTTTTATTTTTATTTTTATTTTTATTTTATTTTTATTTTTATTTTTATTTTTATTTTTATTTTTATTTTATTTTTATTTTTATTTTTATTTTTATTTTTATTTTTATTTTTATTTTTATTTTTATTTTTATTTTTATTTTTATTTTTATTTTTATTTTTATTTTTATTTTTATTTTTATTTTTATTTTTATTTTTATCCTTTAACCTTTATATGTAAATTGCCATGCTATATCATTATGATGGATGTCAACCCACTGTGGGTCAATATATGCATATGTTTTTATATGTCTCTTGTGTTGAAAAGGAGGTCAAGTATCTTATAGATCACTAAATAGTTGCTCCGAAGAATCCAAACCTCGGTTTGGAGGAAACAATTGTAAGCAAATAAATGATTTAAACTGAACTTTGATTATTGTAATCTCTATATAACTGCTCTGTAAAACAACTGATGTTATTACATTGAGCCATTTATCTTACTGGTAATAAGATAGTAATGAATGACTATCTTTCATTATTTGGGGTTTGTATATAAAAAAATATATAACCATAAAAGGTTTTATTATATACATAACCATAAATAGTATCCTTAATAATATATATATATATATATATATATATATATATATATATATATATATATATATATATATATATATATATACACATATTTATATATACATATATATCTATACATATATCATCATCATCATCATCATCATCATCAACGTTTAACGTCCGTGTTCCACGCCTGCATGGGTTTGGACGGGGGTAGTCCCACTTGAGGCAAGAGTGATTGTCTTGCTCGCATAGGACTGTCTGGCAGGTTTTCTACAGTTGGATGCCCTTCCTAACACCAACCACATTTACAGTGTGGGTCTGGGAGGTTTTTACCGTGTTGCCTACACGGCCACATTACAGCGTGGACTGTGTGTTTTTTTGTCGTGACACCTACACGATCTCATTTGTTTCGGCCTCGATGGCGCGGCACCAACATAACTTTACATAGAACGGGGTGGTGTGGATGGGGTGGGGGTGGTGGTGGTGGGACGGGGTGTATTTTGTTAGAGATGCCTACTGGCTGGAGTAGGTTTTACTATATATTTAGGTAAGGCGGGTCTTCTCTGTTACTGAGTACCGCCAAAGGTCTCGGTCCAGTGACATTGTCTTGGAGAGGTGTAAGTGTGTGATGTCGGAGTTTATCAGCTCGTCCCAGGTTTTTCTAGGTCTGCCTATTCCGTGACTACCGTCTATCTTTATTGCCCTGCACTTTGTTATACAGCTATCGACTTTCATGCGCATCACGTGTCCATACCAACGTAGCCTTCTCTCGAGTAAACAACATCTGATCCCTCTTATCTCTAATGTTTTCCTTAGTTCGTTTATGCTTTGCCGTTCACGTATATTACTATTACACATCCAGCGGAGCATGCAAGCTTCGTTCCTCTCTAGTCTGCGTATATCCTCTGCACACAATGCCCAGGTCTCACTGCCATGCAGCATTGCTGTTCGTATGCAGGCATCGTACAACCTGCCTTTCATTTTTAGGGGGAACCCTTTAGCAGCTAATAGTGGTATAAGCTCTCTGAACTTTTTCCAACCAGTTCTGACTCTAGCTACAGTACTTTCAGAGCACCCTCCCCCACTGCTGATTTTATCGCCCAGGTAACGGAAGCTGTCCACTATTTCTATAGAACCCTCTGCGCAATTGAAAGAGCTAGTATTTTGTGGGCACTTGCTGCTACTTATTGCACCAGAATACCGGCCACATGTAAAATCTATGTTCTTAGTTAGCTTACCTGTGATCCCACTACATCTTTTATGCACCCATACTTTGCATTTAGGACATAAAATGGAGTTTCTACCTACGCCTTTCCTACACACCGAGCACGACCATTTCTCAGAAGGGACCGCCGCCTTGTTTTCTTTCCTACAAACTAGTACTTTGGTCTTAGCCAGGTTAATTTTAAGGCCTTTTGACTCTAGGCCGTGCTTCCATGTTTGGAATTTCTTCTCTAGCTCGGCCATTGATTCCGCTATGAGTGTCAGGTCGTCTGCGTATAGGAGCTCCCATGGGCAGCCTGTCTTGAACTCCTCTGTTATAGCCTGAAGGGCAATAATAAATAGTAGGGGGCTGAGAACAGAGCCCTGATGGACGCCAACTTTTACGCTAAACTCTTCACTATATTCGTTGTTAATTCTAACCTTGCTGACTGTTTCTTTATACATGGCTTGTATAGCCCTCACAAGCCATTCGTCAACGCCTAGTTTTCTAAGAGCCCACCAGATAATGGAGCGGGGGACTCTGTCGAAGGCTTTCTCCAAGTCGACAAAAGCTAAGTAGAGGGGTTTACCTTTAGCTAGGTACTTCTCCTGTAGTTGTCGTACTATGAAAAGAGCGTCTGTGGTACTTTTGCCTGACACAAACCCGAACTGCATTTCATCTAGGTCAATTCTCTCTCTGATTAGTTGCGCTATTACTTTTTCCGTGACCTTCATGACCTGGTCGATTAATTTAATGCCTCTATAGTTACTCCTATCTAGGGCGTCTCCTTTACCCTTATAACAGTTAACGATGATGCTGCTATGCCAGTCCTTCGGAACAACCCCATTCTGTACGACTTGGTTAACTATGCGGGTGACCATGGTGTGTCCCACCGTGCCAGATGCCTTCAGCATCTCAGCAACTATTTCCGAAGGCCCAGCCGCCTTACCCGTCTTCATATCCTTGATTGCCTTACTTATTATACTCCCCTCGACTAACACTGCTGGTCCCTCTATTGGGTCGATATGGGGGAGACTGTCTTTCTCCCATTTATTCTCCTCATTTAGTAGCCTTTCATAGTGACACTTCCAAGCTACCTTCTTATCAGCGTCGGTGATGGCAAGTGTGCCATCGTCGTTTAGTACACACTTCTCCCCGAGAATATCACGGTTTTCCTTGACGCATTGCCTAGCAATCCTGAACACCTCACGTTTTTGGTCATCGCGTTGTAGAACATGCTTGAACTTTCTTTCCTCAGCTTCCCTTCTTGCTAAGTACACTTGTCTCCTAGCTTCCCTCCTGGCCACTTGATAGTCTTCTCTACTTCCCCCATCCCGCCATACTTTCCAAGCCTGCTTTTTGGCCTTAATTGACCCCTCCGCCTTACTGTTCCACCACCATGTTACTCTCCTCCTGCCTACAGGCCTGCTCCAGCCACAGACTTCGTCTGTCGCCAACAGCAGGTTTGCTTTCAGAAATTCCCACTCTCCCTCTATATTGTCCGACTCTAAATGTTCTTCCTTACTGTCGAAAGCACCAAGTAATATGCTTTGAAATTTATTCCTGGCTGTGAGGTCCTTTAGCTTCCATATTTTTCTCCTGAGGATAGTCCTCTTCTGCTGTCGAGTACGTCTCGTCCTGACTATGAGGTCGCTAATTATCAGTCTATGTTGGGAGGTGCATTCTTCATGGGGGAGGGATTTAGTGTTTACAACAGATACTCTGTCACGTCTTCTGGTAAGGATATAATCTACCTGGCTTGTGTGTTCCCCGGATCTATAAATATATATATACATACATATATATATGTGTCTATATATATATATTTTTTTTTTTTTTATACATGTATAGATATATATGTATATATAAATATGCGTATATATATGTATATATAAATATGTGTATATATATATATACACATTTATATATACATATATATCTATACATATATATAAATATATATATACATACATATATATAAATATATATATACATACATATATATATATATATATATATATATATATATATATATATATATATATATATATATACATACACATATATATATATATTTATATAGCAAACATATATATATTTGTATAGCAAACCGTGTCACTCTTCTTTCCTGATTTATTATTTATATAATATATATAATATCTATCTCTCTCTATATATATATATCCATCATCATCATCATCCTTATCATCGTTTTACATTTGTTTTTCCCTGATAATTTGTCTATGCTTGTGTTAAAGGCTTTTGTCCAACTCTCTCATGCTATTCCCAATCCACCACATTGACCTAATATAATAATCATATTAACACAAATATTTTTTGAAATGGTAGACTGGTTTTGATGTAGTTCCAAGTAATTGTCGAATTTAAGAATACAACAAAAGAAGACAATATTAGAACATGAAACATTTAAGGATCAAAAAGTGATGTAAAAATGCCAAGTGAATGACCACATTAATGTAATTAATATGATTAATGTTGTTGTTGTTACTGTTGTTGTTTAGCTGGAAGTCATTTCTGTATGAGCAGACCTATGATCAAAGTGTTCCTTCTATGACTAATCCAGCTTGATTTCTAAGATTGTATATCAAGTATTTCATTTTCCAATACGCCCCAATCTTTTTAGAACGCAAGCTTGATAATTTGAGTGAGATTTGGCTGCTATTTGTAGCATGGTTATCTGGTTAAAAAATGTTTTTTTGTTCTTTTGATTTTTGTTGCTGCAAAACAATCCGATCTCTTCCTTCTTTTAACCCTTTTAGCATTTACATAACTCTATATCTACTATTGTATTTACATGGTAAAGGCTTTATCTTACATAATGTCACACATAATATTGAATCTATGAGATTTTGATATTATTTATTATTAACATCAGATTGAGAGGCTAGTTACGGCCGGTTTGAACTGAAAGAGATCAGAGAATTCTGGCCAGATATGTCCAGTTTACGGCAAGATACGGCCAGTTTAAATGCTAAAGGGTTAATTCTTTTTTTTATGACACTAGACTGGTTGATATTTCTGGTAGATCACAAAGCCATGTAG
Source organism: Eledone cirrhosa (assembly GCA_964016885.1). Lineage (NCBI taxonomy): Eukaryota > Metazoa > Mollusca > Cephalopoda > Octopoda > Eledonidae > Eledone > Eledone cirrhosa. The sequence continues at coordinate 171,434,557 of OZ024741.1, forward strand.
AGGCTCCCTCATTTGCTCAAATATTTCATGTTACCTTTTGTGGTATAATGGACTATACTCACCTGAAAAAGCAGAGGTAGAGTTTAAAGGTTATGGTGGTTGGTGGTAGCATGCTAGATGTTGTGGTTGATATGTTTATCATGTTAGTAGTGGTGCTGATGGCAATGTTCTAGTGCTAGTAGTAGTAATGATACTGGCAATGGCTGATGAAGTGCAGTTGGTGGTAGGGGTGATGGAAGTGGTGGTGGTGGTGGTGGTGGTGTTAGTTGTTATTGAAGTGATATGAGGTAACTTGTTGGTAGTTGTGGTAGTGGTTGTAGGTGGTATGGAGGTTCATGATAATTGTGATAGGTGTGTGTTAGCAGTAAGCTGGTAATTGTGGTGGGGAGGAATGATGGTGTTAAAATTTGATTTTAGTAATGATTGATCTATTCATAATCACCTATATCTGGTAAACACCTGTAAAACATTGATCAAGTATGTCGGGTTTATATATACATATGTGTATGTATGAGCAAGTATTTGCTGACATGTATATATATATATATATATATATATATATATATATATATATATATATGTGTGTGTGTGTGTATGTGTATGTATGTATATATGTATATATATATATCTACTACCCCTACCCTATCCTCCCACTCCCACCAACAGCACGAGATAATGAGGATTGAGATCGTGTAGGTGTCACGACAATAAAAACACACACAGTCCACGCTGTAATGTGGCCGTGTAGATAACACGGTAAAAAGTTCCTAGTTCCACACTGTAAATGTCGTTGGTGTTAGGAAGGGCATCCAGCCGTAGAAAACCTGCCAGATAGTCCTATATGAGCGAGACACAGTCACCCGACCAGCCTTGCCTCAAGTGGGACAACTCCTGTCTAACCCATGCTAGCGTGGAAAATGGACGTTAAACTAAGATGATGATGATGATGTATGTATGCATGTATGTGTGTGTAAGTATTATCATTATCATCATCATCAGTATTTTACATCTGATTTTCCAGGCTTGAATGAGATGGATATGTCTTTCAAGCTCAACCTCCCTCCAATTGTAATATTCCTTGGCCTTCTCCTCTGTGATTTTCAGCCTTTGAGATCAACTCTAACTACCTTTGCCCAAGTTTTTCTGAGTCGTCATCTATTACAGCTACCTTCTGCTGGCATTTTCTGGCACTTCTTTACCCACCGATTATCATCTATATGCTTCATATCCAGACAGTCTTCTCTCTTGCATACTACATCTAATTCTTCTTATATCCAGTTTTACCCTCAGTACATCTATGCTCTGTTGTTCATGCTCACTAATATTACATACCCAATGGAGCATGCATGCTTCATTTCTCTCTGGTTCCTATCTTATATAAAATATAAAGCCCAGTCTTTCCAGCCTAGAATGTTGCTCATTTGGACGTTCCTTCTCACATATATCTCCTGCAGGAGTCAGCATTCAACAGTTTAAGAAAAACATTAACCCTTTAACATTTAAACCAGCCATATCTGGCCAGAATTCTCTCACCTCTTTCTGTTTAAACTCGCTGTAACCGGCTGCTCATACTGATGTAAAGGTATTTTTCTCAAACTAAATAATATCAAAATCTCATAGATTCTATATTATGTGAGATAATTATGAAAGATAAAGTGTTTACTGTGAAAACACAATGGTATATATAGAGTAATGTAAATGCTAAAGGGTTAATGGCTTAATTTCTCTGGTTTCAGCCATGGGCACAGCGCTTTCCTCCAGACCTAGCGAATAAAAAAGTAAAGCCGATACTTCTCATATCTTTCACTTAAGACCACAAAATGCTTTGAAACAACAGTATGGTTATAGTAATATAATAACCTTTGTATTTATACATACATGCAAAGGTGCACACCCATTCAACACAAATGTATAAAGCGGCATAGAGATTGGACACCTGATAAGAAATGAGTAATGTACACATTCGTATTGCAAATATCATATGACACACACATACACATCCATATATATAAATATCAATATAGCGTGTATGAAAAAAAGACTGCAGCTACAACTTTGACTTATCTCTCTATATATATAAAATTCTTTGTCTCACTGTCTGTCTGTCTGCTCCTATGCAATCTCTAACGGCTGGACCAAATCAAATCAAATTAGACCCCCCGCCCCCCTGGAGTGTCAACAAGTAATTTTTAATTTCATTTGGATTAAAACAATATAAGATTTATCAAAAATAATATTTTTATAGTCAACTATAGTAAACCACCACCTCCACGACAATGATTCATATTTTGTATATGAGTATGTATGTGTCTGTGTGTGTGTGTGTTTGTGCATTCGTTATGTATGTTGGGCTTCAGAGAATTAAACACACACACATCTACACATACATACACATAATGTGTGTGAGTGTAGGCGTCTCATTTTGTATGAGTATGTGTCCGTCGTAGTATATGTATGTTAATGTATGTTAGAGTGTATTTGTGTGTGTGTGTGTGTGTGTATGTGAGAATGTATGTGTGTGTGAGTGTGTGTGTGTTGACTGACATAACGATATTTTCTTTAATCAACTATAGTAAACAACCACCACCACCACCACGTCACATTTTGTATATGAGTGTGCACACAGACAATTAAACACACAGACACAGATAAATATGTGATGACAGATAGGTGTGTGTGAATGTATGTCTGTGCGTGTCTGTTTTAGTATATGTATGTGAGAGTGTGTGTGAGTGTATGTGAGAGTGTATGCGTGTGTGAGTGTATGTGATAATTTTTATTTTTATTTGGATTAAAACAGTAGGACGTCACATTTTATATATGAATATGTATGTCTGTGACTGTGTGTGTGTGTGTGTTAGTGTGTTAATTAGGTGCGTTATTAAAAATACACACACATCTACACATACATGAATTACACAATGAATATTGTTTACCCCAAGGTGCTTCAAGATTAACAGATTTTCATTTCTAAATTCTATTATCATTACACTTTTGATATTTTTAAAAAATAAAATATAGATATTTTGAAATAATTATGAGTAAAAAAAAAACATCTTCACATTTATTGTTGACTAATCTGAATCAGAACAGCAGTAATCCAGGCAACACCGGGTAATTCAGCTAGTACCTAATATATAAGAATATATCTTTATCAATCCTTTATATTTATGTGGCCCAAAAGTATCTGGAATCAGTGGTAACTTTAATCCAGCTTGCCACCAATAGAGGGAGCTATATTATTGGTGTACCTTTTTCCCACTTATATTTGTGATTTGTATTGAGTTAGTATTCAGAGAAGCATGAAGTTACATGGATGCAAAGAATATCAGATGATACCTGTTACTGTCCTGCTGTGTGCTTCTATGGAAGATATTACCAACATATTGAAAATAATAATAAGTAAAACTCTCCTAGTAATAGGACTCAAAAGTTATCTTGGCAGTCATAAAGTAAGACCAGTGGTTGACTACCAGGCTGCTGCCAGAGATGCTACTCATCATACCTGTCAAGTATGTGGAAGAGAGTGTAGATCAGCAGGAGGGCTCAAACAACATGCAAAAGGACATGAAGGCCAACCAAAGCCGACTATTGCTAGGGAATGGTTTTATCATGGTTGCCAACTCTGTGCAAGGCACTTTAGATCATTGGCTGGGATAAAAAGCCACATTCCATCACAGTACCATTAATTATTAATATATATGTATGTGTTTTCCAATTTTTTGGGGGGTTTTTTTTCGTGTAATGGTCATGTTGATAATGAGGGGGCAGCCATCATATATATATATATACATAAATATATACACCTGCATACACACACACATATATATATATAATAAAAGCACACACATATAAACACACACACACACACATATATATATATATATATATAATAAAAGAGATATTTAAAAAGCTGTTGAACCTTCCAGGAATGATCTCTTTTATAGATAGTTAGTTCCGCTATGCAGCTGTGTTCCAATACTGTGTTTACATATGAGAATATCAATCTATTGATCTCGCATACAAGTCTGCTAGACTTTGACTTTACTAACCTAATAACAGTGAGCCAAGCCGTTGATTTATTTCTCAGTCAGTCTATTACAACATCCTTTCCTTCTGGTTTAGGCTTCGTCATGTGGCATTCTAGTGTTAGAGGCAGTGGCAGTGGTTCTGATCTTTTAATCTCTCTCTCTCTCTCTCTCTCTCTCTCTCTCTCTCCATATATATATATATATATATAACGAAGGAAATGTGGTAAGGAACCAGGTGGACCATAACGCATCAAAGTACTCAATACTTAGGGTAGTAGAGTGAGTAATAGGAACGAGTAGGACCCCGACGGCTGAGCTCAAGCCGTTTCGACGGCTAATTCTGGACTAAATGATTTAGTCCAGAATTAGCCGTCGAAACGGCTTGAGCTCAGCCGTGGGGGTTCTACTCGTTCCTATATATATATGTGTGTGTGTGTGAGAGAGTGGGAGTATACATTTATGTATAGGTGAGTGTTTCTGTGTGTGTATGCATATATTGTGTGTGTATATATATATATATATATATATATATATATATATATAAATGAAAGGTATAGAAATTGTTTTAGCCAGAAGCTAAATATATATATATGTATGTATGTATATATATGTATATGTGTGTGTGTGTGTAAATAGGGAACAGCTTTTCTTTCAAATATGTGAAGGAGTAGAAATATTAATAGACTTATGGATGTAGTAATGGTATTGTTCAAAACCAAACTAAAAGAACTGAAAGGAAAAATTATTTATATAAAAATTTGAGCAGTCATATTTTCAAAATATATATACATATGTGTGTGTATATATATATATATATATATATATATATATATATATATATATATATATATGTGTGTGTGTGTGTGTGTGTGTCTATATATATATATATATATAGACACACACACGCGCATATATATTTTTAAATATATATATATAGTTAGGGAAGCAGAAAATTGCTTATTGTGATCCAGTTCGTGGTTAAGAAAGCCAGTTTCATGGATGGTTTCAACGTACGGTTAGGGGTAACTCCATAAGTTTGTAAGAAATCCGTTCAATCTTGGAGTATAAAGTATAAAATATAAAAGAGAAAACACACGTAAGCATTAAGAGAAGGATTTTATCCAGGTATTTACGACCGTTTCATTGGTAAGTGCAACCTTATATTGCTATACTGCAAATAGCAGCCACTCAATTATAATTGTTGTTCACAGTCCAAATTTTCAAAATAGTGAGTAAGTTACTCTTGAAATAGTTCTTAATATATAGAGAAAAACATTTTTGGGGGGAATTGTATTTACTAGTATAGAGAGAGAGGTATTAGAAGGTGAAGGGACACACGGAATAGTATAGAGAGAGAGGAAGGGGGAAAAGTTAGGAAGTAGAGTGACAAACTGAGATGGAGGAAGGGGTAGAGGTGGAAGGATTCCTCGATCAGTTTTGATATGTAGACTTCATGTCGTAGAATGTAGTGAGTTAAAGAGAATTAAATTGATCATAGTGGGAGGGATGGATAGAGAGAGGGGGGGGGGAGATATAAAGAGATAAATATATATATAAAAAATAAAGATAAAGATAATAATGACAAAAATAAAAGCAAAGAAGGGGGGAGATTGAAGATAGAAAAGATAACCAAAAAGGGGAGAGAAGGAAAGAAGAAAACGAAGAAATAGAAGAGGAATGAAGGAGAATGGAGGGATATAAGTATTGTTTTTTGTGGGTAATTAAAAGGGTTTAGATACAACAAGAGGGTATAAAGTCTAAGTATATGCAGTTTTTCAGTTGGTAGTAAGAGGTTAAGGGTTCGATTTGCACTTGTAGTGCGAAAACTTCTCTTTGAGTCTATGGTTACAATAAATTGATCTTTCGATTTTATTGTTGAGTAACCTATTCTTCGAACTCAAAATGTGGAACAGCTCAAGGTCACATAATCGACAGCTTCTCATACCACTCCGATATGGGAGCGCGATCGATAATTTTTTCCACTTCGGGGTGTATTGATGGTTACTTTCCCTCAGTTGCCAGGTCTTGTTTGCAAGGGTAGTTACATAACGATGCTGGGAATGTTTCATTGCGTAACGGTGTGTATACCAACGGACTTTAAATGTATTCCCAGTCGCTCCGATGTAATACCATTTCTGGTTGTCTGATTCCACTGTGCATTGGTAAACCAAGTTAGACTGCATACATTCATTATGTAATGGACAGTTTTCAGGTAGGTGGCAGTTACAATTCTTGTCATGGGCAACTTTGGCATTATTGGTGGGCTGCGATGCCTGTACAAGTGTGTTATGTTTTGTTTGCCTATTAGTGGGTGGTTGTGTATTAGATATTATGTTGTGTTCAATGGTGATTGTATTGTTATTGTTGTAAATTTGTGTTCTGGTGTTATGTATCTTTTTAGCGTTAAGCATCTTAATGTGTACCTCTTAATTTGGTGCCGTGGAGTAAGATAGTCTAATAGATTTAGTGTTAAGGATTTTGCTGTATCTATGTGGATCTGGAAAGTGCTTATTTATTATTCTAAAGAAGGTAGAGGGTAGGTTAGTACTAATGGAGGTGTTAAATATGGGGTTATACCAAATATATTTTCTACTACGTGACTTGTTTGATTTCGATGTTGTATTTCTATTTACCGTATACTTTGTAGTTCTATGCGTAAGTGCGTGGGTGCGTGTGTTTCTAGAGTTTGTGTTATGCGTGTTCGTGTGCGCTTTACGGAGGCTTTCATCTATATATTCTACTCTATCTAAGTGGCCTGCCTTGTCTAATGCGGTATTGTAGTATTCTGCATGTTCCTCGAAGATTTGTCGGTTAGACGAGAGGCGGGAAATCCTAAGGGATATGCTGCGTGGAATGGATTTAATTATGGATAGTGGGTGGTTTGAGTTACAGTTGATGTATGCTAAGTTTTCATTAATCTTGTGAAAAGGTCTTTAGGTTAAGCGTCGTGTCTAGAAAGTTAACTGTTTTAGTGCTATACTCATACGTTATGCTAAGGTCTAGTTTCCCGAGAGTCTTTCTAATATTATTACGGAGTCTTTCTATGCTCTGGTTATGTAGGTTCTTAACTAGGAGAAGGGCGTCGTCTCTGTAGATTCCACCGTGAAGGTTGCTAAACTCACCGTGGAGGTCGCTAAACTCACTATGTAAACTATGTAAACTATGGGCTATGTAAATATCTACTAAATCTGTGACTTGAGCCGAGTCGTTAGCCCCCATCGTGATGTCAAAGTTATTTAATCTATCCTTACGTTCCCAATAGCCGTTTTCAAATTTAATTATTGTTTTCCTAGCAGCTAATACGATTTTTATCTCGTCGTCTGTTAGGTCACTCTACTTCCTAACTTTTCCCCCTTCCTCTCTCTCTATACTATTCCGTTTGTCCCCTTACCTTCTAATCCCTCTCTCTCTATACTAGTAAATACAATTCCAAAAAAATGTTTTTCTCTATATATTAAGAATTATCTCAAGAGTAACTTACTCACTATTTTGAAAATGTGGACTGTGAACAACAATTATAATTGAGTGGCTGCTATTGGCAGTATAGCAATATAAGGTTGCACTTACAAATGAAACGGTCGTAAATACCTGGATAAAATCCTTCTCTTAATGCTTACGTGTGTTTTCTCTTTTATATTTTATACTATATATATATATATATATATATATATATATATATATATATATATGTGTGTGTGTGTCCATATATATATATATATATATATATATATTTACATATATAAAGAGTATATCGACAGTTGATCGACTTTTTCATCAAATCAGACCAAGTAAACAATGTTTCCGTTGGTCTTTCCAATTTCTATCCTAATGACACTGCACTGTTAACCTGCACAGCAACATGCTTCAGCAGAGTCTGAGCATCCTTTTGGGGAAGTACTGATCACCCATACCACAAGAAAAGGGTCTAGAAAATGAAACCTAATCAAAGCTTGTTCAGTCATCAAACTGGCCAGCAGCCTACAGTTGGCATTGGCTCATAATAGCAGGGAATTAGTTAAAGAAATAGCCTTTTTCTAAGAAAGTGTCAGTTATATATATATATATATCATCATGATCATCATCACTGTTTAACGTTAATTTTCCATGCTTGCAAGAGTTAGATGGGTCACCTACATCATGAAACAAGTCTGGCCAGTTGGCTGTGCCATACCTTGCTCAGACGGAACTGTCAATTTGATTACAATTTTTACAATTGTATGCCCTTCCTAACACCAACCACCATCATCATCATCATCATTTCATTTTACATCCGCTTTTCCCTTCTTGGTGGGACGGGAACTGATTCTGGCTTGTTTTCTATAGCTGGATGCCCTTCCTAACACCAACCTCATTTACAGTGAGTGCTGGGTACTTTTTGCCGTGGCACCTACACGTCCACTTTACAGTGGAATGATATGGACCCTAGTCCCTATCATCTCATTTCTACAGCTGAGTAAACTGGATCAATATGAAATAAAGTGTCTTGCTCAAGGAAACAACACATCACCTGCACCATATATATATATATATATTTATTAAAATAGCAGATTAAAGTTTAAGCAAAGAATCGTTGCTTGAAACTCAGGAGATCCCGTTAAGGGTGAAAGCAGCGATTCTTTGCTTAAACTTTAATCTGTTATTTTAATAAATATTTGCTCTACGGTTCTTATATATTTGATATATATTTATCCTTATCGAGCCCTCTTTGGATTTTAGTGTTCAAATTTATTATTATTACTATATATATATATATATATATATAAATAAATACATAATCGGAGAAAGCTAATAGCGATACTCCAAATTCCAACTCACTCAACAAACATTAGGTATATTCCCAATTAAACGTTTGGGGTGCTAATTATATTGTATTGTGTGGATAATTGGCTGTATTATTTCATATGAGATATATCAAATATATCATTTCCCAGACGACTCGTTTTTCATTATAAAATTTCTACAAGATGGGTGAAAATTATACCAAGTTATGTAGAAGCTTGTATAAGATCAACAGATACTTATTCAAGTGGGCACTTATAATTCTTCAGTGGGTAACCCAATAATATTAATATTGATAACCAAATCAACATCAATATTTAGCCATAATCACCATCAGTGTTTGAGGGAGCTGCTAGGTTGTTAGTCCAGCAGTTCTAAAGAAAATCTCACAGTTTTGAAAATGGGAGGAAGGAGGCTACCGCCAAAAACAATACATGCGCAGGTCGTTGAACTCGGACAAGAATTCAAGCCACGTGCAAAGAACTCAATTGGATATGAAAACATATTCATATGTGCGCACCGCTAAATGACACATAGATATTTTATCAGGCAAAATAACAGAATGAGATACAAGAACAAACAATCAATATTCATATATATATATATATATATATATATATATATATATATGTGTGTGTGTGTGTGTATGTGTGTGTGTGTGTGTGTGTGTGTGTGTGCTTGTGTGTTAGTGTGTGTCTGTAAATATATATATATAACAGAACCAGTTAGATCATCAGAAAAGATATTAACAATATGTTGAAAATATTGACTTGTTTAACAATTGAATGTGAGATATGTATAAGGAGAGAAAAGAGGAAATAAGACAACATGCCCTCTATGACATTTTCTATTCAATATCATTAACACATTGTATTGAAGTGTTTTAGCTTCAACCAGAAATGTATTGAAAAAAACAAAATGACATTTTGCAGGATGGCTTCCTTAGAGTTGTTATTGTTGCTTACTACCAAGGCCAGCATTGATCAAGTAGATGTCTCTGCCATGTCAATCTTTTGTTCGTGTATATCTAGGACTACATTTTTGTCCTTTCTTCTCATTTTAAAATCGTAGATTTTGAATTGAAGGTATTTAACTGCTATTTCTAGCAATCTAGGTAACTTTGTACAAGCTTCATTGTTGGTACTTTGACAGTTTGTGATGCTTGGTGTGCTTTTTTTTCTTCTATTTATATTTACAATTGTTGAAAAATAGCTGCGTTAGGTAGAAATTTCCATTTCTTATAGCAAGAATGTCAAGGAAATATTTGTTCTGATGCAAGAACTTCATTCATAATGCAACTTTTATTTATTTAGTATTTTGTTAGTAGTTTTCATGCTAAAGTTTATATTCTAAACCAATTTAGCATGCCATAGGATACGTTCATACACATACAACTTTATATTAGGAAAGAAGAAAGGATTCTGATCTCAAGGTAGTGACCTTATTAGATATGTAAAAAAGAACATATAATGGACACAATATAAATATTGGGTACACCAGCGGTGTAGTGGAATAGTAGGCAGACTACCAATAAAGATAGATTTTGTACATAGTAGATGTATAGGGATAGTTAGTGATAAGAGCATCAGTGAAATAAACCTTTTCCAATTCAAGGAAGGACCCATAAAAGTGTTTGAGAGATTTTGCTACCTAGGTGATCTAATTAGCTAGAATAAGGACAGAATGGAAAAGTTAATGGAGCTACTACCACTGTTGACATCAACAGGCTTCTCTTTATACACACACACACATATGAGAGTGATGTTGTTTTCTTGAAGCTTTCTGGAATATAAGAATTGGTTATGTTTTAGAAAACAGTGGAGTTGTAAATATTGAGGAACACATTATTAAGACAACAAAAGAAACAGAAAGGTGGGGTTAAGTGAAGAAGAAGAAGGAAAAAAAAAACAAGAATCAGAGAAATATGTATTATTCCCAGTATATATTGTATTATCCGAACAGCAACGTTACATGGTAGTGAGACCTGGGCGCTGAAGGTGGAAGACTTACGTAGATTAGAGAGAAACGAAGCCTGCATGCTCCGATGGATGTGTAATAGTAATATCGTGAACGACAAAGCATAAATGAATTGAGAGAGAGACTGAGCATAAGAGGAATCAAATGCTGTGTGCAGGAGAGGCAGATGCGTTGGTATGGACATGTGATGAGTATGAAGGATGACAGCTGCATAAAAAGGTGCTGAGCACTAGAAGTCGATGGAAACTGCGGAATGGGGAGACCCAAGATGACCTGGGATGAGGTGATAAAAGCCGACCTTACCCAATTACACCTCTCAAAGGCGATGACACACGACCGTGACCTCTGGCGTCACGCAGTAATACAGAGTACCCGACCTTCCATGGGTACAAGCTGAAGCATATAGACAATATGCCCCATGCCCTCCCACTGCAAGGTGGTTGTAGAGGTGCCACGGCAAAAAAGCATCCAGCCCACACTGTAAAGTGGACGTGTAGGTGCCACGAAAAGCACCCAGCACTCACTTTAAATGAGGTTGGTGTTAGGAAGGACATCCAGCTGTAGAAATCAAGCCAAATCAGTTCCTGTATGAGCAAGGCATGGTCAGCCGACCAGACACTGCCCACAACAGGACAACCCGTCTAACCCATGCTAGCGTGGAAGAACGGACGTAAAACGGTGGTGATGATGATGATGATGATGATGTACTATGCATTATCAAGGAAATTCCTGAGATTGTCAGAGAGGATCTTTCTATGCCTTTGTGGGGCTCACTTGCTTACAAATCTTGCCTTCATTATAGCAGCTTCCAAAACAACCAATGTATATATATATATATATATATATGTATCATCATCATCGTCATCATTTTATGTCCGCTTTTCCCTACTTGCAAACTTGCAAGGGTCGGACGGGAACTGATTCTGGCTTGATTTCTACAGCTGGATGCCCTTCCTAACACCAACCTCATTTACAGTGAGTGCTGGGTGCTTTTTTGCCGTGGCACCTCCATGACCACTTTGCAGTAGAATGATAGGGACCCCAGTCCCTATTATCTCATTTCTACAGCTGATTAAACTGGAGCAATGTGAAATAAAGTGTCTTGCTCAAGGAAACAACACATCACTGAGAATTGAACTCACAACCTTTTGATTGCAAGACCAATGCTCTAACCACTAAGCCATGTGTCTCCATATATATATATATATACATACCCACACACACACATTATTATTATTAATATTATTATTATTATTGTTATTATTTTTATGTCAGTTTTTCCATACTGACATGTGTTGGTTGGAACCTTTTTAGGGGAAGTGTTTTAAAGAGGGGTGCCCTTTTTTATGCAACTTATTTAATTACCTTTTATGATAATGGAGGCACATGGCTTAATGGTTAGAGCATTGGCCTTGCAATTGAAAGGTTGTGAGTTCAATTCTCAGACCGGGTGATGTGTTGTTTCCTTGAGCAAGACACTTTATTTCACATTGCTCCAGTTTACTCAGCTGTAGAAATGAGATGATAGGGCCTGGGGTCCATATCATTCCACTGCAAAGTGGTCGTGGAGGTGCCACGCAAAAAAGCACCCAGCACTCACTGTAAATGAGGTTGGTGTTAGGAAGGGCATCCAGCTGTAGAAATCAAGCCAGAATCAGTTCCCGTCCCACCCTTGCAAGCAGAGAAAAAGCGGATGTAAAATGAAATGAAATGAAATGAAAATGAGACACAGGGATATGATGTACCAATTCTATAGTCTGGGATGTATGATGAGGCTTTACACAGTTTCCACTTGCCAACTCAACTCACAAGGTATTGGTCAACCCAAAGCTATGGTAAAAGACACTTGTTTAAAATGATGTGCAGTAGGTTCAAACAAGGAACTGCATCATTTCAAAGAGAATTTCTTAACCTATGCAGCCCTGATTGAGCAAAGCTATTGTCAAAACTTTTCAGTCCCTAACTATTTCATGTTCATGTATATCTAGATCTACATTATCTAAAGTGACCTTCCTGTTTTAAGGGTGGGCATGTTTAGAAATTTGGTTGCTACTTCTAGCTGTTTGAACAACTGCTTGAATAAGCTCTTTTGTTGGTTCATTGCCAGTGTTGTTGTTTTTATTGTTGTTTTGCCTCAGGTATAACGTGATGAATGGGATTTAAAGTCTTAATCATCTTTTCTTTCATTTAGGGTTGAATTGAGACTAAACAACAATAATAACAAAATAATCAACAAAATATGTTATTGCATTTGCCATTATTGGTGTTCAGTTATGGAGGTGAGTTGGCAGAATTTGTAGAAAGCCAGACAACATGCATTTTGTTCTGGCTCTTTACATTCTTAGTTTAAATGTATTTTGTTCTTCACTGGTCAGTAATATTCAAGTAATTGCATATATCTCTATGTTCACCAGAGTATAACTGCTTCAACTGTTGATCATTTAGTTTTGTTAGGGATACTGTTCTGCTCATCAAATAGCGGGTGATTGAAGTAGATGTCTACTTCTCACCTATGTTTGAAGAAGAGGACGGGAGGCTTCCATTTATTTGTGTACTAAAATTTTTATGCTGTTTTAATTTGTTCATGACATCAGTGAGATGGTTACAGTTAGTGGGTGATGTTAGTTTTGTCTTTTTTAGTGAGAGTATTAGAAGGATGAGCTTGGCTTGGAAATAAGTATTATATCTTGAACTTGTGTTACAAGGGAGCACAAAATGTCACAGTACAGACACTAAAGGCATCTAAGCTAAGACATAGGAGGACTTTGGGGTTAATCTGGAATCCCAATTCAGATCAGCAAATAAAGTATTCTGGGAGACCATCCGCTGACTTCATTATAAAATATCCCCCTCTATGATTACTATTGGGAACTCATCTAGGGTTCATATCTTTTCAGAAAGGTGCATCATTGTGAGGTGGAGAGAATACTTTGTTGACCATCTAAACCTAGTCATAAAAGATCTTCTGATGTACATGAGGTGCATCTAGGAGTGGTGATTACCTTCTCGGAGGCTGAGAACTTCAGGGCAATTACAACTTAAATGTTGCAAGGCCTCTAGGGAAGATGAAATTTGACCTGAGATGTTAAAAGCCTTAAATAGAGACGGTATTATCTCACTGACCTCTGTGTAATGGCAATCAGGAGGGATAATCTCAATTTTCAAAACAGGACACAAGACAGTTTGTTATAATTATAGATGGATCACCTTGTTAAGCCTCCTCGTTAAGGTCTATGTGAAGTGTCTGACAAAGGTATGTAGGGATATTGTTCAGTGAAAGCTAGCTGACGAACAATGTCGTTTTCACCCCAAATGCAACACAGCTGATCAAATATTCACACTGCAGCATAAATTGTAGGAGTATTACCAAGAAGTGGATGTTTGTTTTATAAAGCTAAAAAAAAAAAAGGCTTACAAACATGTTCCACAGGAATTGTTGTGATAGGTTCTGGAGGAGAATGGGATTGATGGACAGCTTCTTGTTAGCTTGAAATCTTTATATGAATGCCCAAGTATTTATGTTTGGATAAATAGGGCTATGTTAAAACCAAGGATGCATACAATCACCTCTCTTGTTTATAAACAGGATTGATATGTGCAGCCGGGCTGGAAGTATATCAAGACTGATGAAAGTAGAATTAGTCAGCTGGAATTTACAATTGACATGGTAATACTTGACTCATCAGAACGTGATTTCCAATATTTATGTGATAGGTTTGCTACTGAGTGTTGCACAGCAAGAAGGATAATCAGTGCTGCAAAAGACTGAGACACTTTTCCTTTCAAGGAAGCCTGCACAGTGCACTCTACATGGGAGTGGAGTTCCACTAACACAGCTGGAGAAGTTCAAGTATTATGGGACTGTTTTCATGATTGATGGAAGGCAAAAGGCTGAATCAAGTGCAAGAACTAGAGAAGCTGGTGCAGTAATACAGTGGCTACAGTATTTGGTCATCAGAAGAAAGGAGGGAGGTATAATGGCTAACCTCACTATCTTCAATTTGATATATGTGCCAACCCTTACCTATTGTCATGAATGTTGGGTTATGGTTGAAAGAATATGATTATGAATATAACTGGCTGAAATGGGGTTCCTATGAAGTTTCACTGGAGTAATGTTACTCGATAGAATGTGTAGCTTGGAGATCAGGCAATCGCTACAGTTAGAGCTGCTACTTCTCTGAATTGAGAGATAATAGCTCTAATGCTATGGATATATGATTAGAATGTCTAAGGAAAGATTTGCTGGACAGATTTTCCAGGCAGGTGACTCATATATAGACCCCAAGCAAGATGGTTGAATAACATCCATGAACTCGGCTGGTCTAAGTTGGAGATCTAGGTGGATTGATTGGAGACAATTGTTTCTGACAGGATCTACTGGAAGGTGTGCTTGAAGACTCTGCTCTCATGACTCTACCAAGTATAGTGCCTGAAGAAAAAGAGAAGAAAACATTTTCATCACACATATATACACATTGATGCATTAAAAACAATATAATAGGTTATATATTCCGACATGTTTTATAAAAAAGTTACTGTCATATTGATGATGGAAATCACAATGGTGGTGTTGATGATGATATTGTTGGTAACAGTGGGGATGATGTGCACTATAATGAAGATAATGTGTACATGATGCAGTGTTCCTAAAACAGAACATTACATCATTTGAGTTTGGAGTGGAGGGGGAAGTAATTTTTATGAAGATTTAATGACTATGTCTTTGAAGGAGTTAGTAGAAGAGGAGGAGATGGATGATAGTGAAGATGTGGATGAGTGTGATGAAGATGTAGATGTGGATGAGGAAGAGAACAAGGTTGGAAATATGATGAGGTTAATGATAATAATTGTTTCTACTTTTGGCACAAGGCCAGCAATTACCCAGTACATTACTGGTACTTTATTTTATCGACCCCGTAAGGATGAAAGGCAAAGTCAACATCGGCGGGATTTGAACTCAGATCGTAAAGGGACATAACTATGCTGGAAAGCATGGCGTCCGACCCTCTTAGAAGGTTGATTTATATAATGATGATGATGATTATGATGAAGTTCATCATGATGCTGATGATGATAATGGTGCTGTTGATGATGAGGATGATAGAAAAGCTAATGGTGATTATTTATGGCAGGTATAATGATGATGATAATGATGATGATAGGGGGGTGGGGTGATCTTAAATATGATAATGATGATATTGATGATGAGGAGGTATCAATAACTTCTACATTGGTTTATCTTGGATTAACAACTCCATATATGTGTATGTAAAGTAAGAGAATGAGTATGTATATAACAAGATTTGTAATGTATGCGTACATAATTTAACTATATATATATTTACTGTAAATATAAATGCCTAATTAGATTCTTTATTCTATAATTATGTATGTATGTATATATATATATATATATATATATATATATATATATATATATCATCATCATCATCATCATCGTTTACCGTCCATCTTCCATGCTTGCATGGGTTTGGACGGCATATATATATATATATATATATATATATATATATATATATATATATGTATATATATGTATATACACACATACATCTGTGTGTGTGTGTACATGCACCATACTTATATATATATATTTTTAAATGTGATAGCATGTATCATGATCTTTGTGTGGGAGAGCACGTGAGTTTTAAATATTTAAATATACATATACATATATAATCACCATAATATTCATCTTTTTTACTTCTACTTTCCCATGCTTACATGGGTTGGATGGGTTTTTTCCAGCATAGCTTTCCACTGCTCATTGCATCTTTTAATTATCTTGTCTGTGAGGTTCAGTGTTTTGAAACACACTATCACCACATCTGCCCAGTTTCTCATTAATCTTCCACTACTGCAACTGTCCTCTACTTGTAACTCTTGGCAATTCTTCACCCAACGAGTATCCCACATACAATTCACTTGGACATACCAATACAGTTTTTTTATCTTGTGCACTATATATGTATATAGTTCTGAATTGACACAAGACTGAGTTGACTGGTGATATGTCATAATAAAAAGACCTGCCCACCAGTACAAGCACAACAGGACTTAAATGTATATGTGTAAAGGTTCCTTTAGTCCACAGTGAATGAGTCAGCCTCTCTTATATCTGTTTCACAAGGGAAAGTACTTAATATCAAACAAACCCATATAAATGGTGAGTGAACAAACTGGAACAACATGAAGTAGAGAGGACTCTCTAGCCCTGTCACATACTTGACATCTCTAGTGTTGCTGACATGATAAAATCCATCCAAATGGGTTAAATTGAAAGGTAGAACAAGAAAGCTGATTTTGTAAAGAACATATTTATGAAGTTTATCACAAAACATCCATCATCTCATACCAGGGGAAGTATTTTTTATCAGTAGCTAAATAAATTTTCTAATAAATTACTTTCCTTGCTATGACCTATATACACTCTATAAAGTAAGTGGATAGTAATCAAATGGATAGATTATAGTATAAAGTGGACTCTCCTGACTGGCCAAGTATATGACAACCTTTCTGTGAATTGGTAGTGCTGGTGCCATGAAAGAAATGCATCCAGTCATAAAAACTATGTTGAACTTGGAATGTCTTAGGAGTAAGATGAGATCTCTCCAGCTTGTCTAGTTTTGGACGATGATAACCTCTCCAACCCATGCCAACCTGGAGAGCAGATATAAAATGATGATAATGATAGGCATAAAACTGGATATTGGCTAATTAATATTAGACTCTACACATATATAAAGTCCTTTATACACTTGATGTTCATTTTTCATGTGTACTTATAATTATATGTCTATATATATTATATATATCTCATATATATATACACACACAACGTAAATAATAATCAAAGAGTATTTAATCTTTCAAACATTTAATAACTAACAACCATTTCCTCCTAGCACAAGGCAGGAATCTTCAGAGTTATTACAAGAGTTAAATGCAAATATAGAATGTAAACTTTGCTTCAGGAATATTTGGAGGATACATATTATAAGTTAGATAAGAGCAAGCATTAATATATATTAAAATGTTTGAAAGATTAAATACTCTTTGATTATTGTATTTTGGCTCTGTATTATACTTGATATATTACATTGAGCTATATTCATACGAGGGCAATCCCAAAATTAAGGTCTCCTTCCGATATTGCAACTTCCGATATTGCAACTTTTCCATTAAAATCCTGTGGATGGTGCTTCGGGAAACCTCAGGAACCAAAATGCAGAGAGCATCCAGAGTGATCTGCCGATCTTTACACATGTTTTCCTCGGAAGGAGACCTTTGGGATTGCACTCGTATATAATAACTGTGCGAAATTTGCACTTACGTGGTAGCGTTCAATGGGAGCTCCATTCTCAACGGCTGCCAAGCCTAGATTGAACATCCCAGTGAAGCGCACGCATGCTTGTTTGGGAGTGAAGGAAGCACCAATCACAGTAATGTTGCCAACAGCCGTACGAACAGTTTCTCTGTGTCCCCATTGCTTTGGAGACCTTACTTTTGGGATTACCCTCGTACTTGTAACTGAGTAATATTTAATATTATTCACCTTATATATATATATATATATATATATATATACATGCATAATAGTAGTTGTTTTGTTTTGTTGGTGAAAATTTCAGTAAGTACATTTATCAATAAGCTATTAGACAATGATCTAACATAATTTAACATTGGACTCTTAACCTACTTTCTGCTAATTACATGGGCAAATATAGATGATAGAAATAATTAAACAATACTCTTCAAAGAGCTGAATTGAACTCATGACCTCATTTATGTTCAGTTGTCTACAATAGTTTCAGAGTACAATGTTTATGTATAAACATTAACTGGATATCTGTGTGCCATGTGTGTAGTTTCTAAACCTGGATGTTTTGCATGAAAACACAACAAAAAATAAAATCCTTCATGAATTTAACTTGAGACAGAAAGTTGTTTATTGTATGAACGTGACAAAAAACCATGGTATTGCCTTCCTGTAGAACTTAAATAAGATCAACAATGTAAAACGAACCACTATTTATGCAGAAAATTCTATAAATATCAATAGTAGAACCAGAACTGCAAAACAGAACAGAATAGGATGTTAAGATATAATTTTTAAAATCCTTGGTCATTGAATGTTGGGCTGTTGCTTTGAAATGTTTATCTAAACTATAATAAAGTAAGGAGTGCGGGACTGCGTACGGTTTATAATTTTTTATCCCATTAGTAAAATAAGTTTGATTACTTTGAATAAATAATTGTTTCTACTTTAGGCACAAAGCCAACAATTGTCAGTGCATTACTGGTACTTTATTTTATCGACCCCGTAAGGATGAAAGGCAAAGTCAACCTCGACGGGATTTGAACTCAGATCGTAAAGGGACGTAACTATGCTGGAAAGCATGGCGTCCGACCCTCTACCAATACTGCCAATCCACCACCATTACTTTGAATAAATAATGAATGAATATTACATAATTTATCTACTAAATTTTGTGGCTGTTGATTAAATATATTTTGTTTATTTAAAGATTCACTTCTTTAAAGTTTCTGAAATGTCAACACTTCTTGTTGGCCCTCGCTTAAATAAACATACTAATTTTCTGTCACTAATGTTCTCCTAATGCAGCTTATATATAATATCGTCTTTTTTAATGTATCATGGATTACGTTACTGATTAAATAAGACAGTGTAGCGTAGTCTTCATTAAATTTCTATATATTATATATTGTCATTTACGATTTTATTTGATGTATCATATCTACATGTATATATACCTGCGTATAATATCAATATACACACCACAAATGCTAGCAGAAAACCACCCAAAGGGTGGTTATTCGGCTAGTATAGTTACCTAGAAATACTATACTGTATACTTATACTTGTCTTTGAACTGTTATGGTCCTTCTTGAGACTAGAGGCTCATCAATCCAGAGCTCAACCTGGTTTTCCTGTGGCATTAAGCACCTGAGATTACAAGATATCCCCTTAGATGGAACATCAATGTGACACAACATTTATCCCATGATGCTAGTGTGACCGATTTTTACTGCTGATTGGACTAGAGAAACATAAAATTATGTGCTTAGCTCCCTCACCGCTTGGTTGCACACTTTTATCCTACTACATGCTACAATGTGTTAAAATTCATGCTGGTACAGAAGTAGAAATGTCAAACTGTAGGTGGTAATAGTTAATTATGTTGTATGTAAAGTAACTGTAACAAAACAACCCCACTGATTCCTTGAACAGCAAGGGATCCTTTTACTTCTGGCAGTTGGACTGAGAAGAAGTAGTAGAAGGAAAGAAAGTAGAAAATAAGGATGGAAGAATGAAGTGGCAAATTCTCTAGAAGAAGAAGAAGAAGAAGAAGAAGAAGAAGAATGTGGAGGAGGGGGAGGAGGGGGAGGGGGGGGATAAGACTGGTGAATTAGAGACAAGTGGAAGGAAGAATGAGTGGAGAAGAAGGTAAGTGAAATAGAAGAGAACAGATAAAGAAGTAAAAAGTGGAGTAAAGGAGGAGAAAAACAACAACAACAACAATAAATGGAAGAGGAGAGATTAAGGAGGAGGAGGATCTCTATGTTGCAGCAGCAATTTATAATTTGAAAAGCAATATAAAATATCTAAGACAGACCAAAAAGCCTCTTCTTCAAAGATACAGTCATTAAATCTTCATAAACATACTCCCCAAGACCAATGATGTAATGTGCTTTTTTAGCAATACTGCAATATTGTATCTATTGATCTGATACAAGTAATGGAATTATTATTATTATTATTATGATGTGATAGGTGGTGGATTAGCAGAATCGTTAGAGTGTTATACAAAATGCTGTGCAGTATTTCTTATGACTATTTACATTCTGAGTTCAAATCCTGCCAAGGTCAACTTTGTATTTTATCCTCCCAGATTTGATAAAATAAGTACCACAGAAGTACTGAGTTGATCATCAACTTTTCCCTTCCCTCAAAATGACTGACATTGTGCCTCAAATAAAGATCATTATTCTAAAAATATCTTGTAGTATTTTTTTCAGGTTATTATATTCCGTGTTCAAATCCTGCCAAGTTCAACTTTGCCTTTCATCCTTTGGAGATCGATAGAATAAAGTACCAGTGAAGTACTTGGGTGGATCTCATTGACTTTCCTTTTCCACCAAATCAGAAACCTTTATTATTATTTTCATGATTGAAATGTCTTATAATATTTCCTCCATTTGTTTATGTTCTAAGTTTAAATCCTGCCATGGTCAATTTTACTTTGCATCCTTTTGGTGTTGGTAATATGAAGCACCTCTCAAGAACTTGAATTAATATAATTGTCTTTCCCATACCACTAAACTTTGGTCTTACACCTGTATTAGCCACCTTCATTATAGAAGTGTCTTTTGGTTTTTCTTCCAACTTTTTACATTTTGAGTTCAAATTACACTAAAGTACATTTTGCTTTTCATCCTTATGGTGTTGATAAAATAAAGTACCAGTCAAATGATGGCTGCAACTCAACTTCGAGCAATGCCATCACTTGACACTCAAGCATGAGCATCAACAGACGTGGCCCATAAGTCGCTCCAGGAACCTGCCCATGGCCAGCAAAGCCATACATCACAAACAAATGTCACATATCAAACGATGCCTGTGCCTGAAACTATTTTAAGTGAGGAAAGGCCAATCCCACACTCTGAACATCAAATGCATTTACCCCAAAAGAAGAACTGGATGCAAACAAAGTCGCAAATACTGGGGTTAATATAATCAATTTTCACCCTTCCGGGGAAACCATGAATATTATAGTTATTGAAAGGAATATCTCGTTTTTTATAGTATCACTGGGTGATTGGAATGGTATTTTGGATGTACACAAGGTTTGATTTGGAAGATGCAACTAATATGACAAGTGTGTGCAAAAGCTTCACAATTTTGGTCAGGCTCATTCAACTGTCAGATAGGTTTAGATTTCCCAAATACACCATTTGTGGTATTTCTTCTGGCTCTTTAGATTCTGAGCTCAAATTGTGTGAGAAATAATTATCATTATTAGCTGGACCTGGCAGTATCGGTAGAGAGTCAGACACCATGCTCTGCAGCATAGAGTTACAGTCCTTTATGGTCTGAGTTCAAATCCTGCCGAGATTAACTATGCCTTTCATCCTTACGGGGTCGATAAAATAAAGTACCAGTAATGCACTGGGTAATTGCTGGCCTTGTGCCAAAAGTAGAAACAATTATTAGCTGGATTCTATGAATGTTGACAACTAAGATCTAATATAATGTATAGGTACTTTATTATTTTTTATCTTGCCTCCCTTTTCGTGGAGTAAAAAATTAGGCTGAAACAGACTGCTTCTTTACTACCCTTCTGGTAGTGGTCAGTTCAGGAAATTGTCCTTCCATTGGGGGAGTCTCTTGTCAAACCGATAACCTCATCACCTGAGTGCACTTTAGTTACACTTTGGCTGCATACCAATCGGCAAAACTGTGCAGTTGTGAATTTGAAAAAAAATTAGGTATATTTTTGTCTATTTGCTCTTCACACTTATAATTGTTATATATATATATATATTTTTAATATATATAATTGTTATATATATATATATATATATATATTTTTTGTTTGTTTCTTCCTTTCCTCTATCCTTCTATTTCTTATTTTACCTCATATTCTGTCTTCTTATGTAGGACTAACATCTGAAACTTTAAGATTCTTTCCTTACTATATCAAGACATTAAACTAGTATATATCATCATTATACTGCATTGTTCTCCTCTTCTGTTTTCCCTTGTTGATATTTCACACACATGCATGCACAGACACACACACTCACACACACACTTACACTCACACACATATGCACACACACACACACTTACACTCACACACATATGCACACACACATACACACACACTTACACTCACACACATATGCACACACACACACACTGCTGCCACCAAAGCTTCATCTCAAACCACTTCTATTCTGCAAGCACCATGACCAGACCCCTCTTCTCTCTACCCTCTGACCACTTCCTCTCTGGCAACTTCTTTAACGCCATTGCACTGACCAGATCTCTTACAAAAATCATTCCGATATACATATGTATACTCATATACACTCACATTCACACAAAGACATACCCATATATAAACATACACATACTTACATGCACATACATGTACACACAAAAAAAATCACAAAATAATTCCGTTACACACATACACATACAAAAATGTCACAAACACATACATGGAGTCACATACACAGACTCATATATAAACATATACACTCGGTCATACAAAATCATACACATACACGAATGCACACATTCACACAAAAAAACTACACAAAAAACACACATAAACACATACACACACATGTATATATATATATCGAAATCAATACACAGTACCTCCAAATTGAAGATAAAAGTGTTGTAGTACTCAGTTACACTCTTAAAGTTTTTGTTTTGTATCAAGTTACTCAATATTTGATTACACACACATCATGAAAAATCTAGTGAGCTTGTTTTAACCAATGGTGCTAATATTCATAAATTTGCAATATAATATATCTGTATATATATATATATATATGTATATATATATATGTATATATATGAATATATATGAATGTGTGCATGCGTGTATGTGCATGATTTTGTATGACTGAGTTATATGTTTATATATATAAAGAGATAGAGAGAGAGAAAGAGAGAAAGGGAGAGTGAGGGAGAGGGAGAGAGAGAAGAGAGAGAGAAGAGTGAGAGAAGAGAGAGAGAGAGAGAGAGAGAGAGAGAAGAGAGAGAATGAGACATAAATAAATTGTTTCTACTTTTGGCACAAGGCCAGCAATTACCCCAGTGCATTACTGGTGCTTTATTTTATCGACCCTGTAAGGATGAAAGGCAAAGCTAACCTCGGTGAGATTTGAACTCAGAACGTAAAGGGCCATAACTCTATGCTGCAAAGCATGGTGTCTGACGCTCTACCAATACTGCCAATGATGTCATTTTAACCTACTAGGTTAAAATGACATCTTTGTCTTACCAAAAATCATAAAGAATTCAAAATATAGAAAAACCAGAAACAAAAAACTCTCACATTCAACTCTGAATATACTAAACACTGAATATACTAAAATAATGAATGCAGATATTCATCGATTTTATAACTCTCTCTTACCCCCCTCTTCCTCTATTTCCTTTCCCCCCTATCTCACTCTCTCCCAATCATATTTATCTATCTGTCTCTCTTATGTAATCATTTTTGATGGTTATGTTTTGTGTAGTAATATAGTCTCTCTTATGTAATCTTTTTTGATGGTTATGTTTTGTGTAGTAATATAGTAATATTCAGTAGTTGCTAAAACTTCCTACATTGATCTTTATTGTGAAAATATTTAAATATATATTATCATCATCAACAACAACATCATAATAATTATCTGAATTTGTTTCACATCCATTTTTCCATGCTGATGTAGGTTGGATGAAATATTTTAAGGCAGAGTTTTATGGTGAGATGATCTTCCTAGCAACAATTTTCACTAGCTTTTTAAGTAAGGGACAGGTCTTCACAAGTCTAACCACTAGGTAGTAGTACCTATGTTTACACAGAATGGAAATTAATATCACTGTCTGCAATATAGAATGCAAGGAGATGAGACTAACATATTATAATTGCGGTGGATTGGCAGTATCGGTAGAGGGTCGGACGCAATGCTTTGACACATAGAGTTATGGGCCTTGCCATTCTGAGTTCAAATCTCGCCGAGGTTAACTTTACCTTTCATCCTTACGGGGTCGATAAAATAAAGTACGAGTAATGCACTGGGTAATTACTGGCCTTGTGCCAAAAAGTAGAAACAATTATATATATATATATATATATATCATCATCATTCATCATTTTACATCCGCTTTTCCCTGCTTGCAAGGGTGGGACGGGATCTGATTCTGGCTTGATTTCTACAGCTGGATGCCCTTCCTAACACCAACCTCATTTACAGTGAGTGCTGGGCGCTTTTTTCCGTGGTGCCTACACGACCACTTTACAGTGTGGGTTGGGTGCTTTTTTGCCGTGGCGCCTCCACAACCACTTTGCAGTGGAATGATAGGGACCCCTGTCCCTATCATCTCATTTCTACAGCTGAGTAAACTGGAGCAATGTGAAATAAAGTGTCTTGCTCAAGGAAACAACACATCACCCGGTTCGAGAATTGAACTCACAACCTTTCGATTGCAAGGCCAATGCTCTAATAAATGGAAACTATATTTATAAAACCATATTTATTTTATTATACATATTTCAGGGATACCAAATTAAAATATGGCATGCCTTCGTCAGATAAAATACAATATATAAACAGTTTTATAAATAATTTTGACGTACCCTATTAGAAGCGACCATTACTTTTGGAAGCTGTCTGGATATCCAGACAGCCTCCAAAAATAATGGTCGCTTCTAATAGGGTACGTCAAAATTATTTATAAAACTGTTTATATATTGTATTTTATCTGACGAAGGCATGCCATATTTTAATTTGGTATCCCTGAAATATGTATAATAAAATAAATATGGTTTTATAAATATAGTTTCCATTTATTTAATATCGTATATCTACTCCAAAAACTTGTCGAGTGCTTTATATCAGTTATAAAATATTTACTTGTTGTATCCCAACAATTTTAAATAAAACTTTTGCATATATTTATATAAATATATAATATATATATCATCATCATCATCATCGTTTAACGTCCATATTCCATGCTTGCATGGGTTTGGACGGGAGTTTTCCCACTTGAGGCAAGAGTGGTTGTCTTGCTCGCATAGGACTGTCTGGTGGGTTTTCTACGGCTGGATGCCCTTCCTAACACCAACCACATTTACAGTGTGGACTGGGAGGTTTTTACCGTGTTACCTACACGGCCACATTACAGCGTGGACTGTGTGTTTTTTTGTCGTGACACCTACACGATCTCATTTGTTTCGGGCTGGATGTTGTGGTACCAACATAACTTTACATTGAAAGGGGTGGTGTGGATATGGCGTGGGGGTAGTGGGACGGGGTGTATTTTGTTAGAGGTGCCTACTGACTGTAGTAGGTTTCACTTTGTACTTAGGTAAGGCGGTTCTTCTCTATTAGCGGTCCAGTGACATTGTCTTCACACATATATATATATATATATCATCATCATCACCACCGTTTAGTGTTCTATATATATATGTATATATATCATCATCATCACCATTTTGTGTCCATTTTGCCATGCTTCATGGGTTAGATGGGTTGTCCACATCGGGAGACAAGTCTGGCAAGAGTTGGCCAAGCCGTACCTTGCTCCAATGAGGACTGTATTTTTGTCCGGGTATTTTACAGCTGGATGCCCTTCCTAACACCAGCCACAATATATATATAGTATGTGTGTGTGTGTGTGTGTGTGTGTGTGTGTGTGTGTATCTGAGTGGGAGGGAGTGTTTGTGTGGGGGTGTATATATATATATATATATATATGGTATAATAAGTTATCACTTTAGGTAATCCAGTTAGAGGTTGTGAGTGCTCTGTACTGTGGATAGTTTTAATGTACGGCGTTGTTTGACTCAACAAGAGGTTTCCTTGGTTAGGTGGTGAGTTTATGAGAATTCCCATGTAGGAGTATTCTTGGAGTATTCCGATGATTTGATCAGGGACAGAAGCTATATTTAAGGTTGAGTGACACAATTTCGAGTGATCAGCGGCCTTTAGACTCACCTCATCAATGAAACAATTGTTAATACTGTAAATAAAACCCTTTTTGTACAGCCGACCATGTTATTTTTCACTCTTTCACTATATATACACTCTTTCACTATATATACACTGTAAATGAGATTGGTGTTAGGAAGGGCATCCAGCTGTAGAAATCAAGCCAGAATCAGTTCCCGTCCCACCCTTGCAAGCAGGGAAAAGTGGACGTAAAATGAAATGATGAAAATGATGATATTTATATATATATAGAATAGAATGAAACGAAATTTCATTTCTCACTCTTAGTACGGCACTTACTTAAATGTAAGTATGTATGTATGTATGTATATGTACATACATATATGTATACAGACGTACAGTAGTATGTATATATATACACACATGCACACACATATATATATGCACGTATCGGTTTACCGAACATTTATTATAATGCTCGGTTTGTTTGTTTGTAAACAAACAAACAGCCCGAATTACGCCGTACAGTGTTTAGGCAACCACGTCGCCTTTTTGTTCAACACTGACACAGGAACGATGTACTAGTTTCAAGCTTATTAGCTATCGTCAGCATTGTATACCTTCCTGCCAGATGATTGAACGTCTGAAAGTATATACTCTCCTTATGCATATTAACGGCTGAGCAGCCTAATTTGCATATCGCGTGAGTTCAGTCGGCCGGGCGCACCGAAAACGGTAAATGGAATAGAATGAAACAAAATTTCATTTCTCACTCTTAGTATGGCACTTACTTAAATGTAAGTATGTATGTATACGTACATACATATATGTATACATACGTACAGTAGTATGTATATATATACATGCATGCACACACATATATATATATATGCACGTATCGGTTTACCAAACATTTATTATAATGCTCGGTTTGTTTGATGATGCTGATGATGCTGATGCTGGTGGTGACATGATGGTGGTAGTGGTGATGGTGATAGTGGTGGTGTTGGTGTTGGTTGTGATGGTAGTGGTGGTGATGGTGGTGATGATGGTGATGATAATGATGATGGTAGTGGTGGTGGTTATGGTGGTAGTGTTGGTGGATTTTGGTGGTGATGATGATGATGGTGATACACAGTATACTGCACCATTTAATTTTATCCTTGTTTCGTTTTGTTTTTACAGTCATTCTTTCTTTCTCACCTTTGGTCTTCCTCTCTACCGTCTTCTTCCTCTCTACCATCTTCTTCCTCTCCCTCATTTCTTTACTTTAACCTTTACATGTCCAGACCTTTCCACATTAATCTGAATTAGGTCCAATGGAGATCAATGCCAAATTTCATAGGATATAAGTAAATTGAAATAGTTTACAAGTTTTTTATATTTATCTTTCCGTTTCTCTCACAGTTTTAATGTGTGTGTGTGCATATATATATATATATATGTAAGTATGTATGTATACGTACATACATATATGTATACAGACGTACAGTAGCATGCATATATATATATATATATATATATATATATATATATATATATATATATATATATATATATATGCATGCTACTGTACGTCTGTATACATATATGTATGTACGTATACATACATACTTACATTTAAGTAAGTGCCATACTAAGAGTGAGAAATGAAATTTCGTTTTCATTTTATTTCAACTTATCGTTTTCGGTATGCCTGACCGATTTAACTCACTCAATATGCAAATTAGGCTGCTCACCCGTTAATTTTCATAAGGAAAGTATATACTTTCGAACGTTCAACTATCTGGCAGATGGGTATATGGTGCTGATGATAGCTAACAAGCTTGAAACTAGTACATCGTTCCTGTGTCAGTGTTGAACAAAAAGGTGACGTGGTTGCCTTAACACCGTATGGCATAAATTCAGGCTGTTCAGTTTGTTTGCAAACGAACAAAGCGGCGTTATAATAAGCGTCCGCTAAACTGATGCGTGCATATATGTATGTGTACCTGTATGTATATATATATATATATATGCATGCTACTGTACGTCTGTATACATATATGTATGTACGTATACATACATACTTACATTTAAGTAAGTGCCATACTAAAAGTGAGAAATGAAATTTCGTTTTCATTTTATTTCAACTTATATATATATATATATATATATATATATATATATATATATATATATATATATATATATATATATATATATATATATATATATATATATATATATAAGTTGAAATAAAATGAAAACGAAATTTCATTTCTCACTTTTAGTATGGCACTTACTTAAATGTAAGTATGTATGTATACGTACATACATATATGTATACAGACGTACAGTAGCATGCATATATATATATATATATACATACAGGTACACACATATATATATATATATATATATATATATATATATATATATATATATATATATATATATATATATATATATATATATATATATATACATATATGTATGTGTATGTATACACATGTGTACATGTATATCATGACTCATACACTGTTCACTTTCCTGATATTTGTAAATTATTCTATATAATATACATGCACCTTTTATGAGTTGTAGTGCACCTGAACACTGTACACAATAATTTCATTTTTATTATTATTATTATTACTATTATTATTATAATATATATATATACACACATATATATATATATACATACACATATATGTATATATATATACACACACATGCATATGAGCATACATATATGGGTATGTGGATTAGTGTACATACACACATATGTACATGTCTGCTTATTGATTTATAACTATATATTTAAAGAAATTTTATATATAATCATTATAACTTAATGTATATTTTCACTGTTTGCATGGGTTAGACAGGCTGTCATATTATGAGGCTAAATAGGTCAGGTGATCATGTCTTGCACATATGGTACATTCTTGGTTTATTTCTCAAGAGATGGATGCCTTCCTAATGCCAACTACTTTACAGACTTGTTGGCCCACACACACACACACACACACACATGTATATATACAGGGTGCGGACGATATTTGTTACTGTCTAGGAAAAAGTAACACAATAGTTTTATTTTTTAAGATATATTAATCAAACTTGGGTCAGTTTGTCTTCATGACTTGTTCTTTCGATCTCACTCGATAAACCCGTCATTGGCTTTGATGACGGCCTCAAGGCGGCCTCAGTCACTCTCCCCCGACTTAAAGGCACTTGTGATCCTGGCCTTCAGATCGTCTTTTGTATTGCAGCTAGATCTGTTGGTGTCTCGTTCCACTGTGCTCCACACAAAGAGGTCGAGGGGGTTTCAGTCAGGCGAGCTGGGAGGCCAGATGTCAGGTGAAATGTGGTCGACGAAGTTCTCTGACAGCCAGGCTTGGGTATTTCGGCTGGTATGGCAGGGCGCTGAGTCTTGCTGCCACACGCACGGTCTACCTGCAGCTACCTGGTCGATCCAGGGCTTTACTACCTCGCTCAGAACGCGGATGTAGCCATTGGTGTTCAGCTTGAGGCGCTCAGGGAAGAAGTGAGGTGGCATGACGTCACCTTGACTGCTGACGACACCTAAGACCAATGTTGTCACTGGAAACTTTGTCTGCATGACTCTGGGAACGTCTTTGGATGAGGCAGCAAGCCACCTGTTGTTCTGGGAGTTGATCTTCTGGTCTTATCCTCCCGACGCGGATTCCAAGAAGAACACCGTGTCACTTCCACAAATTTGGAGGCTCAAAATTATTCATAATCAATTATTCTGAAAATAAATAATGGAAATATAGTCACTGTTTTTATGAAGACAAGAGTGACACGAAAGTAAAAAAAATTTGCATAAAATTTGCATAATATTGAAAATTGCGAACAAATATCGTCCGCACCCTGTATGTATATATATGTGTATATATATATATATATACATATATATATGTATATATATATATATATGTATATTTATTAAAATACCAGATTAAAGTTTAAGCAAAGAATCGCTGCTTTCACCCTTAACGGGATCTTCTGAAACTAACAAAGTCAATCTGTAAACGCAGAAGTGGATATTTCAAAAAACGTTGCAACCGGAAGAAGACAGGAAGACGATACTTTGGTTTGTGGAAACGTTCCCTGGAAAAGAATGGGAAAATACGAATATAATACGTCATTAATAGGAGCGGTGAAAAACAATTACACGCAAAGACAGGACCACGTTTATGGTATAAAAGAAGTCGTAGACTAATGTTCTCTTAGGTGGTTCATAGAGACGTTCTCTGGCAATGAACGAAAAAAACGAAGATAATACGTCATATGTTGTGCGTGGAGAACAATTGCACGCGAAGACAAAACCACGTAAATGGTATAGCTGAAGTCGTAGACTAAAATTCTAACTAGGAAACCGAATGATTCTCCGCTTCAGAGTTAAGAATAAAGTAAATAAAATACAATACAAAGGTAATTGAAATTAAATAAATACATACACGCGTCCAAATACGTACATACACAAGCATACGCGAAAACACTCGCCATAGGTATACAAAACCACGCACATATAAATATGTGTGTGTGCGTGTATACAAATAAATAAATAATTAAATAAACGTATATAAATAAATAAATACGTATATAACAAGCGCAGACACACATACCTACATGTAAATACACAAAAGTTCGGAGACGTACGTCAACCAAAACATGAAGTACACATACATATACATACACCCAATATACGTACGAACCCGCATACTCACACAGACGCAAAACTCCCGCATACACATAACCAAAAGCATATGTACCAGAATGTATAAAAATATACGCCATAACATATACAATCAAATATACGTACGAGAAAGTATACGTACCTTCACAAAACATACAGGTAATATATACTCACCTATGCAAATAAGTAATGGTATAAACATAACATATACTTAGCTACCACATCAAGACGTAAAATATCCACGTATAGATCGTACTATCCGTTAGGGTATAATGTGGGGCTGTAATATAGGAAAGTTTTGTGCAATTTATGTTTACAAGCCGAAATTGCCTCAGATTTTTTGTTTAAGATGTGGTCTGTGGCGTAGAGTATTTCCAGGGCCTCAGCGGCTTATATAAATAAGACACACGCGCATGCCCCACGTGTAACTATTGCGTACACTAACTACTAACTATCCTCTTGCATTATCTTCGTAAACTGCCAATGTTGTATTTTAACTTTAATTTTGTTTTCTTTTAATATGACTTTAATCTTTGAATGTAAATTGCCATGCTAAAATATTATAATGGATGTCAACCCACTGTGCATCAATATATACATATGTTTCTGTATGTCTCTTGTGTTGGAAAGGAGGTCATGTATGTAAACAATCATTGAAAAATTGCTCCGAAGACTCCAAACCTCAGTTTGGAAGAAACAATTGTAAGCGAATAAATGGTTTGAACAGAACTTTGATTCATGTAATTTCTACATGTAATTTCTATATATATATATATGCTATTAATAGTTTGATGTCAATAAAGCCTGAGCTGGTTTGGGCATATATCAACTTTTTATGTTTCTGATTAATTGACTTGATTTATTAATCGGTTGATATTAGTTGTATCAATTTTATTGATAACCCTAATTGATTTCTTCGATTATTGCCACCACATTAGTAAATCCATATGAGTATACTCTGTTTTCTGAAATGCATTTCAGTTATCATTGAATAAGATAGTGTGTAGCACTGTGATACACTGCCATAGATGTATAAAGCATCTTGTGGCAGTGTGATTTTGTAAATCTATTAGTATATCTATAAAAGGCAGATTGTTGTTGTTGTTGTTGTTGTTGTTGGTGGTGGTGGTGGTGGTGGTGGTGGTGGTGGTGGTGGTGGTGGTGTGTGTGTGTGTGTGTGTGTGTGTGTGCATGTTCCATGTTTATACATTTGCAGAATTTGAAACCGATTCAACTCAAAGTCTGTAATAATGTTGTAAATGGTCTAACTTTCTTTCAAACTCACTCACAATTACGGAAATAATCGATAAAACTAAATACATGACGCTTTACCCCTCTAATACAATCTTATATCCTCTCTCTGCTCCCCTCAAAATTCTATAAAACTACATACATGCTGCAACTTTCTCTTATATGCGCTTAAACTTTCAAACTTCTTTTAGGAATGCCGAAGAAAGAAGAGAGAAAGAAATGAAGGAGAGAGAGAGAGAGAAGTGAGAGAGAGAGAGAGAGAGAGAGAGAGAGAGAGAGAGAGAGAGAGAGAGAGAGAGAACGTTTGTTTTTGAGTGTGGGACGGTCAAACATTTATTTATGACAAAGAGAACTTCATGCGAAACAACAATTATTCAAAAGCAACAGATAAATTTATTCAACAACAACAAAAATAGCGATAAATCTTTTTAAAAACATCTCTCAACGAACGTGGAAGAAAGAAGTATCAGTTTATTTACTATACACAATAATATCCTCTATGAGGTCACTAAACCTGCTAGAAACAGCAGCTAACTCTCTCCCATATCACACCCCTCCCTACTGTCTTAAATTTAGAAAACACATATCCTCTATGAGGTCACTAAACCTGCTAGAAACAGCAGCTAACTCTCCCCCATATCACACCCCTCCCTACTGTCTTAAATTTAGAAAACACACATTAGACAACCATGCTGAACAACTCCATCGCAGCTCTGTTGTTCGGCTGGCATCGTCTACGCACGTGTTGCGTAAGTACTGTGAAACAATAAATTTCAATACTTCTTTGCACTAATATCCATAGGCGAAACTACAATTGTCACTGCTGGCGCAGCTCCTGCTTCGGCAGTCCAGGTCTGCAATTCATTCACCCAGTGCCTGGCAGACAAAAAGGTGCTGACATAAAATGGGTGGTGCAACCTAACTTTGGTAACTTACTGACCCCGAGCAATGCCGGGCTTTAATGCTAGTATTATATATATGTGTGTGTGTCTGTGTATGCTAGTATTATATATATATATATTGTTATATTAGGGGACATTCATATTGTTATAATATTGCCAGAAATAATAATAGAATACACTCACTGTTTGGTTTAGATTGGTGTTCGCTTCTGTATCTTTTATATCTCCATAGTTAATTTATCTGGCAATCAATGTTTATCATTGATTGACCAATGGTTAAAAATACAGGTATAAATATATATATAAATAGTCTATCAAAGTTCTTTCGTCACACATCTGTGACATCATTAGTGGTACTATTATGTTTCCTCCGTCGTATTGTAATATATCAACATCATCATTTAATATCCATTTTTCCATGCTAGCATATATATAATATGTATTGTATCATCAGTTTTCTCTTTCATTTCTAATATTTGCATGCATTCTTTAGCACAGGAACTCACCACATCTCTTTTTGTCATCACTTCTGTGAAATTCAGCATTCTGCGATCCACTTCCACTATCTATGCTTAAGTCTTCTTCAATCTCTTTTTACCACATGAACATGTATGCATTTATAAATACATTCACACACACACATATATGCATATATAATGTTAGGGTAGATAAGGTTTTGTTTATGTATAATATGTATAATATTAATATATTTATATATATGTACACACACACACATACACACATATATACGCACACACACACACACACACACACACACACACACACACACACACACACACACACACACACACACACACACACACATATATATACGCACACACACACACACACACACACACACACACACACACACACACACACACGCACACGCACGCACGCACACACAGGCACGCACATATATATGTATCATCATCATCACCATCATCATTGTCGTGACATTTGTCAACATAGAGATATATGTATGTATAACACAACCACATAGATTTTCATTATTTCTCACATGCAGATGGTGAGGATACTGACCTGAATCTTGGGAAGAATGAGAAGATGGAAGGTGAGAAAATGTTTTATCTAGGAGACATGTTAAATAGATAACTTGGACCTGACTCAGTTATATTATCAAAAGTAGTAAGAAATACGTTTAATAATCTACATATTCATTGAAAAACATGTAAAAATGTAGAGTAAATTAAAAAAATCAAAATAAATTATTTTACATGCCATTGAATTCAAGTATTGAGTCCTTTAATTGAGTGAGAGACTCTGAGAAAAATATATGTGTTGGATGAGAGTTTTTCATGTAGCATTCTAAGGCCAGATATATTTTCTAATGTCAACATTTACTTAACTTTGATAAATTTGATAGGTTTTGGCCCAGGTCATGTCTAACTTAATAGTACCACCTGTTTATTATTTTTTTCATTCAGTAAGTTACTAATTTTTATACTGATCCATGGGGCTATTTTTATGTGAAACATAAAGAAATATAGCAATTAGCAATGTTAAGTGGAAAACAAAACTTCAAAGACAAATACTCATATACACATATAAATGCAAGCTTATACATACATATATATATATTTATTTATATATATATATATATATATATATATATATATATATATATATATATATATATATATATATATAAGCATATATACTTCATTCTTTAAATTGTTTTGCAAGATTTCTTATCTGAAAAACTGAAAACATATGTTGAAACAGATATTGTTATACTTTGGGAGGGTCATGCTGCCAATAAAAACACATGCACCTGTTGGTTTTCAATTCAATTTATTATAAATTTGCAGTAGGTTAGTTCAATAACTGGATGGTTATTTATATATTATCATAGCTCTTTCATACACATTCTATGGCACCCTACGTGACTGATTTCCTATTTTGTGGTGTAGGACAGAACAAAGGAGAGACACAAAATAGGAAATCAGTCATTGAGGAGGTCACATAATGTGTGACAAAAGAGCTTTGACAAAATATAAACAACCATCCCTTTATTGAATCCACCAACTGGAAATTTATATTAAATTGAAGGGAAAACCAAGAGGTGCATATGTTTTTATTGGCAGCATGAACCTCTCAAAGTATAACAATATAAATATATATATATATATATACTTTATAACATTTAATTACTAACGATCGTTTCATCCAAGCACAAGGCCGGGATCATTAGTTAGAACACAGATAACTTTGTTAAAGAACATTCTGGGGATACCATATATGGGAAGAAAACTAAAATAATACGGCTCTGTATTATATTTGTTATTTTACATCGAACTACTCACATACTGATAATTGGATAATATTAATATTACCCATATTATATATATATATATATATATATGTGTGTGTGAGTTCAATTCTCAGACCGGGTGATGTGTTGTTTCCTTGAGCAAGATACTTTATTTCACATGTAGAAATGAGATGATAGGGACTGGAGTCCATATCATTCCACTGTAAATGAGGTTGGTGTTAGCAAGGGCATCCAGCTGTAGAAATCAAGCCAGAATAAGTTCCCGTCCCACCCTTGCAAGCAGGGAAAAGCGGACGTAAAATGATGATGATGATATACACTTATTCCTCTTTCTTATTATCATCATCATCACCACCATTGTGTGTATGATATTATATGTATTATAAATATATATATATGTATATTTATTGGCATAAACTCTAAAAAATGAACACAATGCAAATCTTGGGTACAGAATAGGTGTAGTGGGATAGCAATCAAATTAACAGGATAGGAAAACTTCATATGTAGTCGATGTTCAGGCAAAATTGATAGTAGATGTGTCAGTGATAGACACATTTTTCAAAAGCAGGCCGGATCTATAGAGGTGGTTGATAGCTTCCGATATCTAATTGATCAAATTGGAAAAGGAGGATGGTGCTCCGAGGCCATAGTATCTAGAATAAGGACAGGATGGAAGAAGTTTAGGGAGATGCTTCCTCGGTTGACAACAATGTGTTTCTCCCTACAAACGAAAGTTCAGCTGTATGATGCTTGTGTGTGATGCGCGATGCTGCATGGTAGTGAGACATGGGCAGCCACTGTGGAGGATATGTGAAGGCTGGAGAGAAATGAAGCAAACATGCTTCAATTGATGTGCAATGTAAATGTGTGTGAACGACCGAGAATGGATGAGTTGAGAGAAAAACTGTATAAGAGGAATAAGCTGTAGTGTGCAGGAGAGAAGACTACATTGGTATGGCCATGTGATGCACATGGATGATGACTGCTGGGTGAAGAAGTGCCTAGTAATCCCAGTGGAAAGAACACACAGTAGAGGAAGACAATGGAAATCATTGCGGAGGTGGTGAGAGCTGACCTCAGATCACTGAAGATCACAGTGGAAATGACAAAGGACCGTGACGAATGAAGAGATGCTATGCTGAAGAGGACGCATCCTACCCTTGCAAGCAAGGAAAAACAGTCGTAAAATGATGATGATGAGGATATATATATATATATGTAAAGGACTAACATAAAATATTCATTTTCCTTTTCCTGCAAGTGTGAAAGTAATAAGATTTGTATAATTGTAAGCGTGTGTTTGTCTAGTTCATCTAGAACTATATTTGAATATCATGTGTAATATTTGACTGTTAATGTGCAGATGAACTGAATATAATTGAAATCAGATGTAGATTGTAAGAGAGAAGTATGTTGTTAAAAAGATGTGATGCCAAGAAAAACTTGATTAAAGGTGGTTAGAGGTAATTTCAAAATGCTCAACCTCACAGTGAAGATGACAAAGGAATGCTATATATATATATATATATATATATATATATATATATATATATATATGCATATATGTGTGTAAATGTGTATATATATATACACACACACATATATATATATATATATATATATATATATATACACATATACATATATGACTAGCGCCACCTTGCCCGGGGAGAAAAAACTAATTGGAGTTACTTCCTGTTGAATTCTAGAAGATTCCTTGAACTTCCGGTCTAGGGATTATAAAGGAGGGAGAAAAGAGACATCTTAGCTTAGTCAACGGGAAGTAACTCCAATTAGTTTTTTTTCCCCGGGCAAGGCGGCGCTAGTCGCTACAATTTTTTGTTTCTGTTGTTGTTACTGTTGATGCAACTCTCATAGTTACCGATGCAGCTTTAGGTTCCATCGATGCTGTTACGGGTACAGACACAGTTCTATGCAATTTATGTGCTTAGAGAAGCAATTCCATTCAGTTTTTGTGTTTATACACAAATTTCGCTGTCGTTGATGCCGTTTTACAGGTACAGGGGCAGTTCTAAACGGTTATTATCAACTATCGTCTGGAAGGGAGCCTTGTAGCGACTAGCACCACCTTGCCTGGGGAGAAAAAACTAATTGGAGTTATTTCCCGTTGAATTCTAGAAGATTCCTTGAACTTCCGGTCTGGGGATTTTAAAGGAGGGAGAAAAGAGACATCTTAGCTTATTTGGTGACCGGCTCTCGGACAGTTCACTCACGAACCAGTTTGTTCACCTTATTATATCTGTATCGAATTTAATTAGTGGTTGGCCTGCAGTGGCGTTTACCAAAGTAAATAACCCTGTGACCAATTCACTAAACATACATATATATTATAATCCCGCCGAGGTTGACTTTGCCTTTCATCCTTACGGGGTCGATAAAATAAAGTACCAGTAATGCACTGAGTAATTGCTGGCCTTGTGCCTAAAGTAGAAACAATTATATATATATATATATATATACACACATATATATACATACATATATATATAAACTATCTTACGGGCGATCTGTCGATTTTGAGAATGTAAGCAAAACCTGTCTTTTCTTTATTCCGTAGTCTCCCCAATTAAGCAGTGTTTTAAACTCTTATTTATATCACTCTAAAATTCAAATTCTCCGTTTTCCTCTCTGATTTTAAATTATTATTTTACATTTTTTTAATATGTCTCAATCTGTTGGACCCTTCCTAAAAACTAAACTTCTCCTCTCAATCTGTTGGACCCTTCAGAAAAACTAAACTTCCCCTAAAGTCACCCATTGCTATATGGTCCAATCATAACTCAGCGGCTTTAGTAAGTTCTCTAACCAATCAGTATAGCAAAGCTACCACCCCGGGTACTACTCCATAAGTTTAGACCTGTTTGATGGGTTGACTGCGGAAATTTGAAAAGTCTAAGCATTCAATGACAATGTCACAGATAAAGATAAATTCACCTCCCGCTACAAGACGAGAATACAAGGACCCCTCTTTATTTCAGACACAGATGACCAACAAAATCCCGTCTCCCACACCCCTCCCTGCCCCTCCAACCCATCCATCCCACCCTCCCAACTTCAGAGTTGGTACCATAAACGTAGGCTCATTGAAGGGTCGCTTAAATGAGGTTGAGCTTGAACGTAAAGAAGTTGATGTTTGTTGTATTCAAGAGACTAGGTGGAGAGGGGGGGGTCTGCCAGATTCATCGTGGGTAAAAAACGATGCTATAAACTTTTCTGGGTGAGAAATGACAACGGACAGGGTGGTGTAGGAATTATGTTAGCTGAAAAATGGGTAGATAAGGTAATTGACGTAAAATAGAGTGAATGACAGAATAATTGAATTAAGACTAGTTCTAAATAGAACTACCGTGACAATAATATCTGCTTATGCACCCCAATCTGGTCTACCTGATGTTATAAAGGACAGGTTATATGAGATGCTAATGCACACTACCTCCCAGATAACCGACAGTGACTACTTAATTATTGCTGGCGATCTAAACGGTCACGTTGAACAACATAGTGATGGTTATGATGGAATCCATGGAGGCTATGGGGTTGGAAATAGAAATGAGGGGGGCTTCAGAATCCTGGAATTCTGTGACGCAAATAGCCTAACTATCTGTAACACAAACTTCAAAAAACGTGAAAACCACTTAATCACCTATAGATCAGGGGAACACGCCAGCCAGATAGATTATATCCTTACTAGAAGACGGGACAAAATGTCTGTTGTAAACACTAAATCCCTCCCCCGTGAAGAATGCACCTCCCAACATAGCTTAGTAGTTAGTGACCTGATAGTCAGGAATAAACGTACTCGGCGACAGAGGAGGCCTACCGTGAGGAGAAGAATATGGAAGTTGAAGGACCCCATAGCCAGTGACAAATTTAAAAGCTTATTACTTAATGCCTTTGACAATAAGGAAGAGCAATTAGAGACGTGCAATATAGAGGAACCGTGGCAATTCTTGAAAGTGAACCTGCTGAAAGAAACGGATGAAATCTGTGGCTGAACCTATTGGCAGGAGGAGAGTAACTTGGTGGTGGAAGAGACAATCAAGGCCAAAAAGCAGGCTTGGAAAGTATGGCAGGATGGGGGAAGTAGAGAACACTATCAAGTGGCCAGGACAGAAGCTAGGAGACACGTGTACCTTGCAAAAAGGGTAGCAGAGGATAGAAAGTTCAAGCATGTTCTACAACGTGAGGTGTTCAGGGTTGCTAGACAATGTGTCAAGGAAAACCGTGATATTGTCGGGGAGAAGTGTGTCCGTAATGGTAATGGTTTACTTGCGCTCACTGATACTGATAAGAAGATAGCCTGGAAGTGTCACTACGAGAGACTATTAAATGAGGAGAATAAATGGGAAAAAGATAGTTTGCCCCAAATCCATCCAATAGAAGGACCAGCGGTGCAAGTTGAAGGTAGTATAATAAGTAAGGCAATCAAAGATATGAAGACAGGCAAGGCAGCTGGGCCTTCGGAGATAGTTGCTGAGATGTTGAAGGCATCTGGTATGGTGGGACACACTATGGTCACTCGTATAGTTAACCAAGTAATACAGAATGGGGTCATACCGAAAGTCTGGCGTAGCAGCATCATCATTAACTGCTACAAGGGTAAAGGGGATGCTCTAGATAGGGGAAACTATAGAGGCATTAAGTTAGTTGACCAGATCATGAAGGTCACAGAAAGAGTTATAGCGCAACTAATCAGAGAGCGAAT
Organism: Eledone cirrhosa; assembly: GCA_964016885.1. Lineage (NCBI taxonomy): Eukaryota > Metazoa > Mollusca > Cephalopoda > Octopoda > Eledonidae > Eledone > Eledone cirrhosa. The sequence goes on from OZ024741.1 coordinate 171,474,971, forward strand.
TGATCTAGATGAAATGCAGTTTGGGTTTGTGTCAGGTAAAAGTACCACAGACGCTCTTTTCCTTGTACGACAACTACAAGAGAAGTACCTAGCTAAAAATAAACCCCTCTACTTAGCTTTTATAGACCTTGAGGAGAAAGCTTCTGACTGAGTCCCCCGCTCCATTATCTCGTGGGCTCTGAGAAAACTAGGTGTAGATGAATGGCTTGTGAGAGCTATAGAAGCTATGTATAATGAAACAGTCAGTAAGATTAAAATTAACAATGAATATTGTGAAGAATTTAGTGTAAAAGTTGGCTTTCATCAAGGCTCTGTCCTTAACCCCCTCTTATTTATTATTGGCCTTCAGGCTATAACAGAGGAGTTCTAGACCGGCTGCCCATGGGAACTCCTATACGCAGATGATCTAACGCTCGTAGCTGAATTAATGGCTGAACTAGAGAAGAAATTCGAAACATGGAAGCATGGCCTAGAATCAAAAGGCCTTAAAGTTAACTTGTCTAAGACTAAAGTTCTAGTTTGTAGAAAGGAAAATAGGGCACAGGTGCCCTCAGGGAAATGGCCATGCTCAGTGTGTAAGAAAGGAGTAGGCAGAAATTCCATTTTATGTCCCAAATGCAAAGTATGGGTACATAAAAGATGTAGTGGGATCACAGGTAAACTATCTAAGAACGTAGACTTTATATGTGCCCATGCTCAGGTCAATAAGTAGCAAGTGTCCAAAGGATACTAGCTCCTTCTATTGCCCAGATGGTTCTATAGAAATAGTAGACACTTTCCGTTACCTGGGTGACGAAATCAGCAGTGGAGGAGGGTGTTCTGAAAGTACAGTAGCCAGAGTCAGAACGGGATGGAAAAAGTTCAGAGAACTTTTACCGCTGTTGGCCACAAAAGGTTTCTCTCTAAAAATGAAAGGCAGATTGTATGATGCCTGTATACGAACAGCAATGCTACATGGCAGTGAGACATGGGCATTGGGTGCAGAGGACCTGCGTAGACTGGAAAGAAACGAAGCATGCATGCTCCATTGGATGTGTAATAGTAATATACGTGAACAGCAAAGCATAAATGAACTAAGTGAGAAATTAGGAATAAGAGGGATCAGATGCTGTTTACATGAGAGAAGACTATGTTGGTATGGTCACGTGATGCGCATGAAAGACGACAGCTGCATAAAAAAGTGCAGGGCGATCAAAATTGATGGTAGTTACGAAGTAGGTAGACCCAGAAAAACCTGGGATGATCTGATAAATTCCGACCTCACGCACTTACATCTCTCTAAGACAATGTCCCTGGACCGAGATCTTTGGCGCTACGCAAAACCTACAGTCAGTAGGCACCTCTTAACCAAATATACACCCCAAAACACTACCCCTACCCTATCCCCCCACACCCACTAACAGCACGATAAGATGAGATCGAGATCGTGTAGGTGTCACGACAATAAAAACACACACAGTCCATGCTGTAATGTGGCCGTGTAGGTAACACGGTAAAAAGTTCCCAGTTGTACACTGTAAATGTGGTTGGTGTTAGGAAGGGCATCCAACCGTAGAAAACCTGCCAGATAGTCCTATATAAGCGAGACACGGTCACCCGACCAGTCGTGCCTCAAGTGGGACAACTCCTGTCTAACCCATGCTAACGTGGAAAATGGACGTTAAACGAAGTTGATGATGACGATGATATATATATATATCTAAGGCGGGTAAAATTCCCGAGATCCATGGACGAGTTCTCTCCAGCGGTCTCTGTCCCTCATTATCGCTGCCATATCCTGCATCTCCAACAGACCAGTGTATGTCCTTAGGGCATCAACATATGTTAACCTTGGTCTTCCTCTTCTAGTGTGTCCATGTAGGGGCTCCCAAAGGAGCACTGAGTGCAATGTCAACTCTGGATGTCGGTGAGCATGTCCAGCCAACCTCAGTCTCCTCTGTGTCACTTTTGAGCTGACTTTTGGGATATATATATATATATATATATATATATATATATATATATATATATATATATATATATATATATATATATATATATATATATATGTATGTGTGTGTATATATATATGTGTATATTTGTATATATATATGTGTGTATAGTATATGTGTCTATATATATATATATACACATATGCACATATATATATATATATATATATATATATATATATATATATATATATATATACACACACATATATATATATATATATATATATATATATATATATATATATATATATACGTACATACATACTTATATCATATTCATAAGGTAAATTCTGTTTTATTTAGCAACAAACCATTTCCATTACTTCTCATACTACCATCCCGGAAAGACCTGACAATAAAATATAAAAACGACTATGTAATGTTGTGTGAGGCAAATAATGGAGATATATATACGCCATTATGGATATTTGCTGCAGGTTTATGGCATTCCTCTTGAAAGCATCCAGTGTAACATTGCTAACTTCAAACAGGCAAACAATAATTGTGTGAATATGTATGTATATATGTATGTATTTGTGTGTGTAATAGTATGTACGTATATGTTTACGTGTGAATGTGTATGTATGTATATGTTTGTGTGTGTAAATGTATGTATGTATGAATATTTTTGTGCATGTGTAAATCCTAAACGGACGGTAGACCGTTTAGTAATATTGTTGTGGTCGTGTTTTCGTTGGCATGTATGTATATACGTGTGTATATGTTTGTATGTATGTACGTACGTATATGTTTGTGTGTGTAAATGTATGTATGTACGTGTGTATATGTTTGTGTGTGTAAATGTATGTATGTACGTGTGTATATGTTTGTGTGTGTAAATGTATGTATGTATGTATGTATGTATGTATGTATGTATGTATGTATGTACAAAGGGCAAAGGAGCTCTTAAGAGTCAATGGCCATCCAAAATCACCGGGAGAGATGACCCCTTAGCCTTTGTCAAGGCAGAATTCTAGGAGAAGGAAAACTCTGATATAACACCTGCAACTCTGATGGTATCCAATGATGTTGACTTGTTCTTCTTTTTGGTAAATATCATCTTGGTTAAGAGAGTGGGACTGGCTTTGTGCAGTGCCTTTGCTCACTATAAAAGCTTCACGGCACAGGCATTGCTTTATATCTGGAGATCTCTCTGCACTTGTCGTGACATGGTACCATGGGCCCAGCACTATGTGTCAATAATTGTCACAAGTGTAGTGTTTGTACCCGAGTTTTCAAGTCGCTGGCTGGACTGAAAAGTCACACTCGTTTAGCGCATCAGTAGGGGTTCTCCTACATGGATATAAAGTAGTGGCCGTACTCGAAAACGAGTTGGCAGCCACCATGTATGTACGTATATGTTTGTGTGTGTAAATGTATGTATGTACGTGTGTATGTTTGTGTGTGTGTAAATGTATGTATGTACGTACGTATATGTTTGTGTGTGTAAATGTATGTATATGTTTGTGTGTGTAAATGTATGTATGTATATGTATGTATGCATATATATATATATATTTGTAAATGTATGTAGGTACGAGAATGTTTGTGTATGTAAATGTATGAGGGTACGAGAATGTTTGTATATGTAAATGTATCTATGTGCATATATGTTTGTATACGTAAATGAATGTATGTACGTATAGGTTTGTGTGTGTAAATGTATGTACGTATGTATATGTTTGTGTGTGTAAATGTATGTATGTTTGAATGTATGTATAATTTTCCAGTTTGTTAGTGCCTAGGAGCTTAGTATTTAACTTCATGTTGAGAATCCATGATATGAAGATACTGAATCTTTAAATGTTTATAGAAAAGTCGTGTGAAATTTGGTCATACTTGATAATGAGATAACAACCATCTTGTATATATGTGTGAATGTGTTTGTGTGTATATATATATATATATATACATATATACATATATATGTTTTTTCAATGTGGTCAACCTTTCCGTGGTAGGGACTATACTGTAGTTAGAACACAACGTAATCTGTTAGCATGTAGTTCAGTGAGATCCAATGATTGGTTCCGTGTTTTGCTGAGTCTTCCAAAGAAGACGGTATGATTGAATCTATATACAGTTCTGTAACTGCTATAGATCAGTCAATATATTGATATGAGCAACCCTCCAAAACAATCGTGAAACAATGAATGAGATATGTAAAATAACTTGCCTTTGTTATCATTGTTAAATAAACTAATGTGTAATACACACACCCGCATATATATATATATATATATATATATATATATATATATATATATATATATTTATGTTTGTTGGTTCACCATTGGATAGAGCTGGTCATTCCGTATGGTCAACCTTGATGTAATATTAGGGAGAGCACTCGACGTAATGCAACTCACCCGTCTTCGTTTGTTGTTGGTGGTGCGAGTTAATTATTATAAAATAACAGGAGGCTGGACTGGTGTAGTTCCTTAAAAGGTTTATTATACTCTGATCATTTTAGTGACCGGGTTCAATATGAATCCGGTGACATCATCAGGTATTCGAAATTTAACAAAGGAATATAATAGAAGGATTATAATATATATATATATATATATATATATATATATATATATATATATATATATATAAATATATATATATATAAGGAGTGTAACGCGGAGTTAATGTAGGTTCACCTGGGTGATCACTCGATGTCATTACTACCACAGAGGTCCGACGAGCCATTGATTACAGAGTCGGGCTAGATCGATACAGATCAAAGCTTGACCTGATCAATAGCGAAACGCGCATCACCAACCAATAAACGTAATGAAAGAGTAAGCATTCGTCCTTGTTTTATTATATATATATATTTTATATATATATATATATATATTTTACCTTTGCATCGCAGAAATTATATATGTCTAGTACCATTGCTTGTTTCCTTCCTGTTTAAGCATTCGCACTCTCTATACGCTTGCATATGTACCACTAGTGCCCTCGTTTCACGAGTAACTTTCTACCTCAATGCCTCTCTAATTGTTATACTATTGTTTACATTTTTGCTCTTTTACTAGATCTTGTACATGTAAGGTATATATTTTTGTATTTAATTGATAGCGAGGAGTTTATTATAACAGGAAGGAATATTCTCGTTATTCTAATGAAACAGACGTAAATCAATTAGATGCTCTAGTTGAAATCCGTATTAATCTTTGTTCTATATATATATGCTCTGTGAGATTGTAACACTACTGTGATTAGAAATGTACCAATTGGATTAAAATCTGAACTGCTTTTTACCTACCTTGCCTTGAACTATAAAATCACATTGAGCTTTAAAAATGTTCTTTGTCTTCATATGGTTGTATTATCATCTCATATATATATATGTATGTATATATATATGCAGACAATTAGGGCGCTTATCTGTGAAGTTACATTATAATTATGTGAGGATAAACCAGTTTAAGCAGTCCAAAAGCATTCTACATCAGTAGTGAATGAAATGGTGGTTATTAAGTGTGACACAGTTTCCATCTACGAAATATTGATAAAATAGAGTTGCTTTTACATTATTGTTTTATTGCATAATATATACTTCAATGAGATTGTTATGCAATGCTTGTATCACTGACACTCTCCATGTGACATCATCAGACGGTGTGTAGTTATGCTGGTATACACCACACCAAGACGATAATACCGTGCAGGAGGCATATTTGACAAAAGCTGTGGAAGCTACAGATATATTTTTCCAGAGCAATCTCTATTTAAATTTTACCTTATACGTTTACTTGTCCTCCATTGCAAAATGGCCATAAATTTAAATTTTGAAAAGAGAGGAAAAGGGACAAGTGAACTATGAACTTGATACATCTCACTGCACCCCACCACCACAATAACGTCTACACTCGCTCCCCACAACCACCACCACATAAGTCATTACCCTATCTACACTTAGGTGTCTGACCTGTTGACAAAAATCCTTTCTCTGTGTTGAATGTGTGTGTATATATGTATATATATATATATACAAATATAAATTATCGAGAATCGTACTTCGGCCCACGAAATAACGAAAAACAATCTCCGAGATGTGTGGCAAAATGCTCAATGGTTCAGATGAACCAGAGCTATAACTAACGTTTAAGACCAAACACATTGAGACGATGGTTAAACAATCATCCGCACAACCAAAAGAAACGATCAAGCAACTCGGGCCAAACAAATAAAAATATATATGATTGAAAAATCTACCCGGACCCCTGGAAGGTTGGCAAAATCCAGCACCTGGGTCTCCGCGACTCCCAAATCAAGCACTGTCCGCTTACATAAATAATGTTAGGCTTCTGGTAAGATGATGAACAAATATATATCTCAGTCGATGCGACCACATTTCAACACAGCAACAACAACGACAACAACTGCCATCACCATCACTGACACCATTTACCACCACCACCATCACCAGTGATCAGGCCTTAAGAAGAAGAAAACTATAATACTAAATAACTATTCTGTTCTTGGCACGGGGAAGCGATTGTTCCAGCGCATTGCTGGTGCCTTGTTTTGTGCCCGGAGCGTGGAGGACCGTTGCCCTATGCTGTAAAGCAAACAATTATTATTATATAAAAACTGAACTGTAAAAGTCAACAGTTGACATGATCTTGTATCAGTACTGACGGTAATATATGTATGTGTTTGAGAGTAGCGTGTGTGTGTGTGTGTGTGTGAGTAGCGTGTGTGTGTTTGAAAGTAGCGTGTGTGTTTTGTATGCATGAGTGTTGGTGTGTGAGTGGCGTGTGTGTTTGTATGCATGAGTGTTGGTGTGTGAGTGAGTGTGTGTGTGTGTGCGCCGTGAGTGTCAATAAGTGGTGTTTTTTTGTTTTTTTGTTAGGACAATGCTGTAAAATGGAGGGGTAGAGACGGCCCATGAGTCCAGTAAGACATCCTCTCTAGTGCTGGTGGCACGAATAAAAGCACCCAGTCCATGCTGTAAAGTGGCACTAGTGTTAGGAAGGGCATCCAACCAGTGTATCAATGCCAAAACAGTTATGAGCACAGCAACAAATATATGGGAACAACAAAAATATGAAGACGCCGCATCTCAGAGTTGCGACACTGTTGGCACTCTAACAGGTAGATCTGGTGAAATAGTGGAAATGCTGGAGAGAAGGCATGTGGATGTGTGCTGCATGCAAGAGGTGAGATGGAGAGGTGGCTCTGCGAGACTAGTCGCAGGCAAACATCTTAGCTATAAGCTTTTCTGGGTAGGTAAGGCTGATGGGTTATGGGGAGTAGGCATTTTCCTGGCTGAGAGATGGATCAATAAGACAATAGAGGTAGTTCGAGTTAATAATCGAATAATTAAGCTTAGATTAGTTGTAGGCAGGAAACTACTGACAATCATCTCTGCCTATGCCCACCAAGCAGGCCTAGGCTTGGTGGGCATAGGCAGAGATGACGAGCAACTTTTACGAGCAACTTTTACTAACAACCGCAATGACAGAGGACGGAGATATCGTTACGCTAGCAGGGGACTTCAATGGTCATGTTGGACAGCTCCAGGATGGTTACACTGGGGTAAATGGTGGGTACGGTTACGGCTCAAGAAATAAAGAAGGAGTGAGACTTCTTGAATTTTGTGATGCAAGTACACTGACTACTTGAAACACTAACTTCCAGAAACCTGCCAACCACCTAATAACCTACAAATCAGGCGAGCACATAAGCCGGATTGACTTCTTACTAGTTAGGCAGCGGGACAGGCAGATGGTGTCAAATACCAAGGCATACCCTATGGAAGAATGTACCCCACAGCAAAGGTTAGTCGTTAAAGATATCTCAGTAAGCAAGAGATGGAATGAGACATACAGGAAGGTGTGGAGAAGAAAGGTCTGGAAGCTAAAAGACCTTTCACTAAAATACAAATTTAGGAAAGCCCTTCAAGATGTGTATGACGAAAAAGAAGACGATTTGGAGACGTATGACAGAAAATAACTGGAATTTCTTACGTGACAACTTACTGCAGGCTACTAATGAAACTTGTGGCTGGAACAGAGCTCCAACCAGACAGAGAGTGATCTGGTGGTGGAACAGCATAGTAGATAGAGCCATTAGAGACAAAAGACTAGCATGGAACTTGGAAAAAGGGTGGGAGTAGAGAAGGATATACAGCCGCTAAGAGAGAAGCTAGACGTTAGGTGTACTTAGCACGCAGGGAGGCTGAGAGTAGGAGGTTTGCCAATGTTCTGCTACGGGAAGATCAGAGGCGTGCGGTGTTCCATATTGCAAGGCCGTGTGTCAATGCAAATCAGGATGTTGTTGGAGATAAATGTGTCTGGGATGATGCCGGTGTACTTAGTGTCACGAATAATCAGAAAAAGGAGGCCTGGAAATGTCATTATGAGAGACTGATAATGTGAAGAATGAATGGGAGAGAGAGAAATTACCCTCAGTAGTTCCGACAGAGGGACCAGCTATTGAGATTGACGAATATAGGGTCCAAGAAGCGATTAAGGAAATGAAAAATGGTAAGGCTGCTGGACTGTCGGGAATAGTTGCTGAGATGCTGAAGACATCAGGGGACGTAGGCACTAAACTGGTTGCACGCATCATCAATCAGGCTATATATGGTGGTGTCATACCCAAAGACTGGTGCAGCAGTATTCTCATAAATTGCTACAAAGATAAAGGGGATGCTCTGGAGAGGAGCAATTATAGGGGTATAAAACTGATGGATCAGGTTATGAAAGTGGCAGAAAGGATATTAGCACAACTAATTAGAGAAAGGGTCAAACTAGATGAGATGCAGTTTGGTTTTGTGCCTGGGAAAAGTACAACAGATGCCTTCTTCTTGGTGAGACAATTACAAGAGAGGTTCTTAGAGAAGAATAAGCCACTATACTTAGCCTTTGTTGACCTAGAGAAGGCCTTTGATAGGGTACCCCAATCTGTCATCTGGTGGTCCCTAAGGAAACTAGGTGTTGAGGAATGGCTTGTGAGGACAGTGCAAACTTTGTACAGAGGTGCTGTCAGTAAAGTCAGGGTAGGAATTCCAGATACAAGTAGGAGTACATCAAGGTTTGGTCCTAGCAGGCAAACTAACAGGTAGGGAGAAATACGTATGCAGTTGATGTACAGGGAAATTAGACAGTAGAAGTCGCATTGATAGACACATTTTTCAAATGCAGGCGGGTGCTATAGAAGAGGTGGATAGCTTCCGGTACCTAGGAGATCAGATTAGCATGGGAGGGGGGTGTTCCAAGGCCATAGTATCTAGAATAAGGACGGGTTGGAAGAAGTTTAGAGAGCTGCTTCCTCTGCTGACGAAGAAGGGTTTCTCCCTGCGTACGAAAGGCCGGTTATATGATGCCTGTGTGAGGAGCGCGATGCTGCATGGTAGTGAGAGATGGGCAGCAACTGCAGAGGATAGGCGATGGCTGGAGAGAAATGCGGCAAGCATGCTCCGTTGGATGTGCAATGTCAATGTGTATGAACGACCCAGCATGGATGAAACTGAGAGAGAAACTGTCTGAAAGGGATAGAATGTAGTGTGCGAGAGAGGAGACTGCAGTGGTATGGACATGTGATGCGCATGGAGGATGACCGATGGGTGAAGAAGTGCCAGGAAATGCCAGTTGAAGGAAGACGTGGTAGAGGTAGACCACGAAAAACATGGGCGGAGGTGGTGAGAACAGACTTCAGATCGCTGAAGCTCACGGTGGAGATGACGAAGGACCGTGACAAGTAGAGAGATGCTGTGCTGAATAAGACCCATCCCACCCTTGCAAGCAGGGAAAAGCGGACGTAAAATGATGATGATGATGATATATATATATATATATATATATTTATATATATATATATATATATATATATATATATATATATATATATATATATATATATATATATATATATATATATTTTTATATATATTTTTATATATATATTTTTTATATATATATTTTTACATATATTTTTATATATATATATATATATATATAAGAAATTCCAAACATGGAAGCACGGCCTAGAGTCAAAAGGACTTAAAATTAACCTGGCTAAGACCAAAGTTCTAGTTTGTAGGAAAGAAAACAAGGCGGCGGTCCCTTCTGGGAAATGGTCGTGCTCGGTGTGTAGGAAAGGCGTAGGTAGAAACTCCATTTTATGTCCTAAATGCAAAGTATGGGTGCATAAAAGATGTAGTGGGATCACAGGTAAGCTAACTAAGAACATAGATTTTACATGTGGCCGGTGTTCTGGTGCAATAAGTAGCAGCAAGTGCCCACAAAATACTAGCTTTTTCAATTGCGCAGAGGGTTCTATAGAAATAGTGGACAGCTTCCGTTACCTGGGCGATAAAATCAGCAGTGGGGGAGGGTGCTCTGAAAGTACTGTAGCTAGAGTCAGAACTGGTTGGAAAAAGTTCAGAGAGCTTATACCACTATTAGCTGCTAAAGGGTTCTCCCTAAAAATGAAAGGCAGGTTGTACGATGCCTGCATACGAACAGCAATGTTGCATGGTAGTGAGACCTGGGCATTGTGTGCAGAGGATATACGCAGACTAGAGAGGAACGAAGCTTGCATGCTCCGCTGGATGTGTAACAGTAATATACGTGAACGGCAAAGCATAAACAAACTAAGGAAAAAATTAGAGATAAGAGGGATCAGATGTTGTTTACTCGAGAGAAGGCTACGTTGGTATGGACACGTGATGCGCATGAAAGTCGATAGCTGTATAACAAAGTGCAGGGCAATAAAGATAGACGGTAGCCACGGAATAGGCAGACCTAGAAAAACCTGGGATGAGCTGATAAACTCCGACCTCACACACTTACACCTCTCCAAGACAATGTCACTGGACCGAGACCTTTGGCGGTACTCAGTAACAGAGAAGACCCGCCTTGCCAGTAGGCATCTCTAACAAAATACACCCCGTCCCGCCACCACCCCCACCCCATCCACACCACCCCATTCTATGTAAAGTTATGTTGGTGCCGCGCCATCCAGGCCGAAACAAATGAGATCGTGTAGGTGTCACGACAAAAAAACACACAGTCCATGCTGTAATGTGGCCGTGTAGGCAACACGGTAAAAACCTCCCAGTCCCACACTGTAAATGTGGTTGGTGTTAGGAAGGGCATCCAACTGTAGAAAACCTGCCAGACAGTCCTATGCGAGCAAGACAATCACTCTTGCCTCAAGTGGGACTACCCCCGTCCAAACCCATGCAAGCGTGGAACACGGACGTTAAACGTTGATGATGATGATGATGATGATGATGAAATATATATATATATTTTTTTATATATATATATATTTTTATATATATATATTTATATATATATATATATATATAATATATATATATAGAGAGAGAGAGAGATAGAAGAATTTGGTTTCTTGTTCCCACGTAGATGGTTACATAAATAGAAATAACATCTACAGGGCTAGATAGAACTGCTTCATCTATCCAAAATCATTTCTGTATAAAATAAAGATGCCTATACTCTCCTAACATACGGAGTACCCTTTTTAAATGTGCTCACCTTCCAATACCTGCCGGGAATACACCCATAATGATATATATATATATATATTTATATATATATATTATATATATATATATATATATAATATATATATATAATATAAAATGAAAAATCAGTGATGCATCTAAACTCAATTTATTGTGTGTTACATTTGTTTCCCCGGCAGACAGCTTGAGACGCGATCATTGTGTGGATCTGTCTGATTCTGGACCCGCAGGTTCGACGGACACCTCTAATGGCTTCGGAGCATATTCTTCCACAGAATATGCTCCGAAGTCATTAGACGTGTCCGTCGAACCTGCGGGTCCAGAATCAGACAGATCCACACAATGATCGCGTCTCGAGCTCTCCGCCGGGGAAACAAATGTAACATACAATAAATTGAGTTCAGATGCATCGCTGATCGTTCGTTTTCTATTATATCATACTCTTCTCTGTAAGAGCATAGAGTGCTCAACCGTCATACCGCCTATGGAAGCATCTCAGCTACTATCCGACACACACACATATATATAAAATGTGTAACCACTCCATTCCAAATATACATTTTGTTAGCACTTGGAGAATGGTTGACTCATGTTTACATTCCACCTATTTCTTATTGAGTAAGTAATTGAGAGCAACCGAAGTATAGAAAATGTTTTTCCTATGACCTCGGTATCTAATATATATATATATATATGGAAATTTGCATACATATAAACAATATGTCCTTTTTTTAAAGACAAAAGCATGTGATTCAAAGTAGATTTTGTTTCTAGCAGTTCGATTAGACCAACCACAGAGGTATGAACATTAGTTTGACAATATTGCAATAGTAATTAATTGTTTCTACTTTTGGCACAAGGCCAGCAATTAGCCAGTACATTACTGGTACTTTATTTTATCGACCCCGTAAGGATGAAAGGCAAAGTTAACCTCGACGGGATTTGAACTCAGATCGTAAAGGGACGTAACTATGCAATAGTAATTAATAACAGTAAGATTTGAACTCACAGAAACTTGGATTAAGCTGGTTGACCAGGCACTTTCTCTTCATATACAGTTATTTAGCATCATGCCATCACACTGGTCTATCTTTTCTGAATGACCAATTTCTTATATTCCATGAAGTTCATCTTATAAATGTCATAAAAGTCAGAACTCATTAGCACTAGGAATTTTCTCTGTGAAACCATAATCTTTGAAAATGTTGATCATAACAAGTCACTTCACAAAATGCCAGGCTTCTATGATAATAATCTTCTTTCAGTCTATTAAATGTATTCCAGACTTTAGAGAAATTTACAGACTAACATTTATTGTTGCTAGCTTCCCTTGTTTTTAATATTTCTTGCTTGCTTTATTTTTTCAATTATATGTTAGTGTCAAGAAGTGGGACAGTGTTAATGATATTTGCAAGAGACTCCAGCCTGCAACATTTGCAGGTAAAAATACTGAATGAAGAGGAAAAGAAGTAGAGAGGTCTGATCTTAATAGAATGTCTGTTATACCAAGGCAACTCAAAGAACAGGTGAGGTGGTAGTGACATATGAGGTTATGTGCTAGGCCAACTATGTAATTTATACATACACACACACGTGTGTGTGTGTGTCTGTACAAAAATAACAGAAACAACAAAACAAGCAACTCTGTATAAGGAAGTTTAATATTAGTTTAACACTTGATATAGTAGGAAAAGAATCTTTACATTTCAGATATTAGTCTTCATCAGAAAATATAATGAGAAATAAAAGATGAAATAGAAAGATAGAGATGAGAAAAGAATGGAAAATACCTTTTCAGATAAAAACATGTGTGTGTATATTAGAATATTGCAGTATTTAAAAAGTTCAAACATTAACTTCTTCTTTTCGTATCTTCGAAGCATGTGGTTATATGACAGTTTCCCATTTCTTTACACAGTCCTTTGCATTATTATTAAATTCTGCGAGATCTTTTAAGCTGCACTAGTTGGGTAGTAGAAGGCAAACAAGGCAGTGCTGCATAGTATGGTCCTCCTCTCCGCATTCGCAGATGGTTGGGCCGGTCTTGTAGCCCCATCTGGCCATAGCAGCTTCCTGTTCTCAGGTGGTTTAACTGAATGAGCACTTAATACTGATGGGAAAAGTGTAGAAAAGTGACAGTGACTTCAAAGTTTCAGTTTAGTTGATGTCAATATGACAGTGTTTTATTAGCACTGGATATTTGTTCCATGTCTGAGTTCAAATCACAATGGGCTTCACTTTTCCATTCATCAGTTTGGCATTGATAAAGAAAGTACTAGCCCAGGGCTGATGTAGCTCTCTCTCTCTCCTTCCAGCTGTCACAACCTGGATATTCTACTGTATGTACATATATATATATCTATGCATGTGTGTATGTATCATCATAATCATCATTTAACATCCATTTTTAGATGCTCGCATGGGTTAGACGAGTTTTCCTGTTGTGAGATAAGCCAGATCAGATGACCATGTCTTGCTCATACTGTTTCTGCCTCGGTTTCTATGACTGGATGCCCTTCCTAATGTCAACCACATTTACAGTATGGACTGGTTGCATTTCTTCGTGGCACCTACATGACCACATTACAGTGTTTACTGGGTGCTTTTTGTCATGGCACCAAAACAACCACTTTACAGTGTGGGCTAGGTTTGGGGAGGTACATAGGGATTGGTGAGATAAATCTAGACTGGGGCACTTATCTGGTGATGGGTGGGGTGTAGGGACATGGATGAAGGGTGGTATTTTAGGACATGTGTAGAGCATTAGGATGTGGGAGGTGTATGGAAGGGTGGGGTGTTAGGACGTGGGGGCATATATGGAAGCGAGTGGGGAAGGTGCATACTAGATGTATGCTTCAACCCGTGCACATGGGGAGGTGTGTCTGCTGTATTACTGCATAACGCCAGAGATCTCAATCGTGTGTCATCATCTTCAAGAGATACAATTGTACAAGGTCAGCTTTTATCACCTCATCCCAATTCTTCCAAGGTCTTCCTACTCCATAGCTTCCATCAACTTTGCGCTCCCTGCACCATTTTATTCATCTGTCATACTTCATATGCATCATGTGTGTCCATACCAACACATTCTCCTTTCCTACACACTGCTTCTGATCCATCATGCCCAATTTCTCTCTCAGTTCATTTATGCTTTGTCATTCATTTATATTATTATTACACATCCATCAAAGTTTGCCAGCTTCCTTTCTTTCCAATCTTTGCAGGTCCACTGCACACTGCAGTGAGGTCTCACTTCTCTACAATATTGCTGTTCATACACATATCATGCAATCTGCCCTTCCTGTTGAGGGATAAACTTTTGTAGTTAGCAGTAGTAGCAGCTCTCAGAATTTTCTCCATCCCATACTCACTCTTGCTTTAGTACTTTCAGAACACCTCCACTGCTAATTTGGTTACCTAGGTAACAGAAACAACAACCTCAGTGCAACAACCACATAAAAAACCTGCGTTCTTTGCTAGCCTACCTGAAATCTCACTACATCACTTGTGTACCCATGGTATTTCTACCTACTTATTCTTGTACAAAGAGCAAAGCCATTTTCCTGAGGGAATCTAGGGCTTTTCTTTCTACAGACTAGAACTTTAGTCTTTGCCAAGTTGACTGTAAGACCTTTAGATTCGAAGCCTTGCTTCCAGATTTCGAATTTCTTCTCTAGTTCTGCTATAGATTCAGCTTTAGTGTTAAATCATCTGCATTTAGGAGTTCCCATTGACAGCCATTCTTAAACTCTTCTGTTATAGACTGCAGGACAATAATAACAGGAGAGAGCTTAAAACAAAGACTTGATGCACTTCTACCTGCATGCTAAATTCTTCACAATAATCATTATTAATTCTAACCTTGCTGATTATTCATCTATACATGGCTTGTATTGCCCTCACAAGCCATCAAGCAACATACCTCTAAGTTTGTTACTTACTGCAGGGGCCTTTAACTTCCATATTCTTCTCCTCTAATTTGCCCTCTGTTGCTCATCTAGCCTTAACCCTTTAGTATTCATATTACTCTATAAATACTATTATATTTTCATAGTAAATGCTTTATCTCACATAATTATCTCACATAATATCGAATCTATGAGATTTTGAAAGTATTTATTTTGAGAACAATACCTTAACATCAGTTTGAGTTACTAGTTACAGCCAGTTTCAACAGAAATGGGTAAAGAATTCTGACTGGTTTTGGCCGGTTTGAATATTAAAGGGTTAAATACAAAGTCACTAACAATTAGGTTATGTTGGGAGGTGTAGTTATCACCAGGGAGGGACTTTGTGTTTACAACTGTCACTCTATATCATCTTCTGGTTAGGGTAAAGTCCATCTGGTTGGTATGCTCACATGATCTATAGGTGATCAAGCAGCTGTTTGGTTTCCTGAAGTTTGTGTTACACAACCGCAGCGGGATTTGAACCCAGAACGTAAAGGGACATAACTCTATACCGCATAGCATGATGTCTGATGCTCTACCAATAGTGCCAATCTACCGCTCTTCAATATAATACAAGGAGTTTATGGTGTTACTTTTTAAACATGAAATTTCACAAATGCTTTCAATTTTCTTGCTCACACTTGCATACTCACATAATGTATGCATGTCTGTATATCATCATCATCATCATTTAATGTCTGCATTCTCTGGTAGCAAGGTTGAACAAATGTCTAATACTCTATTACTCTATTGACTGAGCTATGCAGATGGTGATCAATATATATATATGAATATATATATTCCGTTTAACCCATGCTAGCGTGGAAGCTAAATGTTAAACAATGATGATGATTATGATGATATATATATATATGTCCCACTCTTGCAAGCAGGGAAAAGCAGGCATAAAATGATGATGATGATGATGATATATATATTAATTATACTTTTTTGTTTTATGCACCTCTATCATTTTATAGCTATGTATAGTAAATGAAAAGCAGTCAGCAGTTACGATCACTATTGATTATTAAATCAACACCACCCATCATATTTATTTATTTTACTATATATATATCTATATAAAATAAATTGTTACTTTGTTTACTATTTTCACTATATTTTTAAACAATTTCTAAAGAGAACTAAAGAAATAATTATCTAACAGAAATCGAAATGAATAAATATGTAAATATAAATAACTGAAGGGAATATGATGGAGAAAATACAACAAATAATTATAAAACAAATAGAATACAGAAAAAAAATCAATACAGATAGACATACAGATAGACATACAGATATTCTACTTATCATTTTTATTACTAGTATAAATGTGATGTGTTGGCAAACTGGTTAGAGCATCAATCAAAAAACTTTGCAGTATTTAGTTATAGTTCTTTGCATGTCATCTTTCTGGTAAATCAAATAAGTCATGTAATAGGGTCAATATCACTCCTTATCCCTTTAGCATTTATACCAGCCATAACCGGCCAAAATTCTTTCACCTCTTTCTGTTTAAACTGATTGTAACCGGCTGCTCATACTGATGTTAAGGTATTGTGCTCAAAATAAATAATATAAAAATCTCATAGATTCGATATTATGTGCGATAATTATTTTAAATGAAGCCTTTACCACAAAAATACAATAGTATATAGAGAGCAATAAATACTAAAGGGTTAAACACCCATACCCATGTACCAAATTGTGTAGTCTATGTTAAAAATCATCATTATTGGCGGTATTGTTAGCATGTCAGACAACATGCTTTACAGCATAGAGTTATAGCCCTTTGCGTTCTGAGTTCAAATCTCACCAAGGTTAACTTTGCCTTTCATCCTTACAGGGTTGATAAAATAAAGCACCAGTAATGCACTGGGGTAATTTCTGGCCTTGTGCCAAAAGTAGAAACAATTACTGGCAGTATCATTAGAGCATCAGACACAATGCTTTTTTGGCATAAAGTTGCGTCCCTTTATGTTCTGAGTTCAAATCCTGCCGAGGTTAGCGTTGCGTTTTATCTTCACGGGGTCAATAAAATAAAGTACCAATTACGCACTGGGGTCAATTTAATCAACTTTCCCCTCTACCAAAATTGCTGGACTTGCACCCATATCAGAAACAATTATTATTATTATTATTGCCTATTTTTTCATATTATTTTGATTAATTTGCATAATGCCACCCACCTCTCACCCCACTATTTTTGTCCTTGCTATATCCCCTTGAAATTGTGACAAATTTAGAACTGATTATTACTAAGATAATGATAATAATCATCATTATCATCATCATATTAATGATCGTATATATTATTAGTATCATGATCCTCATCAAATTATCACAACAACCATCCAGCCCCACTAAGAGATCGACCTCATCACTGTTCTCAGCCCATTCCACCTCCAACACCACCATCAATCAATATACACATTTATTCCCCTGTCTATGTCAGTAATAACATGATATTGATAGTTCATTGTACATTACACTAATTTACATGTATTATTGATCTATAGATATATTGATTTTTCTGATTTTTCTTCGTCTTCTAGGATTTGTTTTTAAACTTTGCCATTTGTTTTCCTTTAAACAATGTTTTTTTTTTAATCTTTTGGTTCATTCTACTTCTCACCCCTCTTCACTTCAATACAAATCTCAAACCTTGCCTAAAAAGAAAATGTTTAAAATCTTCCTCAAGATGAAGGCTCATCAAACTAGAGCTTATTCCAGTCACATTGGTTTAGTAACTGAAAATACAAAACATGATTCCAGTCTATCACAGGCTTAACCTCTAGCTGATGTTGCTGGTACTGATATTCAGTTGACTGGAGCATCATCATCATCATCATCACCACCACCACCACCATCATCATCATCATCATCGTTTAATGTCCATTTTCCATGCTAGCATGGGTAGGACGGGCTGTCCCTTTGTGAGATATCAGGTCAGAGGACTGTGGTTCAAACACACGGAACTGATTTTGGCTGGATGCCCTTCATAATACCAACCACATTTACAGTGTGGGCTGGGCACTTTTTGTTGTGACACCTACATGATCATTTTACAGCGTGGAATGGGCACTTTTTGTTGTTGTGTCGTCAACACAATCACTTTGCAGTGTGGACTAGGAGCATTTTGTTGTGACCCCTACCTGACTATGTGAATTGAAATGAAATATTTTGCTCAAGAACACAATGTGCCATCTGGTCTAGGAATCAGACCCATGACATTACAATAATAAGCCCAACATCCTAACCCAACATCCACACATCTTACTTAATACTACTATAGCCATTTTTCTATAAAATAACAATATACAACTTCAATATTTTCTTTAAAATTATGCTGGTTGGTTGAGACCAGGAATGTTTCAGCATAGACCTAAGGGATCTTCTTATTGAAGACATTTTTTGGCAGAATATCAACTTTTTGGTATGAGCCAATAAGTGCAAAATATGGAAACATAAATTCTCATGTTATCCCCCCACCACAGATTACTTCCTCTACAACAAACTCTTATAATTGCCATGGTAAAGGATGGTGGATTGGCAGTATCGGTAGAGTGTCAGACAATATGCTTTGCAGCATAGAGTTAGAGCCCTTTACATTCTGTGTTCAAATCCTGCCAAAGTTATCTTTGCTTTTCATTGATAAGATAAAGCACCAGTAATGCAACTTTAATTGACTTTCCCCTCTCCCATCTCCCAAAATTGCTGGCCTTATGCCTATAGTAGAAATCATTATAAATGACATCAATGCCGCCAAATCCACCCCTGTCACCACCACGACCAACAACAACAACAACAACAACAACAACAACTACTACTACTACTACTACTACTACTACTACTACTACTACTACTACTACAGCAAGTCATTGACAAAACCTAAGAACCTTCTCTACAACATTTTATCTCAATTGTCAACCATTTGAGTAAGGGTACCACATAGATTGTATCATAGGACCAATACTAAAGAGGTTAATTTGCCCCTACCTGTCCTAATGATTCCTCTCCATTGAAGAGCCAATGAGTGAAATTTGGAAGTGAGTGTTGCCCTTGATGTTAAATGGGGAGATATTATAAATACTAGCAGAAAAACCAACCTTCAGCTGGTTTTCTGCTAGCATGTGCAGTGTCTGTATTGATATCATATGCAGGTATATATACATGTAGATATGATACATCAAATAAAATCGTAATTGACAATATATAATACATAGAAATTAAACGAAGACTGTGTTTAAATGTCTTATTAATCAGTAACGTAATCCATGATACATTAAAAGAGACGATATTATATATAAACGGCATTAGGAGAAAATTAGTATGTTTATTTAAGCGATGGCCAACCGGAAGTGTTGACATTTCAGAAATTTTAAAGAAGTGAATATTTAAATAAACAAAATATATTTAATCAACAGCCACGAAATTTAGTAGATAAATTATGTAATATTCATTCATTATTTATTCATTTGGCAGTATCGGTAGAGGGTTGGACGCCATGCTTTCTAACATAGTTATGTCCCTTTACGATCTGAGTTCAAATCCCGCCGATGTTAACTTTGCTTTTCATCCTTATTGGGTCGATAAAATAAAGTACCAGTAATACACTGGATAATTGCTGGCCTTGTTCCAAAAGTAGAAACAATTATTTATTCAAAGTAATCCAACTTATTTCACTAAGGGTTATAAAAAAATTATAAACCTTACTCAGTCCCGCGCTCCTTACTTTATTATAGTTTAGATTGGTGTGAAACTGGGAATGGTGATATAATGGTAGAAGAGATAGAGGTACAAAGATAGCTATAAGATGGTTATTGGTAGCAGGGAGGCTGTGCAATGGATGTGTGTAGGTTAGGAATACTCACACACACAGATGACACATACAACTATATTTCATATTTTCTCAATGTTTTTGTAAGTCTACCAGATGTTTTATATATGTTTGTGCATATATCTGGATGTGCGTGTCTTTATTTCTACATATATATATATATATGTATATGTAGATATATATGTATGTAAATATATGTATATATGTATATTTATGTATATATGTATGTATACATATATGTATATATGTATATATATGTATATATATATGTATGAATATATATTTCGTTTCTGAATTTGGCAACATGACCCTCCCAAAGCATAACAATATGTATATATATATATGTGTATGTATATATATATATATGTATGTACATATATATGTATGTATATATATATATATATATATATATGTATATATGTATATATCTATATATGTATATATATATGTATATATATATATATATATGTATATATATATATATATATATATATGTATACATATATATGCATGTATACATATATGTATGTATGTGTATATATATATATATATGTATATATATATATGTATGTATACATATATGTATATATATATATATGTATGTATACATATATGTATGTGTGTATATATATATGTATATAAATATGTATATATATGTATATATATATGTGTGTGTGTGTATGTACGTTTGAGTATTTTTACACATTGATGGAAGTATTCACAATTACACCTGCACACTATACCTTTATCCCCACCCTCTCTTTGTGAATTTAGCTAAATTATTGAAGGGAATAGAGAAATAAAGAAAGAGACAGAGATATGTATATATAGAGAGAGAGAGAGAGTAATGGAGAAATAGAAAGATAGAAAACACTCAATTTTATGCGATACTTTAGATTTATTTTTAAGAAATCACTTCAGTTGTTTAATTATTTCATTTCTACTTTCACACACAGCACACATGCCTATAGATACAAATACACATGCATAAATACATATACACAAAATCATAAAAATAACATGCATACATTTACATAACAATATAAGGACAAATACAGTTTTTACATCATGCACTTGATCTAATTTTCAATTTTTTAAAATATGGTGGTGATGCTTTATGACTGTTCTTCAATGGCAGAACACTGTAAAAGAATTTAAAATTATTGAAATCCCTGGTTCACAAAGAAATTCAACAGAAATATGCTTGATAACAACAACAGTATTAGCAATAACATCAGCAACAGTATTAACAAAATTATTACCAACAATGAAGTCTGTATATTGCTGCTCAGTCTGCTAGAAATAGTAACCAAATTTTCCTGAAATCACATCGTACTACTTCAAAAAAGGAAGGATATATTGGATAATTCAATCACAGATATATATAAACTAGGCAATAATCATAACAACAATTACAACAGTCCGAATCTAGAACCAAAGAGGACAAACTCTAAGTTCTTCCTCTTCTTTGCCCACTTATTCCTGAGAGGGTCATAGGGGAAGAGTCCTCAAATGCTCCTTCCAGCGATTCCTGTCAGAAGCAACCATCTCCAACTGATCTGGCTGGATCCCCCAGCTCATGGATGTTATCCAACCATCTTGCTTTGGGTCTACCCCTGGGTCTCCTGCCAGTTGGTTTTGCCCATAAAATCTGTCCAGCGATTCTTTCCTAAGACATTCTAACAACGTGCCCATAGTATCGGAGCTGCCTACTGTAAATTTGGAAGAGTAGTGGCTCCTCCTGGAGTGACTATCTGATCTCTGAGCTACACACTTTATTGAGTAATGTTATTCCAAAGTCCCTTCAGAGGAATCCCATTTCGGCTGCTTGTATTCAAAATAACAGCAAATCCCCCCAAAATCCCATCCAGCCATCTCTATTAAAGAACATTTTGTATACTGATTCTATGATGCATTTTGCCTTGAATTAAGTTGAAATAGCCATGGCTGTAATACCTTCCATCATGATTCTGCCTGATTAGAGTTGAGCTGGAGCTAAACAACAGGAAAAATAGTAAAAATGCGTGCAGTAACAAGTATAATCCATGCATATATGCATATTAGTATGGAGGTGTATATAAGCATGTATGCACAAGATATTCAAATACAAGCACTGTATAAACATCAACAAGAACAACAGTAAAAGCAGTATATGTTGGCTTGCATGGGTGTGTAAATAACTGCCAATGTATGCATGTGTGAGATGCAGAATGTGCAATTGTTTGTACAGCATACCTGAATGCAAATGTTACATTTTTATCAGTAAACATAAGAAGAAGTGCAATAACAACAATAATAAAAAGGGAGTTTCTTTATGGTAGTAATAGTCAATTCTCTCTTAAATCATACCATAATGTCTTAATAAACAAACTACACTTTGGGTAATGTAGGTTTATATTTACAAAATCCAAAATAAAAGGATGATCATGGCAGAAATACCTTTGAT
Organism: Eledone cirrhosa; assembly: GCA_964016885.1. NCBI lineage: Eukaryota > Metazoa > Mollusca > Cephalopoda > Octopoda > Eledonidae > Eledone > Eledone cirrhosa. The sequence continues at coordinate 171,497,709 of OZ024741.1, forward strand.
CAATGGTCTGCTCATTCTGAGATGATCTTATGCTTAGCAAAAACAATACTTATAACTATAATAACAAACACAAAATCAAAATATGGTTACAGCAGTCTGTAAATTTTCCATTAGAATATGGTTTGACAAATTTAACAAAAGAAATTTGTGTCAAGTATGCACTACAAGTTCCATATACAAAGCTTTTTTCCCAGAACAATTAGAAAAAACTCTTTCCACATTGTTTCTCTTTAGTATATCACCATGACTTCATTAAATTAAATTTAACAATTGCCTGGTCTAATGTTGGTCGATTCCTTCATTTTGATATTTTTACCAATTACTTTATTGCAATCTCATTTTCTTTCATTTCATTAACTTTTTTATTGTCATCTCATTTACCTTATTTCATTGCCACCAGTTTATTTATAATCATTTCTTTTATTGCTATTGCATCATATTTCATTTAGATATTTTACCAGCTCTTGTATTGTAATCTTTTATTTACTATCTTAACTCTTTAGCATTTAAACCAGCCATATCCAGCCAGAACTCTTTCACCACTTTCTATTCAAACCGGCTGTAACTGGCCACTAATACTTATGTTAAGGTATTGTTCTCAAAATAAATAAAATCAAAATCTCATAGATTCGGTATTATGCGAGATAATTATGTGAGGTAAAGCCTTTACTGTGAAAATACAATGGTATACATAGAGTAACGTAAATGCTAAAGGGTTGAACATGTATGTGTAGATAGAGTTTTTTCTGGTATTAACATCACTCTGTCCTTTTCTCTATATATTTTTCTATAAGTTGTCTATGGACACTGGGGCAGATTTGAGTAAAGAAAAAAGGATTTGGTCAAGAACATGTTAAAGGATGCTGATAAATTGAAAGGGAAGGAGACATCAAAACCTTTATATATAAACATTTACATGTGTGTGTGTGTCTATGTATTAATGTGTTTGCATTTGTCTATGTAAATGACCACATGTGTATGTAAATGGCCACATATGTATGTAAATGGTCACATATGTATGTAAATGACCACATGTGTATGTAAATGGTCACATATGTATGTAAATGACCACATGTGTATGTAAATGACCACATGTGTATGTAAATGGTCACATATGTATGTAAATGACCACATGTGTATGTAAATGGTCACATATGTATGTAAATGACCACATGTGTATGTAAATGACCACATGTGTATGTAAATGGTCACATATGTATGTAAATGACCACATGTGTATGTAAATGGTCACATATGTATGTAAATGACCACATGTGTATGTAAATGACCACATATGTATGTAAATGACCACATGTGTATGTAAATGGTCACATATGTATGTAAATGGTCACATATGTATGTAAATGACCACATGTGTATGTAAATGGCTATATATGTATGTAAATGGCCACATGTGTATGTAAATCGCCACATGTGTGCCTCTGTATATTTGTATCTGTGTGTGCATTTCTTTGAACATGTGAATTTGTAGACACATATATATGGGTGTGTGTGTGTGCAATCGTGTTTGTGTATATACAATTTTGTAAATGTGATTGTTTGCGTATGTATAACAGCTCTTGTGTGAGTGAACATGTATGTTTGAATATATGTAAATATGTGTGTGTGTGTATGCATGCATGAGTGTTTGTGTATATGTGTGTAAGCATATCTATTTGACTATGTATGTGTCTACATGTTTTTACATATGTGATTATGTTTGAGTCAGGGGACATGTGTAAGCAATTACATGTGTGAGTGTATTTGTGTGTGCATCAGTATGTGTGTGTAGTCATGTGTAGAAAAATCAATAATTTAGAAATGTAATGGTTCGTTAACTCTGCATAAGTGTCCAGCTTTGTTCAAGGGCTGTTAACTCCTACAATGCAAGTATCTCACTTTACTTTCAAGTGGAGTATATCAAAGAATTAACATAGCAATAATAATAATAATAATAATAATAATAATAATAATAATAATAATAGTAATAATACTTTCTTTATTAACCACAAGGGATTACATAAAGTAGACATTAAAGACAGTACAGGACAATACAGGACAGTACAAATGGGCATTTCTGCATGTAAAAAAAAACAAAAACAGATGTAATAAAAGAACAATGAAAAATTCCCCAATAGAGGGGAGACTTCCGAGGACCATCGTGGAGAAAGCCCATTAAAAAGCCACGGTGACCGTGATAATAATAATAATAATAATAATAATAATAATAATAATTTCTTTTATTGGCCACAAGGGCCCAGGATATTGGGGCCAATACAAGGACAAAGGCATCACAACACAAAATGGGGTTTACATCAAATAAAGGAAAGTGGAAACATTAGGAAAAAGAATATTAGAAATTGTAATAAATATGCATAAAATAGAATAAGAAAGATAGCATAAATCAATAACAAATGTTAGCAAGAAGAAATTCCCAATAGCGGAGGACTGCACTTTAAGAAACCCCAGTAAGAAACCACACACAGAGCCCTGGATTGCTCCGTTATTTCATTGGCATTAAAGGTGCTCTCTCCCATTTTTCTTGCTCCTACTTAGAAAAGCATCATCAGAGTAAGTCTGTTCAGTCACATCAATTTCACCTATCTTTCATGTTCCTGTCCACACACCCTACAGCTTCCTTTACCATAACTACCAGACAGAGAAAGAATTACCACACCTTTCTTTTAATTGATGGTCACAGTTCAATCTTTAATATGGATCCAGATCTACCCTACATGTGATAGCAATTGTTCAACACAAGTTCACAATGCTGCAATGCATGGACATTTGGTAATAGCATGCAGGCTGGTTTCATCACCCTGTGAGTATCTAAAACAGATCTGGTGATTGGCACTTCTGTGGCACTAGAACTTGTCTCAAAATGAAAATCCCCTCTGTAGCACTGACATAAAAAAGCTGATGATGATTATATATGTATATATATATATATATATATAGCGGTTACGTTGGTATGGTCATGTGATGCGTATGAAGGATGACAGCTGCATAAAGAGGTGCAGAGCACTAGAAGTCGATGGAAACCGCGGAGTGGGGAGACCCAGGAAGACCTGGTATGAGGTGATAAAAGCCGACCTTAACCAATTACACCTCTCAAAGGCGATGACACATGACCATGACTTCTGGCGTCACACAGTAATACAGAAGACCCGACCCCCCCACAGGTACAAGCCAAAGCTGAAGCATATAGACAATATGCCCCCACATCCTCCCACTGCAAAGTGGTCGTGGAGGTGCCACGGAAAAAAGCACCCAGCACTCACTGTAAATGAAGTTGGTGTTAGGAAGGGCATCCAGCTGTAGAAATCAAGCCAAAATCACTTCCCGTATGAGCAAGGCATGGTCAGCCAACCGGACACTGCCCACAACAGGACAACCTGTCTAACCCATGCTAGCGTGGAAGAACGGACCTAAAACGGTGATGATATATATATATATACACATATACAGGCTATCCCACCAAAATATATACACACTTTGATTACCTGTACAGGCAATATTTATTAGTATGCTGTTGATGTATGTATACATTTTTTTAGACACCCTATATAATCATCATCAGCATAATTTTTTTATGTCTACTTTTTTATGCCTGCATGGGTTAGATAGGTCCTTTTGAGCACCACGTGTTTCCACACATTTCATTCCTTCATCATCTCTTCTATGAGTTTCACCAATTTGAGATCAGCTGTCACCACTTACACCCATGTATTTCTTGGTTTCCTCTATTACAGCTTCCTTCTGCTAGAATTTCTTGGAACTTCTTCACCCAGTGATTATCATACATGTGCATCACATGTCCATACTAATGCAGTCTTCTTTCTCGCACACATTTTGATTTTAAATTGTTTCCACAGCCAGAACTTATTCTCTAGTTCTTCTATAGATTCAGCTATAAGAAACAGATCATTAGCATACAGAATTTTCCTGTTATGACTTGGAGAACTAAAATGAACAGAAATGAACTGAAGACTGAACACTGATGAACTAATACCAATACTTTGAATTTCTCACTAAACTCCTTTCCTATGCTCACTTTACTGACAGTTTCTCTGTACATAACTTTCATTACTCTAACAAGCCATTCTTCCACACTTAGTTTCCTCAAGGACTGGCAGATGACAAACTGAGGTTCTGTGTCAAAGGCTATCTCTAGATCAATCAAAGCTAATCATAGCTACTACAAAATTCTCTTGATTTGTGCGTAGGTGTGTGTGAGTGAAGAGTGTATGTATTTGTGTTTCTACATGTCTTCACATTCACAATATTTAAACAACTGGTTCTATTTATTTATGTACTACAGTTTAATAGTCTGACAGGTGAAAATCAGTGAAACAAAGAGCCATATTTCAAAATTAAGTAAGGATTGGCATCAGAAAGGGCATCCAGCCATTGAATACTGACTAAAATAGTTTCATCCAATCCATGCCAGTATGGATAAATGAACATAAAAAACAATGATGACGATTATCTATATATAATAGAAAGAACAGTGACTACAGAGAGTATGGAAACTTCTCTAGATTTGGTGCCATGATAACATACACTCAGTACACAGAAACTATGCTAAAAATGGATTGTTTGAGGAAATCAAGGACATATGACTCAGCTAAAAGAAAAGTAATTTCAAGTGATGCTGCTGCTGGTAGCAGATTGTGGTAGTGGTGATGATGATGAGAGAAGTTATTGTTAAACATATAGTAAATTCAATCAGAATTAATCTACAGATTCATTCTCAAATATGAATCTATTAGAAGAACAAGTACTGTTGGGGTAAGGTTGGGATATTTCTATTAGCTTCTTCAATTTCTATTAGATTAAATGGATATATATTTTGTCTGTTGTTTAAACTCCATTCTATTATTTTTATTACTAATTATTGTCAGCAAATGTTTTACATAATAGTGTTTAACCCGTCTAACCATGCTAGCGTGGAAAATGGACGTCAAACGAAGATGATGATGATGATGATGATGATGATGTTTAGTATATTTGTATGTGCTGTTTCTAATTAAGGAAACTTATTTTAGTAATCGGATGATTATATTTATAAAATAATTTACTCTGTATGCTTTGCTCTTTAAATGGTATATGATATACATTTGTGTGTGTGTGTGTGCACCTGCATGCATTAATTTTGTGCGTGTGGGTGTAATTTAATGGTTCTTCCTGGTAAAAGTCCAAATTGCATCTCATATACTTTAAATCCATAAATTTCTTAATCTTGTTCAACAGTTTGATGTCTCTGTAGATGTCTCACATTAGTGTATCACCTCTTGTAGCAGCTGAAAATGAACCTGCTACACCAGTAAAGACACATTACTTAATGGTTAGGGTATTGGACTCACAATCATATGGTCATGGGATCAATTCCTGGAGTGGGTGGTGCATTGTATTCTTCAGAAAACTGTTTTATTTCATGTTGCACATTCAGCCAAGAGTTGTGACCAGCAGATTGTATCAGTAATTGAAAAACAAATAGATATAGTGTTTCATTGATCTGATCTGATGTTGCACAAGTCATTGGATATGTAAGATATTTTCTTATATTATCTGACTGACTGAGCAAGTAATTAGCATATGGCCAACTCCATTAGCTGTTTTTAACAGATCAACACCTATTTCTGGAGAATCTGCTGACTTCTCAGTTCCTGTTCTCAATTGCACTTGAAACCATACTGCCATCAGTTTTGATAGCTGATCTCACTGTTGAGTCCAAGAGAGAGGATGATTATAGTTTATGTTAAGAAGACTCAACAGTGAGATCAGCTATCAAAACTGATGGCAGTATGGTTTCACCTTAAACAACTTCTCGCAATAGAAATTCCGCAGCATGGCCTCAAGCCGGATGGCTGGAACAGATAAAAGAGTAAAGGTGTGTGTGTGTGTGTGTGATTTGGTATAGAATAACTGGGAGGGAACTCAATCTTTGGGATCCATTGGGTATACAGATATTTATTACACTAACTATGCTGTAATTTAGGTACAAATATTTCATTAGTTGCCTATCTCAGATTTCCTTGAGACAGGCCCCAAATCCTCAGCCTGTATGGACACCAATTTATAATTTTATAAGTATAGGTAATGGATTGCTGCTGAAGGAAGCAGTCCATTCAGATATAAAATGATCTATCCTTACACTGTAAAGTGGTTGGTGATAAGTAGAGCATTCAGCTATGGGAGTCTTCAGCTGTGTCAAAAATACAACTTCCATAGAATTGGGACCACAATAAAATGACATCAGTAGAGCACACAACTGTTTATTGGGTCCCATGCCCTGTTGAAATTCAATGGCTTTACTTGAGTACTGTTGCTCTGTAAATAGATCTCCAATCATTGCTAGCAGGGAAAACAGATGTCAAAGAGTGAAGATGATGGTGACACTGGAAACCTGGACTGAATTTTTTGAGAATGGACTCTACAAATGACACCCAAGTACCAGAGCAGTAGATTATGGTTTTGAACCTAGGTGAAATATTAAGTCTACTTCACAAATTGTAATTCAATTGATTCTGGAAAAGAGTATGAATTAAAAAAACTCTGCAAACATGCCTTGTATTTTTTGTTAAAAACAAAACATTCTTTCTACATGTATCAGCAAATATCTTCTTGAGTTGTTGTTGTTGTACCTTTGTTGTTACTTATACCACATATTGTTACTATCTTCACTATTTATTTTGTACATTTTTTGTTTTGTTTTTATTTTAGTTTCTATTTTGACCTTTTGTGTTGGATTTTTGTTTTTCTTTTATTCATTCTTTATTTTTTATATTTACTTTGTTTTCACTCTTAATCTCTGTAAGCCTCTTGATCAGGAGATATTGTGTGAGAACTAAATTGTCAAAATAAGTGGTAGGGCTTAAAGGGTAGATGTGTGTTCTTCTTCAAACATTTCCTTAATAAGACAATGTATAAAGCCTGTATATGGTCTCTCAACTTACAAAGAATAGCAGCCATATCTCCACTAAATAATAGAAAAAGAGGACACATTTGATAGCAACCCTTATTCATAGAGTTACTCCAACTATCAGAGCTCTTTGATGAAGTCTCTCCCTAGTTGGTTGATTTGCTAGCAGTAGGACACAAATAATTACTAAAAAAAATCCTAACATCTCAAAAAGGGAATTGGATATGTATGACACATACATTGGCTTTAACAACTTGAGCTAGCAAATGAGTAGTGTTGTTAGAGTTTTAGAAAAATACCTTGTGGCATTTTTTCCAGTTCTCTTATGAATACATAAACAATATACCATAGCCATCACTTGCTATCAAATTTGACAGTAGTAGCCTGTACTATGTTTTAGCTGGTGGTTGTATATTAGTTCTGTGCAAACGAAAACGCCTTCTAGGTTCTCCCGACTTTGATCCACTGAAACATACAGAATGTGACACCTAGAAAGAGAGAAGGGTGCAACAGCTCTGAGATGGTTCTTTATTGATGCCCAAAATATGAATGGCAAAGGTGACATCAGCAAGATTTGAACACAGTGAGCCAGAACAAATATTGCAACACATTCTATCTGATACACTAATGACTCTGCTTTATGCAGTTATATAATATTACATATACTTGAATATATTTAGATACATAGGGATCAGAATAGATATTTTATACTGTGAGCAAAATAACTATGCCAAATTATGGGCAATAAAATCTCTGGAAACTAACTCTTCTGTATAATATATTCACTGACTTTTCTTTAGTATTGCGATGTATGAAAAAAGAATATTTAGTCAGATTTATTATAATTGCTGTATAAAATACTCGGAAAATGTTCATATATTCTAAATGAAGTGAAAAGCAAATTCGAAAGTGACCTTTAAATTTGATTATCATAGGTAAAAAACAAGTCTACCTGCATAGTGGAAATCACATGACCACATTATTTTTTTTTTTCCTAGTAGATGAATTTGATTTTTATAACGATAGCATACTTAAATGATTTTATATTCCATTTTACTTTTAAGTTTGTATAGTGATGCACACATTGTCATGTTGTCATGGAAAAACAAAGTATTTATTGTGTAAGCATGGATTATAAAAAAAACACCAACATTTTTTTAAATGGTCTTCAGATTTTTTCAAACATCAGGTTGGACAATGTTCTTTTAAATTAAGAGAAAAATCGATAATGTGAATCTGAATAAATTCCAATACAATATTTGAAAAAGCATTTTAAAACACATCATTCAGTGTTTAATTTGGAATGTTTTGGAACATAAATCATGGTATCTTACATAGATAATGTTTATAGTATACATTTCTGTCTAGAAAAAAAGATAAAGTGTTTCATCATTACTAACGATACATAAGTAGGCCTCTCTCTCTCTCTCTCTCTCTCTCTCTCTATATATATATATATATATATATATATATATATATATATATATATATATATATATATATATATATATTTATTCATATTATATTATATATATATTTATATTATATATATATATATATATATATATATATATATGAGACTGCTATAATGAAATAAAGATTTATGAACTCATCTCCATGGACCTTCTTTAAAATGTAGTTTTGATATCTACACAATTGTTTCATGAATCCATCATTACTAGTTTTCTAACTCTATCAATATCAATGGCTGATAGAGAACTGTCTATATTTGTTTAGCAAACATGGAAGGCATTTATAAATTCACCCGACTTCAATAGATTAAAATAGACTTTGAGAAATTGATTTTAGTTGATTTAATTAAAAATACGTTCATAATATCCACACATTAATACCAGTTTCCGACAATGTTAGCCTAGGAAAAAGATAGAACTTTTGAGAAATATATTAACTTGTAATTATGGATAGCAAGTAGTTCCTATCAATGGATAATTATGAGCTGTCAGTTGACTTTTGTTCTAATAGCCAGGCTCTGTCAGTAATCTAATTTATCATATTTAGTAGAGTTATGTTTTTGCATTTTCTTGAGAGTTCCTTCCAGTCTCTCTTCCAACACTTCTCCATACAAAACTTGTTTTGGGAGACTGCTGACCCCTAGTCATACTATATGATATAACCACTAGAGATGCTGTTTCATGATCATAGTTTTGATGGCTGGCATAAAGGCCCACCATAGCACTTCACTGTCTGATATATGAGACCACCATGAGATCTTGAGGATTGAGTGCAAGCATTGTTGGTAGAAATGTTCAAGGTGCTGAATATACCCACAGTATGTTATCCATGTCTTACATGCAGGGCTGTAATCACACATGCTTGATAACTTCTTTTGTGTGCTCACTGATATTTGATTGAGGCCACAGGAGCTTATCAAGTTTACCAAAAGCATCAGAAGATTTAGACAACCAGCAGCTTACCTCTTCATTAAGGGTGTTGCTGCTGGAGAGATTACTACCCAGATAGACAAACTTATTGACAACGCTCAATATTTTCCCTTTGACAAATATAGATGGGGCAGGAGATATATGGCTTTCTGGGTGCATGCTGGTACATCACTGTCTTTTTCAAGCTGGTTGACATCTCAAACTCTTCACATGCTGCTAAGAAGCAATACATCTTAAATTGAAGGTCTTCGTCCATGTGGCTAACAAGATCACAGTCGTCTGCATAATGAAGATCACTTATCAGTGCAATATATGTTTTTGATGCAGCAAAGAATTGTTGAAATTTTAAAGAGCCTTCCCGTTGTTTGATAACACATATATATGCTAACATCGGCATTGGTGAATGCTTTTAACATTCATACACATATATACATACATACATAGTACCTACAAGCATTCCTACACATTCTAAACCGCACTCAAACACACACACGCACAAAAGAAAACAAAAAAAACACATACGCATAAACTTTGGCATTTAATGTAAAAGCCGAAATAATACAATAGCAATAGACATTGTCTATTCCCATGAATATTGGTTTGACATACTGATGTGTTTAACTAAACAGACATTGTGTTACAGCTGTCTTGTCGTCTATTGTGCCTACAGTTTCTCAAAACTTTGCCCAAAGGACATAAGAATATAACAATAGTATATATTGAAATCTTTAAAAGAATAATCTGCAAACGTTGATCTCTTGTGTCTGTGATAACCCATATTCTGTTGATTACAACATAAATGGAGCAGACACTAACAGGTTATTGATTTACCATTTCTTCATATATATATATGAGAGAGAGGGAAATGTGTAGAGGATAGATGGAATCAGTAAAACGACTTGTAAATAGGCCCTAAGTTATTTATTCTGGATCATTACATACTTAATTCAAATGCTCGGATTCATATAATACCATGCAAAGGAAGTACTGCAGAAAATTTACTCTAGTTTTGGCCTGTGCACAAAAGACGATGTATGCTACACTGGAGGTCACAAGCTCCAACCAATGTTTAATTGGTACACACACACACACACGTATATGTATATATATATATATATATATATATATATATATATATATATATATATATATATCTGTGTGCGTGTGGTTCAAGAATAAAGAGGACAAACACAGAAATGCCTAAACACCAAGAGTTATTAGGTTTACGCTTGGGAAGAAATAAATGAGGATTTTAATGTATCAGATATAAAAACTTCTTCAGGAAATAGCAAGTGTTGGAGCGAGAGAGAGAAGGTTGGATTAAAAATAATATATATTTATAATGTCTGAAGCGTGTAGATGAGTAGTTCCGCCTGAGGGGCTAGGTGCCAAGGTAGAAAGTCTGTGTGTGTTGTGGGTGCTGTTTACATATGTTCAGATGGATTGAATTTCGTGGATGTACGTTACTTCGTGTGTGTGTATGTGTGCACATATATGCGTACGTGTTGTAGATTAATATTGTTTCTACTTTTGGCACAAGGCCAGCAATACCCAGTGTATTACTGGTACTTTATTTTATCGACCCCGTAAGGATGAAAAGCAAAGTTAACCTCGGCGGGATTTGAACTCAGAATGGCAAGGGCCGTAACTCTATGCGTCAAAGCATGGCGTCCGACCCTCTACCGATACTGCCATTGCTATAAATTAATGTTTTGTCTCTCGTCTCTTACTCCACTGGACAACGTTTGGTTAGTGTCAGACGTTGTGACCCCGTGTATACTTGTAGTACCAGGTAGGGGTCAAAATTGCCAAAGACCACCTCAACGGCAGATGACTGAACTTCTGTGCCCTTTGTTTGTAGTTTTATTTTTTTTAAATAAATTTTCAAGGTTTCCACTTAAAAAATTGTTTTTTGTTCGTTGCCTTGTCCTTTTTTAATTTTCTTAAGTTTATATATATAGTAATAATAATAAATGGGAAGACTAAAATCCGAAGAGGGCTCCATAAGGATAAATATTTCAAAGCACCGATTGTTTGCTTAAACTTTAATCTATTATTTTAATAAATATATATATATATAGAGAGAGAGAGGTAATATCCGTAGTGGTAGAGCAATCAGTCCATGGGATGAGTTTGGTAGAAGTAGTAACACAACACTTAGTTCACAATTGTTCTTGGTATGGTGAACTAACTGTTGTGTTACTACTTCTATATATATATATATATAAAAAGAGAGATTTATTTAATTATGTCTAATATAAAATAATACAACCAACATTCCACAGAATACTATATAGTTAGCACCCCAAACACTTAATTGGGATTATACTTAGGTATATCCTAATGTTTGTTGAGTGAGATGGAGTTGGTCAGAGTATCACTTAAGGCTTTCTCTGTTAATGTATATATATATATATATATATATAATTTTTTATTTTTTCATTCGCACCGTTTCCTTTCGCTATATGTCTCTCCACCACTCCCCTACACACCCTTTGAACTCTGTTCCCACACACTTCCCACCTGAGGAAGGGCTTATGCCCGAAACGTCGTCCCCCACCAACACCCCATTCTCCAGAGCGTGAAATTAATAAACATTCGTTGTACTGCCTCTCTGTTTTGTCCCTGTTCAAATTTTTCCATTATATATATATATATATATATATATATATATATATATATATATATATATATATATATAGAGAGAGAGAGAGAGAGAGAGAGAGAGAGAGAGAGAGAGAGGTAAAAACCGCTAAGGTCACGAATGACTGGGATTTGCACTGAAAAATTTCCCCTCCGAAGCACAAGCCCGGGCAAAGATTTTTTTGTGTAAAACACGCAGTCACCCATGCATACCAATCTCTTCTATTTCGATACCGATGTTGTCCAAGGAAAAGGCAAAGTCCGATATAGTTTAGCACCAGTGACGTCGCAATTCATTTCCACCGCTGAGTGATCTGTAGCCACGTGAAATAAAGTGTTTATTGAAGGACACAACGCCACCCTTGGTCTGGAAATCGTACTCACAACCTCACGATTGTGAATCGATCTAACGACTATTTCACGCACTTTTACTCACTCTCTCACACACACACACACATATATATATATATATATATACAAGTGTATATATATTTTGGCACATATATATACAACACATATATATATATAGGTGTGTGTACGTATGCACATATATGTGTATGTATTCATATTTGTGTGTGTGTTTATATATTCTTCCTATATATATATATATATATATAGGAAGAATAAGATAATTGTTTCTACTTTTGGCACAAGGCCCGCAATTAACCAGTACATTACTGGTACTTTATTTTATCGACCCCGTAAGGATGAAAGGCAAAGTTGACCTCGGCGGGATTTGAACTCAGAATGGAAAGGGCCGTAACTCTATGCGTCAAAGCATGACGTCCGACCCTCTACCGATACTGCCAATCCACTTATCGAATAAGATAACATTCTGGAATCTTACATAATTTTATTAATTACGTCATTGCTGTTTGCAGCTGAGTTTGCAGCCATTTCAAAAAGATTTTCGTTGTCGTCTTTCGGAAAATGTTTTTCATTTATATTTATTTCACGTGGTTGTCTGTCTTTCTGTCTGTGTCTGTTTGTGTGTGTATGTGTATGTGTGAAACCTTTATAAACTACCGAAGCACTGGGTAATATGAAATTCTTGTTAGAAAATGTAAGAATCACAAATGCATAAAAAAACTATTACGTTAATAGCTTAGAAATACTTATATAATGTCCCTATGTGTCGTAAAATATGTCCATTGGAATCGAACGATATAAGGAGAATTTTCTATAAAACCGAGGCTCTTGGAATGTTTGTTTAAATGAAGCAAGTATGTATTTAATATAAATAAATAGAACGTTTTTTTTTATTACCACACTAGCGTGTGTTCCGTGTACATGAATTGCTAATTCTACCAAAGGAAAGTTTACAAATGATTTTACTGTAAAATGCATTGAATATTAAAGGAAAAAATATTTTCTAAATAAACTGATGAGGCTTCTTTATTATTAAAACATCTGATAAAGACAGAAAGAGCGAAATAATCTTCAAACAATTGTCAGTTATTACGTCCATATAGAATTCTTCAATTGTAGTTTGATTAAATTGCAGTTAGATGTCTAAATTATTTTTTTAAATAGGGTAATCTTGATTGAATTTTTCCTAAAATTTGTTAAAGATTGTGTTAAGCCCAAGTAACCTAGATAAGCCACACGTGTGTGTGTACATATATATATACACATATGTTAAGGCTCCTGGCTTGGTGGTTAGAATGTTCGATGTCCGATCGTAAGGACGTGATTTCGATTCTCAGACCGGTTGGTTCGTTGTGTCTTTGAGACAAACACTATTTCACGTTGTTCCAGTCCACTGGGCCAAAAAAAAAAAAATGAGTTGTACCTGTTAATTCAAAGGGACAGCCCTGTCACACAGAAGCTCCCTTAGAAATATGTTAAGTGTGCACGTGCCTGTATCATGCTCAGCCACTTACACGTTAATCTCACGAGCAGCCATTTCTATTGATTGAATCATCTGAAGCACTTGTCGTCTAAAACGACGGAGGGCCTCTATATACATATATTTGTATATGGATGTATGTTTATATGTATACATGTGTATCTATGTATTTATGTAGATAGACATAGATTTGACTGATTGCCAAATATTGCATCATAGACATGCTTCTCCTTGAACTAGAGAATTCACATCCACTCTCCTGTACCTATTTGACATATCCATCTTCATTTATCTTACATTACCATTAGTGTGTACAAAACTGCTTTCTTAATGTAGTATTAAGCAATAAAGACAATGCTCCCTCTCAAAAATTCTAATGGTCTGCAGAATTCCCTTTTTACATGTTATTCATTATACATATTTCTAATACTACAGTGTATTTAGCACTTTATGTAGTTGTACGACATATTAATCGGCCTACCTGTCTGTTTCCCCCTCTTCTCTATCTCTGTAAATGCAGACAGAAACACACCCCCACAAACACATAGATGATGTCTGTCCACGCAAGTTAGATTATATAATAAACATAAAGACAAAAATGTACACAAATAGTATACCTAATATCACATTTTATAATCATGTTAAATGTTTATAATAATTGTTTCTACTTTTGGCACAAAGCCAGCAATTACACCAGTGCATTACTGGTACTTTATTTTATCGACCCAGTAAGGATGAAAGGCAAAGTTAACCTCGGCGGGATTTGAACTTAGATCATAAAGGGTCGTAACTCTATGCTGCAAAGTATGGCATCCGACCCTCTATCGATCGTTTGTCATCTATAGCACAAACCTTAACTGCTTTCCTCGTTTCTTCACTATTCATAAGTATCGGTCGCTCTCCGACAGTTTGCAATCGACCCCCTTTAGCCGTGGAGACTTCTTGTATCCTTGGCCCTAGGGCTACTGCTCTACTCACCAGCATAGGCGCTGAGCTGGCTAGCCACAGTTGTGAGCTTCGCGACATAGAATGGCTCTTGGCTCTTCCAGCGCATCTCCCGCACCATCCTCCGGGAAAACGCCTTCTCCATTCTGTCCACCGGGGCCGTCGGGCGGCCAATGCGTGGGACCCCATTTTCTCATAATAGTAAGAGATGGGAAGGGCGAGAGAGATGGAGGCGATGACAGTGGGAGTTCGGCTCTTCTGTATTCGGACCTGGTGTACGTGTGTGTTTGCTTCTATTCATTCGATAGAAAACGTGATGTATATATATTTCTATGTTTGTTTAGTCTCCATAGTTGTGAGTTGATGTAATATTAGTGTAACATCAATAATAACGGTAAAACTAATACTAATTAATAAGTTCTTAATGTAAATAAACGTCATTTAATCATTAAGTGCTTTGATAGTCACGTGAGATTTTTGGCAGAATATTATTCCTAAACATTTAAGCGCGTTGTATATTATTAATTAGTAATTTCTCCTTGTCTAATTCTTGGTTGTTCGGTAATATCATCTGCAAATTGATAAATGGGAAAAATGTCTACCAACTCATATATTCTTTAAATATCCACGCTGTGGAATCTTTCTTGGATTTGTTGTCTTTGGGTGGTCATTCGTTTTCGTAGGCTATTGCCAATTATTCCGCACTTTGTTAAAACAAGAGATTGCCAGATAAACGTATGCAACTGTTTTTAAGTTTAAAAATTTGTCCATCTCCAAATTTGAATTCTGAGCTGTTCCAGCATATATTCACTGATTCAGTAATTAGGTCTTCCACATTGTGTTACTCGGGGATAAGATATCTGTGAATTTTTGCACTTGTGAGAAGTTTTTCAATTTCTTTTTTTGTTATCGTTTGTACTTTATGACTTGATGTTTCTCCAGAATTTTTATCATCTTTTAAAATCATTTTTTTATCATTAAACTAAATAGGTAGATTCATATAAATATAATTGTTTCTACTTTTGGCACAAGGCGAGCAATTGTACCAGTGTATTACTGGTACTTTATTTTATCGACCTCGTAAGGATGAAAGGTAAAGTTAACCTCGGCGGAATTTGAACTCAGATCAGAAAGGGAAGCAACTCTATGCTGGAAAGCATGGCGTCCGACCCTCTACCGATACTGCCAATGAATATAATAAAATTCAATAGTGTGTGTTTATATGAATGGAAGTGTGTTTTCTTTTAAATTCTGTAAATCTTGAATATTTATATTTTTCGGTCCTTCTATTCCACTTTTCACTAATCCGGAAGGATATTTTCGGAGGATTAAACTAACTCGGAATTCTATAAGTCTTTGGTCTTGTATGTTCGGGTTGGAAACAATTGTGCAAATTCGTTTCACCAATGTAAAAGGAATATGTGTTCGTGTATGTTTAGAAATGCAAGATATGAATAGTAAGTATTATTTTGAGTATGTAGACTTATAATAGATATCCGTTTCAATCCACCCATCTATGATCTTTATCAAAATATCTAAAAAGGGGAGTTCTTTCTTCCTAAATTCCATTGTGATTTAAATATTGCTATTTATGGTGTTTACAATATTTGTTTAATTCTTCTAGCTTATCTACCGTTTCATTCCATAAGATAAAACAGTTAATTTTATTTTAGGTATGAATACAAATTGATTCGAAAAGTGTTTAGTAACTCTTTTTCGTAATAACCCATAACTAGATATGGTATTTTGATGCTAGATATGTGTATTTTGATGTATTTTGTTGCCCAAAGATGTTCTCGAAATTTGATGGTACGTAAACTTATCGAATATAGAATATATTTTGTAGAATAAATCTCAGACCTTCGATAACGGTATTTATTCCTATACGGTCCAGGGGTTCAAATTGGTACATGTTGAGCCAATATTGAATAGTCCCTATTCCATAATCGTGTGGAATATTGTTGACGGTCATTCGTTTTCGTAGACCATTGCCAAATATTTAGCACTATGGGTGGTGGATTGGCAATACCGGTAGAGCGTCGGACAACATGCATCGTGGCATTAAGTTACGGCCCTTTATGTTTTGAGTTCAAATCCTGCCGATATTAACTTTGCCTTCCTCCTGACGGGGCCGATAAAATAAAGCACCAGTAATGCACCGGTAATTGCTGGCCTTGCGCCAAAAGTAGAAACAATTAATTAGCACCATGTTAATATGAACTACCCACAACAAATGAAACAATTATTGTGTCTTAATTTAGTATTCCTGATAAATAAGTGAGCATATTTAGGTAATCACAAATAAACCTTATCTGAAATGTTTTAATAGAAAACCAAAGAAATTGCTTAGTCTCATATTCGACCCGTGACAATAGGTCTTAGTTTCAAGTCTTGTGTTGAAGGTAATTCAATATATTTAGAATTTTGGCGTAGTTCGCTTATTCACTTTTAAGAACCTTCTTTAAGCCGTAAAATTTGTTAGTTTATATTGGAAGTTCATTAAGTAATCACCTTCTTTATGTGCCAAACATCTATACATATTTAATAATGTACTCATTATTTTGGAATTTTTGATATTGGTTTGTTTTTTCGTAATATGTATTATCTCCTAACCTGATTTGATGAGGTATATATAATGAAAACTACGGAGTTTTTTGTTTTGTTTTTGTCGTCTTCCTGTAGTTGTTTGTGGCTTGCTCATTCTATTCTTGAGAAATTTGGTTTTGTATTCCAAATTTCTACAATATTTATAGGAAAAATAGATAATTAGAAATATTATTGAGTGCCAAATTTATTTTTATTTTTTTAGAAGGCAAAAGTTCCTTTTTTTAATATATACAATAAATTATTGCTAGGAACCTTATAAATATAATACACAAAAATATATAATCAAAGCGAGAGAAAACAAAGTTACTTTTTCATGTAACTATTGTTTCCTCATCAACTTTTTCAAAGAAATGGTCAGTTAATCTTAGTTCTTTTCCTCTTCCTGTCGCTTATTCATGGGACGATCGTGGGGTAAAAGTTCTCAAGCAAATTTTCTAGCGGGCCCTGTCAGAAGCAACTGTCAAAATGATCCGGCTGAATCCCCGCGCGAGACTATGGATGTTATCCAACCTTGCTCGGGGTCTACCTTTGGGTCTCCAGTCGGTTTGGCCCATAAAATCTGTATAGGATTGATTAGCAGCTTCTTGTTGTCCTGGTGTCTCTACGAATGCTGATATATATATATATATATATATATATATATATATATATATATATATATATATATATATATATATATATATATAGTGGTAGAACACTGGAAGGTAATATCCGTAGTGGTAGAGCACTCAGTCTATGGGACGAGTTAGGTAGAAGTGGTTACACAACAGTTAGTTCACCATACCGAGAACAATTGTTTCACCTTAGCGGATCTTCAGTTCGTAATGGACATGGTTATACGGAACAGCTGTTCCGTATAACCATGTCTATTACGAACTGAAGATTCGCTAAGGTGAAACAATTGTTCTCGGTATGGTGAACTAACTGTTGTGTAACCACTTCTATATATATATATATCAAGATATTTTGAAATAAACCTACGAAAGACAAAATCTTAGAAACAAGGCTCTGTTGTCTTTTGAGAGCTGGTCAGTTCAATCTACAGAAGAAGAGTTCGTAGGAATTCCATATGTTGTACCCAGTGTAATCTGTGTACTCAAAAGATGTGCAGTAGCATCACAAGTAGATATATACAGTAGAAATACTTCGTTTTTATTAGATGCACAGGAGTAGTTTACAGTAAGAGTACTCATGAAGGGAATTATTTCAAATGCTTCAAAGGCTTCTTAGCTAAATTAGAGGTAGGTGTTTTGAAAGCTTAGTAGCCAGAATAAGAACAGTGCAATACGATTCAGGTATCTGTTACCAGTACGATTAACAAAGGGGTACTTTGTGTGAAAACAGGGCAGATTATATTACACCTGAATTTGAAGTGAGATATTGCATGGTAACAAAACATGGGCACTGGATACAGATGTGCGAAGGCTGAAAAGAAATTAGGTAAGCATGCTCTGTTGGGTACATATTATTAGTGTACATGAACAACAAAACACAATTGATATAAAAGAAAAGAAACTGTGCAAGAGAGAAATTAGATGTAGTATGCAAGATAAAGGTTTGAGCTGGTACAATCATGTGTTGCATATGAATGATTAAAGTATTGCCAAGCAATCAAAATAGAAGAAACCTGAGGAAAAGGCTGACAGAGGAAGACATTTGAAGAAGTGCCAAGCAAGTCAAATGAAGTAACTGTAAAAAGATGAAGAAAAACACTGGTAGTGATGAAAGCTGAACTCAGACCTGCCAACCTCTAAAAACCCAAATGGGGAGTACCATGAAAAAAGGTGTCCCGAAACGGGGAGAAATGAGGCAAAAGCGGGGAGATTTTACAAAATGAAAGCTATACCTATTGTCACAAGAGAAGACATCTATCACCCGACATGTCTGTAAACTTCACAAAAGAGGTACGGTGCTGGAAAAGCTCTATACAACTCAGACAAACATGGAAAAAGGAACATAAAATTATGATTATAATGAAGGTGTTGCTTATCTATATGCATGTATGTGTGGGCACACATACATGCTTATATACTAGTACACCCACACACACATACACTCACTTATATATATATATACAATATACAGAGAGAAACACACAGATACATGCGGACACATACATACACATGAATATATCCACATATATCCCTGAGTTAGTGGTACCAACCTCAACCGATGCTGCTCTCTGAATAACTGGGACAAACCAATCCGAATGGATTAGACTGATTCAGTATCAGAGCTATATAATAGATTATGAAGAGAGAAGAAACATTAGATATAATTAGTAATAAGATATATCATACCTAAACTGCTTCTATAGTCCCCGACTACGTAGTTTCGTGGCATATTATGCAAAAACACTACATCATAGAGATATAGAGTTTTTGTGAGGTTCTGCCGACTTATCAAGAGGATACCTCATTAAGGGTTTCAAAACACGTCTGTGATGCGCGAGATAGAATCTCGAAAAGGCGGAGGGAGAGTCAATCACGTGATACAGCGGTCAAGAAACAGAGCTAACCCCCTTATAACCCTGAAAAATTATAGAAGCAGCTTGGGTATGATATATCTTATTACTAATTATATCTAATGTTTCTTCTCTCTTCATAATGTATTATATATATATATATATATATATATATATATATATATATATATATATATATATATATATATATATATATATATATATATATATTTATATATATATATATATATATATATGAACGTAAGTTTTTTTTTCAATGTTTCACACGGATCAAAATATAAGGAAAAGAAATTGAAAATGCAACTAAAGTCTTTTAAGAATATTTATTTACTTTACCGGTTTCATAGTTCTTATGATTTTCAAATGTAAAATTGAGAGGAAGGGTTTGTGTTTCTGTTGTAGTGAATCTACCATATAGTTGGAGTTCGGAAATTCTTTCTATTTTACACAAAAATGTGGCTCCGATTGCTATTTGGTTGGTTGATGGCAGTCACGTTATTAGGTACAGTAATTTTAGTAAATCACCCAAAACTATTAATTAATTCAAATACATTATATTTTATTAGAAACGGGTTACTAAACCATCTACTCATTGAAATGGCATGTTACTCGCTTAGACTTAGAAGCTCCCGCATCTTGAGATGCACGAGGCAGCCAAAGTTCTCCAATGACCATGGTCACTGGCATCTATCAATACATCGTTCCAACTTTTGTTCACGTGTTTCGGCTCTCTGTCGATTATCTGCCGTCAGTTCAACTTGGAGCTTCCTCTTCGTTTCTTTCCATGTAGGTACGAATACAGGACCTGATTAGCATGTCTCTCACTTGGCAGTCGTGTGACGTTCCCAACCAACTAAGTCGAAGCTTGCACATGATGTTAGACACACGTTGTTGGTGGTTCGTTGACGGACTTCATTGTTAGTTATGAAGTCACCCCACCAGATGCCAAAGATTTTCCGTATGTATTTGGTGTTAAAAACATTTAATTGGTTCTCTTGGATGGTCGTCACACGCAATATTTCGAAACTATACAGGAGCGTTGAAAGCACGTTGTTATTTTAAAATCTCATCTTGATGCCAAGTGAAAAATGTTTGCTATTCCAGATCTTGTTGAGTTGCTTAAAGGCAGCCGAAGCTTTGCCTATTCTGTAATTAATTTATTTCACCCTGTCACCACGTCTGTTGATAGAGCTTCCGATGAGGTGATGTCGTGCTTGACCTCCACATCTTCCTGATTGTTGCAGACGTTGGTGGCTGACGGTTGTATACCAACTAACATATTCTTAGTCTGTTTGACACTTATGTGGGGACCAATGCTGGCTCAGGATCTCCCTATCACATCTATCAGAAACTCTACATCGGATATATTTTTGGTCATGGCAGCGATATCGTCCACAAAATCAAGGTCTGAGAACTAGTTCCTCTAACCAGTCAAAACCCATACCTTCCATTTCCCTTTCGAGAATTCAGTCGATGGCCAAAGCTAAGAAAATCTGAGAGAGTGTACCTCCTCAAACCACTCACAATAGTCATCCTCAGTTCTTACGCAGCTTTTGAGCCGGTATATTAAAATCTTTTGCTATGAAAACAGTTGTTAGCCTTCAGCCCTATCACTTTCAACTATCGTAGAAATTGTAAGTAGGATTCATCTCATAGAGAGTTACCATTTAACCCATGGAGGCAGTTTGTAAAAGCTTTCCGTGTGGCCTTGACATGCCCTGACACAAGTCCCTTGTAGGGTATTTGCACCATTTTATAGACATGAAGTTGCTAGATTTCAAGTCAGCACATCCGGGGGACCTGCTATCCGCGATTGCTTATTCATGCATCCGATGTTGCCTTATTTCGCAGCTTATCTGGGAACATGATTGATGCTGCACAGCAACGCTCACAACAATTAGCATGTAAGTGACAGTATGTCAATCTGTAGAAAAAAAAAGAAAAAAGAAAAAAAAAAAAATTAAAAAAAAAAATTAAATTAAATTAACCATTTTAAATCTAACCGAAAATTGTAAGTGACAGTATGTCAATCTGTAGAATATTAAGTTAATTATCATGTACATGACTGCATATTCTACAGGCACAGTACAACTGATGTACTTCTTAGGTCGAATCAGTGTGACAAAGCTGGCTCTTTGAATTGCACGTACAATCCATCTGATGGGTATTCAAACAGCTTTCACCGCCGCAGTTTCACTCAACAGTTTTCAGTGAATCTGTCTGGAATGACTCCCGCATCTCCAAACAAAAAACACTTGCACATAAGGACACCCAGTTAGATTGAACCCGGATATCAGTGATTGTGATGTGAACTTCTTAATCACGAAGCCTGTTTTCATTCACAAACAGACACACACAAAATCACATTCATATATATACACACACATATATATATATATACGCAAATACACACATATATTCAATGGATTCACTTTTCAATAACCTACAAACCTGATAATTTCAGAATTCTGTAGAATTAATCCATATTCAGTAATCTTCTTAAGATTTGTTTTTTTCTTATAACAGAAACTCATGTTCTCTTCTGATGAACATCTCTCTCTCTCTCTCTCTCTCTCCTCTCTCTCACACCTTCTCTCTCTATCTCCCCCCTCTCTCTCTCTATCTCCCCCCTCTCTCTCTCTCTCTATATATATATATATATATATGTGTGTGTGTGTGTTTGTGTTGCTCCTACAGAAAACGGACGTTAAATGATGATGGTAATGATGCAACGTGTGTACACACGAACATACTATACACGCACACACACACACACACACACATATATATATATATATATATAGAGAGAGAGAGAGAGTGCCTATGTGTGTATGTTTATTTTATATTATTTGATAGGCTTTTGTTTTACGTCTATTGTTTTGTTATCTCGATTTTATTGCTTAATTTATTTATTGTTTTATTTATTTATTTTTATTTATTTTTGCTATTTTTATTTCAAATTTTCTTTAGTAAGGAGAAATAATCAATCGTTGTAGGATTTATCTCATTGCTGTTTTGGTTTCTACCATTCTGGATTTCACACTCCACTCTCCCCCTCATCCACCTCTTACTCTTGCTTCCTTTTCTCATTCACCCCCCCCCCCCCCCGACACACATACATACACTATTCTAGTTCTTCTACCACCATCACTGTCTGTCTGTCTGTTACTCTCTCATTCTCACTTTACTCAGTCATTTTACATGTGTGTGTGTGTGTGTATGTGTGTGTACTCACAATCACACACGTACGCATAAACACACAATCACATACGTACACATGCACACACAATCACACACGTACACAATAGCACACGTGCACGTGCACACACAATCACATACGTACACAACCACACACGTATTTATACGTACACATGCACATACAATCACACACGTACACATGCACACACAATCACATACGTACATATGCACACACAATCACACACGTGAACATGCACACAATCACACACATGCACACACAATCACATACACACACGTACAACTTATACACAGACATTCTCTTTTATTTTCTTTCACACACACATACACACACATACACGCGCGTACACACACGCACACACACAAACATTCACATATATTAACATATATATACATACACATATACATTAAAAAACTTGCATGCGCACTGGTGAACAACCATTGTTTTGGCTATTCTTGTTCTTTTCTTTCACAGCCTATTTTATAAGTACACATACATACTCATTCATATATACACATACGTAAATATTTATACATATACATATATAAACATTCATATATACACATACATAAACATTCATACATACACATACATAAACATTCATATATACACATACATAAACATTTATATATACACATACATAAACATTCCTTCTTTCTTTATTTATTTCTCTTTCTGTGGTTCCAGTTCTATATTAGGCTATTATCTTTAATAATAATTGTTTCTACTTTTGGCACAAGGCCAGCAATTACCCAGTGTATTACTGGTACGTTATTTTATCGACCCCGTAAGGATGAAAGGCAAATTATCTTTAATAATAATAAATCTTGCCAATGTAAACTTTGCCTTTCATCCTTGGACCAGGTAGCAGTGAAAATATACTAAAGTACTGTTATCCTACTTCGGCTGTTCCCTTCCTCTGCAAAATTCTGACCTTGATTCTATGTAAGGAATTATTATTAGGGCAGTGAATTGGCAGTATCGGTAGAGGGTCAGATGCCATGCTTTCCAGCATAGTTATGTCCCTTTACGGTCTGAGTTCAAATCCCACCAAGGTTAACTTTACCTTTCATCCTTACGGGGTCGATAAAATAAAGTAGCAGTAATGCACTGGGGTAATTGCTGGCCTTGTCCCAAAAGTAGAAACAATTACTGTTATTGGATTTTTGTTACATCTTCATTTTTTCTTCTCCATTAACATCTTTCATTTTCAGATTTTAATTTCTCATATATATATATATACAAGGTGTCCCCAAAAATGTATACACACTTTTATTACCTGTACAGGCAATATTTATTAGAATGCTGTTGGAGTATGTATATATATTTGGGGGAACACGCTGTATACATAGAGAGAACGAGAGACTGACAGAGACCAGAATAGTCTCATGCACCAACAAAAATAACTATAGCTATCATCTTTTATGTGAGTGAAAACACTTCCTGAAAAGTAGTATATAGAAAGACTGGAATATATTTGCTCATAGTAACTACTTTAATCTTCTTTTTCTTTTTTTCTTTTCCTTTTTTCTTTTTTTATCCTTTGATCATTTATTCCTGTGAAGGTTGTGGAGACAGTCTTCAGACAGACTTTCTAATAGCTCTCATCAGAAACAATTGTCTCCAAATTATTTGGCTGGATCCTCAAGCACAACCAGTTGAGCTTATGGATGTTATCCAACCATCTTGCTCATAGCCTATCTATGAATATGGAGAAGATGAGGAGGGGTAAAAGGAGGTAAAATCTGTCCAGCAGTTCTAACTGCATCCCTAGTACCAGAGCTGTGAGCTCTTGATGTGAATCAATAGTTGTTCTATCTGGAGTGACTCCCTCATCTCTGAGCTATGTACCTGATCAACTAACGTTACTTCACAGACACTTTAGAGGAACCCCAGCAATTCTTGCATTTAATTCAAATCCATCACTTGTTACTTGAACTTCTCCACTTGCTTCAGTGTAACTCCACCCCTATGCAGAGTGCGCTGTACAAACTTTCACTAGAGGACAAAGGTTTCAGTCTTCATACCACTGATTTTCATTTGTACTGTTTAACACTCAGCAGCAAACTTATCCAGTGCTTGTCAGATATCACCTTTTGGTGAATTAATTAGTATCATCCAGAAGGATGAACGACAAATTGAGACTCCGTGTGATTTGAATTCAGAATGAAAAGAGTAAGAACAACTACTGCTAAGCACGTATTTGTCTGATGTCTCAACAACTCTGCCAATTCCACATATATATACAAGTAACTTTATTCAAATGGTGGATTAGCAATTGATTATACTATTACTCAAAGTTGTAATGTGACTGATTGTTAATCCCACATTTGTATTAAGTTATTAAACTCAACATTTTTGTATTGAACTCTCTATTGTTTAAAATTATATATATAAAGTGTGTGTGTCAGAATAAGAACTAAATTAGATTTAAATTGATCTTAATGATGATAAGTAGCCTTAATTAGTTCAATAGCACAGTTTTGCTTCTTATCATCTTGCAGTGTAAATTGCCCAGCTAGATCACATGTTTAGCAGAAATGTCTTGGTAGACTGACTACATAGTATAGTGTAAATGGTATGATGGCATACACACTAAAGTAACTATGTCTCATTGATTCTAACTAGGCATCTGTAGGTATCATGAATGTGAACACACCATTGTATTCTTACCTTTGTCAACAATTCTCCAAGCCTTCCTTCCACTTTGGTTATGGCTTCCTTTTAATAAACAATTCATTGAAAGTGAGAGGTGAAAAACGTCTTGACCATCCCAAATGTATTCAACACACACATATGCACACTTATGCACACACACAGATAAAGATAAATACTCTCATACAAACATACAAAATATTCACAATCTGAAATGTAAAAATACATATATAGACATAGACACATACACACACATACCACTAACATTATCCTTGTCATTACTCTCATCTTCATCATCATTACCATATCCTCATAAGTAACAGCACAACTATGACCACAATCATCACCATTTTCATCGTCATCACAATGGTTGCTCTCATCTATCAACAGTCTTTTCCTTCCACCTCCTCTTACACAGCCCCTAACACCTACCCACCTCCTTATTCTCTTCATCAGTGTTTGACATCTACATTTGAAGTCTATTTTCGTCTGATATCTGCTTCCGTCTCCTCACAAGCATACCTACTTGCTGGTTTTGCTGCATACATTAACATACATTAGCATAGATTTTCTATGTAACTCAGCTAGCTACTTGACACTGCTACATAATAGATATACATTAAGTAGAGGTGTATACTGCAAAAAGTGTATTTATATATACATATGTATGTGTCTGTATAATTATGTCTTATGTGCATTTTGTAGCACATTGTGATTTGACTATTATTTCTAGCAGTTTCATGATATAAATACATTAAGATGTATACTTTATATGGTATATGTGTGTGTGTGTGTGTATTTTCTAAGAGACTGTATTGGGATTTGAGAGCATTGATATAAGTTGGCTGATATTTTATGCAAGCTGAGTGACTGCAGAGAAGCTCTCTTGCGTGTCATTGTGATTTAAAGTTATATTACTAACAAGGGAAAAAATGTCTTTGTTTTATTGTCTGGCTTATTCCATCTCCATGTATCTATCACTGTAACTCTACCATTATCTACTACCCTACTGCCCTTTCTTTTGTTCATATTCTTGGCCATTACTCTCTCCAGTTGACACTCTTGGTTATGTTTACTTTGAAAGAATTGGGACAATGAAGAGAAGATTCCTTAATCTTGTTGGAGACAAATCAAGCTCACTAGAGCAGGTGAGACAATAAAATGCAGCTATTACATTCTACAACTAGAGATAATATAATACAAGATGATCCTTTAGTCTGGCCAGGGGAATGATAGAAGTTGATGTTAGGAAGGGTATTTAGCAATAGAAACAGTGCCAACAATAGACAATACAAGGAAGATGTTGATCTCCAGCCTGTCAATGAATGTAGAATTGAATAAGAACTGACTTGGGCCATGAAAATCCATCCAACCCATGCCAGTATGGAAAGTGGACATGATATAATGATAATTGTTTCTACTTTAGGCACAAGGCCAGCAATTACCCAG
Source organism: Eledone cirrhosa (assembly GCA_964016885.1). Lineage (NCBI taxonomy): Eukaryota > Metazoa > Mollusca > Cephalopoda > Octopoda > Eledonidae > Eledone > Eledone cirrhosa. Next base: position 171,524,886 of record OZ024741.1, read on the forward strand.
TGCATTACTGGTACTTTATTTTATCGACCCCATAAGGATGAAAGGCAAAGTCAACCTCGGCGGGATTTGAACTCAGAGACATGATATAATGATAATGATCAGAGATCTAAGCCTGAGAAAAAAAAGAGGAGGAAATGTTGTTTCCAGGGTTGTTGTTGTAGGAAACAACAGATTCAAATATATTATCTATTCTTAGACCAAAGACTGGAGAATTGAAAAGACTGGACTTCATTATAGTCTCACCACCAAGGGCTTGGTGGTGATGTCAAACTGGGAGATGGACTAAATCTACTATCAACGAAGAAATGCAGGATATACAACAGGCATCTGTAAAGTGTTTGTCTGCCAAATTTCACTCACAAGCTTTCATGCCATTTTTCTGTTATATTAGCATATATCTCCTCACTAGCACACTTATTTTATGATTATGCTGCATACATTAGCATACATTAACATACATTTAATGAAACTAACCTAGTTATTTGAAACTAGTATAATATAGGCCAATCTATTATTGGGGTGACCTAAGGTTGTGGTAGAAGACATAAAGGTGGCATGTAGTGGGATTGAACTTGGAACCTCGTGATTAAGAATCAAACATCTATTATGTAACAACATGACACCATGCTTGAAAGTCTGTGCATAATTCTCAACTTTCCCGCTTCCATACTAAGATTCCTCAATAATTGTAGTCTATAATGAATTAATTAAATAACTAAGAAATTTTCTCTCCTAATTTACATTTCTAAAAACAATGTTAGCCATCTAAAATAGATTGAAACAAAATTAACAAATCATTGATATTTTTTGTTTATTTATTGTTTTGTATTGTTTTCCATGTCAGCTATTGTGATGCAATTTGTTTTGTTTTTTACTATGTGAAATAATAATTGCTTCTACTTTAGACACAAGGCCAGCAATGTGGGGGAGGGGAAAGTCAATTAAATTGACCCCAGTGCATTACTGGTGCTTTATTTTATTGACCCCATAAGGATGACAGGCAAAGCTAAACTCGGTGGGATCTGAACTCAGAACATAAAGGATCGCTATTATATGCCACAAAGCAAGTTGTCTGACACCCTGACACTTTCACGGTGTGAAATAATAATGAGAATAAGAAGAATGTAAATAAGTAAAATGATGTTGATAAGGTTAACCATAATGGGGTTATTGAAAATATAAACAATATGTCAATAGGTGTCTTGGGAATGATTAAGAAACAATGCAGTAAAATATATAGCCAAAAATAGCAGTATATTTTACAAATACACACCTTAGAAAAATAACACTAATAGACACTGACCGCATGCTTACATTCAGTACTCCAGGACATATATACACAACAGTCAGCAAAATAGGACTCCTTCACACCAGTTGCCATTGAGACCTCAGACATACTTAGACCCTGAGCACCTCTGTAAGATTGGAATGTCAGCAGCCCATTTAAGGAGCCTTGAAGGAGCCCTGCGAGATAGAGTGGCTGTTGCAGCTAGTGTCACTGGCCATTGTCTGCAGGAATGCTTTTGCGGTCTTGTCTGAGGGGTGCAGCCCCAACACTGCTGCACCCTAGGCCAGAGCCCATCATCCTCCCCCTTACTCCCTCTTTCCCATTTTTCTGTGACCCTACAGCCTCTTTGCCTTTCCCTTCCTTTTACGTTTTTGATTATTAATAAAGAAATATTTATAAACTAACATGAAAATGTGTATCAAAAAAGAGAAGTTTTTATTTCTAATTATGTAGATTATCCCATGACTTGCACACTGACACACAACATAAAGTAAATGTGACTACTAGGCACAGACCCAAGCATGTAACAAACTACCTACATGAGTTGTTAGCTGTCGAGACACTGCATCCTTTAAAACCTCCATGCTTCCTGAAATTCGCCAACACTATACCTGATATTTCCCCTCCATTCACATGCATAGATGTATATCATGACTCATACACTGTTCATTTTCCTGACATTTGTACATTATTCTGTGCCCAATACATGCACCTTTGATGAGTTGTAGTACACCTGAGCACTGTACACAATAATTTCATTACTATTTTACATACACACACACACACATATGCATCAGTGTGTTGAAAAAAATTCTAGTTACTTAAATTACAAAGTATTTCATTGGTATTATTACTATTATTATAAAGTATTCCAAAACTTACAGATATCAAAGCAAACAGCAAAAGAACAGTTCAAGACACAACACACATTAATTATGTAGAATATTACAGAACTTACTCATCTACGAAACAGAAAATAGCACAACTTGGCACAACACTCATATGTAGACGACTCAACGACTAACATAGATATACAATAATTAGCAAAATATCTGTAATAGACACTTCACATGTTTTGTTTCTACTTTTGGCACAAGGCCAGCAATTATCCCGGTGCATTACCGGTGCTGTATTTTATCGACCCCAATAGAATGAAAGGCAAATGTAACCTCAACAGGATTTGAACTCAGAACATAAAGGGCCATAAATCTATACTACAAAGCATGGTGTCTGGCGCTCTACCGATACAGCCAAAATGCCCAATGACTTTTACATATACAAAACGAGCAGCAGCATAATACTACTAGACATAGCATACATATATACCACAAGATATACACATCATATTGAAAATAGCACCACTAGGCATTGCAACACATATTACATAGAATACTCCATGGCATACATATATACATAACATACAGAAAATAACACCAGTCATTGCACACACATTATGTAAAGTATTCCCAGGACTTACACACATAAATAACAAGCAGCATTATGCTTCAATTGGTGGATTGGCAGTATTGGTAGAGTGTCAGACACCATGCTTTGCAGTATAGAGTTATGGCTCTTTACGCTCTGAGTTCAAATGCCGCCAAGGTTGTCTTTGTCTTTCATAATTAGATGGTTGATAAAATAAAGCACCAGTAATGCACTGGAGTAATAGCTGGCCTTGTGCCAAAAGTAGAAACAATTATGTTTCAATTTAACACTTTAATGTTCAAACCGGCCAAAACCGGCCAAAACCGGTCATAGTTCTCTAGCTCTTTCAGTTGAAACTGGCTGTAACTTGTCACTCAAACTGATGTTAAGGTATTGTTCTCAAAATAAATACTTTCAAAATCTCATAGATTCGATATTATGTGAGATATTATGTGAGGTAAAGCCTTTACCATGAAAATATAATAGTATATATAGAGTAATGTGAAGGCTAAAGGGTTAATATAGCATACATATTAGATAGAGCACTTGCACGTATACAAAAAAATAACAATGCTACTAGATACTACACATAAATTATGTAGAGTGGTTCACAACTTTTTTTCATATATGTTTTAAAAAAAACCACAAGCAGTAAAATAGTAATACTAGACATTACATGCATATTAATTATGAACATTACCCCAGGAATTACACAGATACACAACAGAGAAGAATATAGAACGACTAGACGTAACATACATATATTTAGAGTACTTTCAATAGTATAAAAAGACACAATAGTAAAAAATAAAACACTGAACAGGAAGATATAAGTATGTAAACATTTGAAAAGGTGAAGGAAGACATAAGAAGATTTAAAAGAATAAAAACAGCAACAAATGATAGCTGAATAATTGGTAAAATGGAGTATGTATATATATATATATATATATATATATATATATATATATATATATATATATATATATATATGTGTGTGTGTGTGTGTGTTTGTTTGTGTGTGAGTATGTATGAATGTTTTATATATATATATATATATATATATATATATATGTTTGTGTGTATATATATATGTATATATGTATGTATATATATGTATGTATATATATATATATATGGAAGCACATGGCTTAGTGGTTAGAGCATTGGCCTTGCAATCGAAAGGTTGTGAGTTCAATTCTCAGACCGAGTGATGTGTTGTTTCCTTGAGCAAGACACTTTATTTCGCATTGCTCCAGTTTACACAGCTGTAGAAATGAGATGATAGGGACTGGGGTCCCTATCATTCCACTGCAAAGTGGTCGTGGTGGTGCCACGGCAAAAAAGCACCCAGCCCACACTATAAAGTGTCTTGTAGGCGCCATGGAAAAAAAGCACTCAGCACTCACTGTAAATGAGGTTTGTGTTAGGAAGGGTATCCAGCTGTAGAAATCAAGCCAGAATCAGTTCCCATCTGACCCTTGCAAGCAGGGAAAAGCGGACATAAAAATGATGATGATGAAATGATAGATATATATGTGTATATATATCATTTGATTTCATTTCATTTTACGTCCCATTTTCCTTGCTTGCAAGGGTCGGACGGGATCTGATTCTGGCTTGATTTCTACAGCTGGATGCCCTTCCTAACACCAACCTCATTTACAGTGAGTGCTGGGTACTTTTTTGCCGTGGCACCTCCACGACCACTTTGCAGTGGAATGATAGAGACCCCAGTCCTTATCATCTCATTTCTACAGCTGAGTAAACTGGAGCAATGTGAAATAAAGTGTTTTGCTCAAGGAAACAACACATCACTGCTCTAACCACTAAGCCATGTGCCTCCATATATATGTATATATATATCTATATATGTGTATGTATGTATATATGTGTGAGTGTGTGTATGAATATTTTATATATATATATATATATGTGTGTATGTATGAATGTTTTATATATATATATATATATATGAGTGTGTATGTATAAATGTTATATATATATATATATATATATATATATATATATATATATATATATATATGCATAGAAAATAGGAAAACAATTGCACACACTGTGAGATTGAGACTATGTTATTTCAGGTTAATAGCTGCTTCGTTAAATGTTAATACTGAAGATTAACAATTAAATACTTTTATCCCAAACCCAACCACACACCATTCACTACCTGTATTTAAAGATTTAAACTGCTAAACTACTTTTGTTGAAATATATGTCATGTGTATGTATGTGGAAGTATGTATATAATGAAGGTATGTATATATAATGAATGTATATGTTTATGTATATATGTTTTGTGTGTTTATGTGTTTATGTGTGTGTGTGTTTACGTTTGTGTGTTTCTGTATGTATGTGTGCGTGTGTGTGTAATTATTTATGTATATATGTATAAATCATCATCATTTGTATGTCAATTTTCCCATGCTGGCATGTTTTAGATGTGTCCTTTCCAACACAGCATCCCTTCACTTGTCTCCTTCCTTTGTAAAGTTCAGCAAACTAAGATCACCTTTAAACACATCTGCTCAAGTCTTTCTTAGCTTAACTCTACAACATCTGATTCCTATTATACCCAGTTTCTTTTCTCAACCCATCTCATCTACACCTAATTTCCTTAAGAACCATTATATGATTTCCAGATCTATAAAATATATGTATAGCAGCAGTGCTGGATTTAGGACAAATGAGGCCCTGGTCTAGTTAAGTTATGAGGCTTTACTAGGGCTCTGAAGGAAGTAAGACATTTTTGGCTGGAAGTTGGGACCCCCTGGCCAACGTGGTCCTGTGCTTAAGCACACATAAGCACAATGGTAAATCCAGCACTGTATAGCAGCTTACACTTAGCTAGGAACTTCTCTTGTAGCTGTCTTACCAAGAAAAGGACATCTTCTGTGCTCCCACCTGGCACAAAATCAAACTGCATCTCATCTAATTTGATTATTTGTCTAATCAGTAATGCTAAAACTTTTTCTACCAATTTCATGACTTGATTGATCCATTTGTTTAATGCCTTTATAGTTCCTCCTTTCTAGAGCCTCATTTTTCCTTGATCATACTGCTACATCAGTCATTAGGTATTACTCCATCATATATTGCTATACTAATAACTCAATCAAGTTCTACATCTCCAGATGATTTCAGCATTGCAGCAACTACCTCTAATGAACAAGATTGCTTCTTTGACCGTACAATTATCAGCCTTATTAGCTAGTCCCTCTGTTGCATATGCTGGGGTAGTTTCTATTCTTATTACTCATTCTCCACATTCAGCAATCTCTCATTTCCAAGCTTCTTTTTAATTTTTGAGCATTGGTATAGCTAATTTCTTTCTAAATGCACTTTCCCCAACAACATTATGACACTCACGGACACACTGCATTGCAATGCAGAATATTTCATACATTTGATCCTCAAGTTTAAACACATTGGCAAACCTCCTGCATTCAGCTACTCTACATGCTATGTAAACTTGTCACCTAGCTTCTCCTTTAGCTACTTGATATTATTAGTTTGAAATACAACACTATTTCACCATCTAGTCACCTTTTATCAGTCTGTTACTTTGTTCCATCCATAGGTCTTGTCAGTAGTTCATAACAAGTTCTCACTTAGAATCTTCCAGTTGTCCTTTATTTTATATATATCTATCCCCTACTCCCTTACATCGTACATGTCACTTAGATAATTTCTGAACAGAGAGATCCTTTAATTTCCAAACAAACCTCCTCCAGGTTGTCTTATATTTTAATTCCAGCTGGTTCTTATTCTTATATATTTGCATTATGGGCTTCTGAACAGTGTCTGTCAACCAAACTCATCTTACAAGACTTTGGTTCTCTTACTAGGTATTGGTTTACAGACTATAGTAAAAACGTTCAATTTTAAATTTTATTTCTCTGACTGGCAATAGGTTAAATGGGATTCCATAATCACTACATCATTCAGGGATACACATGAAATACAAAACCTGTTCACATGTATGTGTACCAACAGTAATACCAAAAACATTAATGTAACTGCCACCTTTCTTTAAATGTATATTTAGTTTCCATCATTTAGTTTCCATTAAAATGTTCTTTTTTTCTTTTTTTTTTTTTTGTAAAATACAATCTGTATTCTACTACTTCTTTTGAGTTCTTATTCAGTTAATGTTTGTTTCTATGTATAAGTATATATAACGCACTCCCATTAACACATATAAATACACACACACATTTATATGCATAATTATATATACATTTATATAGATAACTGTGTATATTTGAAAATATATTCATCTCTCTTTCACATGTGTGTGTGTGTGTATATATTTATATATATAATATGTATGTGTGTGTCTGTGTGTATCTGTGTGTGTGTGTGTGTGTGTGTATATATATATATATATGTGTGTGTGTGAGAGAGAGAGTGTTTGAGTGCAAGTATATTTTTTTTTAGTGAGACAGGTTTTATTTTCTGTTCTGTGTATTTCATTATTACTCACAGAAAAGATTAGGTAGTGTTTCAGATATGCTCCAAGGTCACATCTCATCTCACTCACCCCACTAACTACCTTCCCATCCCAGACATGTTAGCACCATAAACCTCCCCTCCACTTCTCACTATCTTCCCCAACACCATTCTATCTGCACCCAGGTATGTTGTCCTAATTTTATTTCTTTGTGTTTATTTTTTCTAATTGTGTTTATGTTCCATATTTTGGTTTGATTTATCTTTCTTTCTTTCTCTTTTCATCACATCTTGTCTTTCTTTCTTCTTTGTTTCCTTTTTTTTCTTTCTTTCTCTCAGTCTTTATTTTCCTTTCAGTTTTTCCTTTCTTTCTTTCCCTCTTCTCTTGTCTTTCTTTTATTTTTCTTTCTTTCTCTCACACTTGCCTTTTGGTTAAGTTCTAGACTTAATGCATCAGCTGGTTTAGCAGCACCGCCTCTTCTATGAGTACCTTTAGATGATTCTATTCTGTTGTCAGCTCTTCAGTTTTGGGGATATCTTCTTCCCTCATTCCTACCAGTCTTAGGGGCCCTCAAAATGATCATGAGCACTGCGTTTCTCTCCTTGACTAAACAGAAAAATCTCTCATATGCACTTAAATACATGATCATATAAACATATACATAATTCTTGAAGGTGTATGGCTTAGTGGTTAGAGCAAAGGGTTTGCAATCAGAAGGTTTTGAGTTCGATTCTCGGATAGGGTGATGTGTTGTGTCCTTGAGCAAGACACTTTATTTCATGTTGCTCCTGTTTACTCAGTTGTAGAAATGAGTTGCGATGTAACTGGTGCCAAGCTGTATCAGCCATTGCCTTTCACTTGGACATCATCAGTAGTATGGAGAGAGGAGGCTGGTATGCATTGGTGACTGCTGGTCTTCCACAAACAACCTTGCCCAGATTTGTGCCTCAGAGAGAAACTTTCTAGGTGCAAATCCTATGGTGATTCGTGACCAAAGGGGGGTTTCTCCTCTCCCCAATTCTTAAAATAGGAGCACCCTAAATTGACTACAGAAAATAATTTAATATTAAGGAATATGCACCCCAATAGCAGAAAAAATGGGTATTAGCATACATAGGAGTGAAACCCACCAATTACATACTAGATAAGAGGTTTGGATTCGATTCCCACACATGCTAATGCCCATTTTTTTCTATTTTTTTCTAATATTAAATTATTTTCTGTAGTCAATATATGACAAAAGCTATTCTGTTTTCAAAATTTTCAATCGCCACTGTATCCTAATTCACATATCCTTATCATCATCATCATTTTACGTCCACTTTTCCAAGCTTGCAGGGGTGGAATGGGTCCTCTTCAGCAAAGCATTTCTCTAGTTGTCATGGTCCTTCATCATCTCCTCTATGAGCTTCAGCGATCTGAGGTCAACTCTGACCACCTCTGCTCATGTTTTCTGTGGTCTTCCTTCCACTGGGATTACCTGGCACTTCTTCACCCAGCGATCATCATTCATGCACATCACATGGCCATACCAATGTAGTCTTCTCTCCTGCACACTACAGTTTATTCCTCGTATACACAGTTTCTCTCTCAACCTGACCATGCTTGGCTGCTCACACACTTTAACATTTCACATTCATTGGAGTATACTTGCTTCATTTCTCTCCAGTGTTCGCATATTTTCTGCAATTGCTGCCCACGTCTCACTACCATGCAGCATCGTTCATCTCACATTGGCATTATACAATTGACCTTTTGTTTGCAAGGAGAAACCCTTCATTGTCAACAGGAAGCAGCTCCCTAAACTTCCTGTCTGTATTCTATATACTATGGCCTTGAAGCATCCCCCCACCTTGCTAATTTGATCACCTAGATATCAGAAGCTATCAACCACCTCTATAGATCCTAAATGCATTTGAAAAATGTGCCAATCACTGACATTTCTACTATAAATTTTCCCTGAACATCTAATACATACAAATATATACATAATTATATAAACTCATGCATATGTAAATGAATCGAAGCCTATGTTTATATATTTATACTTACACAAGCATATATATTTGTGTCTATACTTTATACAACAATTAATTTTAGTTATTCATTTGTTTATATATTAGTATATTTATATTTATTTGCCTAGTTTGTATTAAATGTTTATAATAGATTCAACCTGTAATCTCTTATTGAATAAAGAAGAAATACATTGTGAGTGAAATGTGTTTGACATTTAACTGGGAAGATGATGATATAAACATTCAGTTTGGGTTGTGAATTTTTCAAGTTTGTATCTCTGATTTTTCTGTCTGTCCTTTGTTTTGTTAGCATCTCACATGCACATCCAACAGAATGGCCGACATTTTGTTGCACAACTTGCATTGTAAATACAGTACCCTTCTAATCCACGAAACAGCACTGCCAGAGGGAGTGCTGTTAAGATGACAATTCATTTGTCTGACCATGTTATGTAACTTCATTTTCTTATAACATATATTATTTTATATAATTATGCACTTTTGTATTCAAAATAATCTTTTGATACTTCTGAAATTTCACTTCTATATATATATCGATGATGATAACCTTTAAAGTTTTTATTTTGTGTAGACAATTTTCACTTTAAATTACTGCTGAATTATCATTGTCAACATTCTATATTTACCCACTACATAATTTCTATATATTTGCCTTATGTACTAATTGAACATTCAATATTTTATATATGCATTTACATATGTACATAACCATGCATGAGACTGTCTCTGTGCAAATGTTATATAGTATCAGAAGAAAGACAGCCATATTGTTACCTGATCAGCCATCTTGCTTTAATGCAATAAGGCTGCTTACACTATATATATATATATATCATCATCATCATCATCATCTTTTTACCTCCATTCTTCTTTGTTAGCATGGGTTAGACGAGTTGTCATGTTGTGGGCAATGCCAGGTCAGGTGACCATGTCTTGCTGAGACAGAACAGATTTGGGCTTGATTTCTACAGCTGCATGCCCTTCCTAACACCAACCTCATTTACAGTGACTACTGGGTGCTTTTTACCATGGATCTTACACAACCCCTTTACAGTGTGGACTGGGTGCTTATTTGTCATGACACCTACACCTATATATATATATATATATATATATACAAGTATATTTAGCTACCTACATACCTATATATATACATATTATTATATTATGGCTAAATAGTCAGTCTTGTTACTCTGGAGTTTTGCCAGTTTATCACAATGTCATCAGACAAGGACTAGCGTTTTGATAACAGACGCAGTATAAATAAAAGAAGACTTGGGGTATATAGGGGCGGATAAAATTCACGAGATCCATGGACAAGTTCTCTCCAGCGGTGTCTGTCCCTCATTATCGCAGCCATGTCCTGCGTCTGCAACAGACCAGTGTCTGTCCTTAGGGCATCAACATACGTTAACCTTGGTCTTCCTCTTCCAGTGTGTCCATGTAGGGGCTCCCACAGGAGCACTGAGTGCAATGTCAACTCTGGATGTCGGTGAGCATGTCCAGCTAACGTCAGTCTCCTCTGTGTCACTTTTGAGCTGACTTTTGGGAGGCTCCTATACAGCTCTGAGTTTTTCATCCTCAGTGTATACTGATTAATGTTCAGAGCCATCCTCAGCATTCTCATGTAGCACCCATCCACCATCTGAGTGAGTTTCTTGGTCAGTGTCCAAATCTCAGACCCGTACAGCAACACAGACTCCACTACAGCAATGAAGAGGCGGATTTTCAGGTCTTTACGAAGGTCCGACTTCCACACCGATCTCAAGCTGTGACACACCACCCAGGCTTTGCTCTTCCTCTCAACTACATCATCTTCCATATTCCCAATCTTTGCTCCCAAATACAGGAAGCCCTCAACCAATTCTAGCGGCTTCCCGCCTACATTAGTGATCCCCTCTAGCTTCTCAACATTCTCTACCAGATATTTTGTTTTAGTCTCATTCATTCTCAGCCTCACACTCATCGACACAGTCTCAAACTCCTGCATCAAATTCTCTGCCTCCTTCACTGTATTTGTCACCAAAACTATGTCGTCGGCAAATTCAGCATCTGATACCTTTTCGCCTTAACACTCCTGCTCTGAGCCGGTGCTACAGTAAAGCCAGAGTCTTGGTGTTTCTCCAGTGCAAGGCACATACAATAGTCCACTATGATGATAAAAAGGGAGCCAATGTATCTCCCTGGAGCACTCCAGCAAGTATTTCAAAGAACTCTGTCATCCCATCAGGTGTAATGACTTGGGCTTTGGTGTTGGTGTAGAGCAGTGATATCAGGTCCACTATCTTCTTGGGGATTCCATAAGCCTGTAAGGTCTTCATCAGGCAGTGACGGTCCACAGAATCGAAGGCCTTCCTAAAGTCAATGAAAACCATGACCGCTGGAAGGCACTTTGCTCTAACTCCCTCTAATATCCTCCTCAGCATCAGGATGTGACTGGCGGTTGATCTTCCCTCTCTGAAGCCGTTCTGGTTGTTGGGGTATATACACATAAAATTTGTGTAAACATATAAATACATGTCTACACACAGACATGGATATATACATACAGGTATGAATATACAAGATCCAATGCATGCATATAAATGATGGGTGGTGGTGGTGATGTTGTAGTTGGAAAGAGTGAAGAATATAAAGTGATGTAGTCTAGAAATTAAAGAATTAAGTACAATGAAGATTCTGGGAATATAAAATTATAGGAGCTATGATGGGTGAATGAGTGAGTGATGGCTGGATGGTATTGGTGTTAAGTAAATATGTGGAATATATAAGATATATAAATATAACGTAAGGAGATATAAAGGAATTAACTATAATGAAGATTATAGAAATATAAATATCATGGAATTATGTATGATGATGATAGTAATAGTAGGGGTGTCTTGTGGGTGTTAGGCACATATAACAAATAAGGTATGAGGAATAAAGGCAGTAAGGAAAAAATGAAAAGGTTGAAAAATGAAAAATTATGAAAGAGAAATGAAAACTGAAAAAATGAAAAGTTGGGAAGATGACAAAAAATGAGAAAGTGAAAGAATGACAAAATGGAAGAAAAGAAATTATTTTCAAAAATTAAAAAAAGAATCTAAAATTTAGAAATAAAAAATTGAAAAATTTATAACAATGATATAATATGAAGTGAAATAAAATATAAGAATTAGAAGAATATAAGGATGGTAGAGGTCATGGAATTGTAGAGTATAAAGTATGGCATATGATATATAAGACAGTTAATGAGGCTGACAGTGGTTGCCAAGATATAGAATCTAGATGCAATCTGGTACACATCGGTGTATAGTGGGTAATCTGTGGGGTAGTGAGTTATCCATTGTAGTGTCCAGTGAGCAGATATGTTTGAAGCAACACAAGCAAAAGTGTTTTCTGTGTAAACAGAAACAATGTTTCTTCCTGAGAGTTCAAGGTGTTAGTTGATGAGGCTAGGATATTTAATTTTTCAGTGGTACATAAGTGGCATCTCATGCTACGTCTGTTGCATTTGCCACAATACTCCAATTGATGGTAGGGTTTGTCACCCTGCTGTCTTTCAATTGCCAAATATATTTTGACATGTACAGAGTTGGCTACCCACAAGTGTGAGCCTCATGAGCTGGTATGGCTCTTCTAGTGCCTCTCCCTCACCATCATCCAAGTAAACATCTTCTCTATTCTGTCCGCCAGGGTTGCGGAGTGGCCTGTGTGTGGGCCCACATTTACTCATTATTCTGAGAGATGGGGAGAGTAGGAGGGACGGAGGCAGTGACTGTGGTAGTTTGATGTATATGTATATATTTATTTACCAAACTACATATACATACATATATATATTTATAATAGATTCTTTGTTTTATATTTTGATTTATTTATATATATATATATATATATATATATATATATATATATATATACATATGAAGATAAGTCTAAATTAAATTTCATTTGTGTCCTAATTTTTTATGTAATGCTTGGGATTTTGCAGTCAGCACATGTAGACAGTTATTGTACAGAAACATATGTTAAGGAATGAACTTGCAATAAATTTCTCCTTTTGACCAATTTTTCCTGCCTAGGTGTCCTGTTTATCCTGGTACCATACTTATTATTATTATTATTATTATTATTATTATTATTATTATATATATATATATTGTTATACTTTGGGAGGGTCATGTTGCCAATAAGAAACCCATGCACCAGTTGCTTTCACTTCAATTTATTATAATAAATTTATAAATTTAGGAATTTATAAATTTCCGGTTGGTTGGTTCCACAACCAGATGATTGTTTCTATATTGTCAAAGTTCTTTCGTCACACATTCTGTGACCTCTTCAGTGACTGGGGATTCTTTTATTTGCTTTTATGCCTCTCCTTTGTTCTGTCCTACGCCATCTTGTTTTTGTGTGTGTGTTATGTGCTTAGTTTGCGCATGTGTTACATCCGGGTGTCTGTGTGTGTTTATATTCATTTATTTATTTGTTTATTTACATGTTACTGGTTGGTTGTTTGTTCTATGTGCGTGTGTATTTTCATTTTGTCCTTAATTGTAAGTTGTGATGTTACTGTTCCATTCATGACCCTCACAAAGTATAACAATATCGGTTTCAACACACGTTTTCAGATAAAGAATCTTGCTAAACAAATTCAGAAACGAAATATATATATATACATATATATATATATTGTGTGTGTGTTTGCATGTGTGTGTGCATACATGTTCATAGAACAATATATATGGAAACATGGATATCAACACCACCCCATACACACACAAACAGATGCCTTACACTGTTACCTATTCATGCAAGCAGATCCTTTTACCAAAATAATCTTCAAAGGTCTACCTTATATTACTAACACCAATTTTTCTGCAAATAATGTACTCAAAGTGGGTTTGCCAGCATGAAATGGTGGTTTAAGTAAATAGTCTCTAACTAAAGTTTCCCTCCCTGCATATTTCTCATTACTTCACAGCTCTGTTAGTCTTATTGGCAAGCTTTTGTTCTTCTCATTACTCAGTGTTATCTCATCATTTAGTTAGAATACATTTGCCACCTGGGATTGTGAGTATACCATCTGACCTTTAGATATGAAGACACAATGAGAATTGGATGTCACACTTAGCATAAATGTGTTTGATAACTTGTTATAAATATATGACTATTAGTATGCATGAAGAGTATTATTCAGCTGCCTGATTGAGAGTTTTGCCTATTTCCAATGCAGGCTTTCTGGTATATATGTGAACAGAGTTTTATTACTGCTGCTTTATGCAGTTGCTTGCATATCAATGAGAATGTCAGATGTCATTTTGGTAAATGAACGCTTGGGGATCTTTGTGATCCAATGTGAAAATATAACACTGTGCATAACATCAGATATACTGAGATCATTTGTCTTTGAGATATGCAGTATTTTGTATATATTGGATCCTGTATATGGTTGTATTGATCAGGTAGGAAGAGACTAGATCAAACTTGTATATCTTGATGAGACTAGTGTCTTGTATGGGATGCTACTATGGTGGATACATTTGCACAAATACATATTATGCTCTTGTCAATTGATACATCTAGCATTTCAACACTGGCTAGAAAAATGCAAAAATATCAAATACAACCAAATAGTGATACACTATGTTTCAAAACATAGTATTTAAGACATGTGCATATGGCACAGACATGCTTGCAGCATTTATGAATTTATGCAATCTAAAAACAGTCCCTTGGAGCAACAGACAGAAGTAATTATAATAGGAAGGAATATGACTTGCATAACAAGCTTTATGCAACCTACATCCTTCTTTCAATCATTGAGTCCTTATCAACTCTTGATGGAGTCATAGGAGAATGATCATGATATGTCATTGTTGGGCATTTATAAACCTTGTTACGCCCATCCCTTCTAGGTCTAACTACAACTGATTTCTTCCAGGGAGAGAGAGGGTGAGACCCCCCCCCCACCAGTACTGGGTTGATACTTTATTTATAAACTTCTAAATAATTGTTTCTACTATTGGCACAAGGCCAGCAGTTATCCCAGTAGATTACTGGTACTTTATTTTATCGACCCCCATAAGGATGAAAGGCAAAGTGAACCTCGGCGGGATTTGAACTCACACCATAAAGGGGCGTAACTCTATGCTAAAAAGCATGGCGTCCGACCTTCTACTGATACTGCCAATCCCCTGCCCTTATAAACTTCTTATAAACTTCTAAATAATGAAATGTGAAATTGGTTGATTTTGAACTCAGAGCACCTCTAGCCACCTTTACAACCTATTTAGTATTTATTGGGAAAAAAGATAATTATTAATTCTATAAAGCTAAGAAATTAATTTTTCATTTCACATTTCATACACAAAATTCCACAAAGTTAACAGAACAAACATTTTTTCCTTACCAAAATATATCAGTCATTTTGTAACTCCCAATGCCTAACCCATAAATAATAATAAAAAAAGTGTACAACTCTAAACAGTATGTACTAAAACACATTTTGGGAATGAATCTCACATGAGAAAGTGTAAAAGAGTAATAATTTCAGCAAATCTCTTAACGAAACTTAGATCTAATTCTTTTAAATTTTGATAATTAGATAATAAATAATTTTAGTAAATCTTAGATCTAATTCTTTTTAATTTTGATAATTAGATAATAAATAATTTTAGTAAATCTCTCTATATTATCTATTAATTAATTAACTTTGCCTTTCATCCTTACGGGGTCGATAAAATAAAGTACCATTAATGCACTGGGATAATTGCTGGCCTTGTGCCAAAAGTAGAAACAACTATTTATTAATTAATTAGTGCAGTGGATTGGCAGTATCAGTTGAGCATCAGACACCATGCTTTGCAGCATAATTATGGCCCTTTACGTTCTGAGTTCAAATCCTGCTGAGGTTAACTTTGCCTTTCATCTTTACAGCAGGCGATAAAATAAAGCACCAGTAATGCACTGGGTTAATTGCTGGCCTTGTACCAAAAGTAGAAATATTTATTAATTAATTCTGGATTGGCAGTATTGGTAGAGCATCAGACACCATGCTTTACAGCATAGAGTTACAGCCCTTTACGATCTGAGTTCAAATCCTGCCAAGGTTAGCTTTGCTTTTCATCCTCATGGGGTTGATAGAGTAAAGCACCAGTAATGCACTGGTGGTGATTTAATCGATTTTATCCTCGCACAAAATTGCTGGCTTTGTGCCTATAATAGAAATCATTAGGTATTAATTAATTTAAATGCATGATATTTCATTAGCAATTCAGTAATTCAGTAACGAAAGACTTAACATACTTCCCAAGAAATGTGGTGGGAAACATTGTTTGGCAAATCTCCCTTAATGAATTAAAGATATAGTCCATCTAGAAGTTCCTACACAGATTCTGTTACCCAATTTCACTTAGAAGACTTGAATTGACTCGAGGCTGTGATAAAATAGAATTGGCCAAGGTGCAATGGAGAGGATTTATAGTGAAAACAACATGATTGTGAAGTGAACTTAAACATTTGACCATGTTTATGGGCATCGAATGAGATAATTAGCGTAAAATTAAATGATTCTGAGACGCCCTAGGTAAATAATTAACAATTAATATATTTATGTTACACAGATGGTTATTTAGACCCATTGTACACACACACTCCCTCTCTCTCTGTCTCTCTGTCTCTCTCTCTCTTTCCGTTTTTATATCTACTTTCTCCTCATCTTTCTTACTTTTTCTTTCACTCTTACTCTACTTATACTGCTATCTTGTACCTTCTTTCTCTCCTTCTACCAAGTTTCCATTACACACACACACACACACACACACACACAAACAAACACACACAAATACACACACATGCACACACACACACATACACACAGAGTTATACACGCATACAAACAAACACCTACACACACACACAAACACATACAGACACACACATGCGCACAAACACACACACACATGCACACACACACACGCATATATGCACACATACACACAGTTATACACACACAAACACACACACAAACACACACACACTCACTAAGTGGCTAATATTTAATTAATTCTACTTTCAGTCATAGAAAGATTTCTGAACTTAAATTGTAAAAC
>OZ024741.1:171547210-171619710 GCA_964016885.1 Eledone cirrhosa
CCACGCTGTAATGTGGCCGTGTAGGCAACACGGTAAAAACCTCCCAGACCCACACTGTAAATGTGGTTGGTGTTAGGAAGGGCATCCAACTGTAGAAAACCTGCCAGACAGTCCTATGCGAGCAAGACAATCACTCTTGCCTCAAGTGGGACTACCCCCGTCCAAACCCATGCAAGCGTGGAACACGGACGTTAAACGTTGATGATGATGATGATGATGATGATATTTATATGTATATGTATATATATATATATATATATATATATATATATATGTGTGTGTGTGTGTGTGTGTCTGTGAATACATGTAAGAATATGTACACATGTATATGTACAATAACTATTTCTATCAATTTATATCTATATATATATATATGTGTGTGTGTGTGTGCGTGTGTATTTGTCTGTGAATGCATGTATGTATATGTGCACATATATATGTATAATAGCTATGTCCATTAAAACTATTCTCACATACAAAAATAATTCCCAATTTCATGTTGGTATGATGTATATTCTTTTCTCATGAAATTCTACAAATATCAGCTACTGGTCAAATTATAAAAATATCTAAAACATACAATGTAAACCATACAACAGAAAATATGAAAGCTAGAAAGAAATGGAATGAAAATGCATGTAGGTACTTATGTTGAATCATATTAATAACATTCCTTCATACTTTGAGAAAACATTAGCCTGGAACCGAAGATATTGGAGGCATTCTCAAGGGTGGTATAGCTGAATCTTTGATATCCTCTGTGTATATTTTGTAAATTCATATGACTGCTTGTTTTCTTAAAACTGTTTACATATTTGGCAAATAACTTCTAACATTGTCAAACCAATAACCTCTGAGTGTTCATGTGTGTATGTGTCTGTCTGTACGTGTGTGTGTGTGTGTGTGTGTGTGTGTGTGTGTGTGTGTGTGTGTGTGTGTGTGTGTGTGTGTGTATATATGTATATATATATATATATATATATATATATATATATATATATATATATATATTAATATGTGTAGAAGTAAACACAGTAAACCCATGTCTAAAATTAGGAGGGTAGATTACACCACAAATGTTATATATCATTCAACCCGAATCATATGGGATATTACAAGATTTTTTAGCAGATTTCTCATACATACCACATCAATAACCATTTCATTTCCCGGACAGACTAAAGATTTAATCTGTTTCACCCTAAATGAATCGTATTTGTAACAAGTAATCCGTAGGCATTTCATCTGTCCGGGAGATTAAATGGTTATTGATATGGTATGTATAAGAAATCTTGTAAGAAATCTTGTAACATCCCATATGATTCGGGTTGAATGATATATAACATTTGTGGTGTAATCTACCCTCATAATTTTAGACACGGGTTTACTGTGTTTACTTCTACACATATTAATATTATAATGCTCAGTATTTATACTTTGAGCTTGTTAATTGCAGGGTATCTATATGAGTTAATAACTCTATATTTTATTTATATATATATATATATATATGTATCTAATAATGAAGTATAAGTCAACAGGTTAGAATTTATTTCATTTATTCATAACCACTGTTATAAATATTCTGATGGTAGATGTTATGCAACAGTTACAACCTCATCAAACAACTGAAAGTTGAACAGAAAACACTCAAAACACCATGAAGAAGAAGTACAAATTACTCCTGTTGTTTTGATTCATTGATATGTCCCTGGCTGAAACTTGCTGTTGCTTTCTCAAAATGCTGTGACATATGACTTACAATAAACTTCCACCCAGCATTAACACAAAGGATATAGAAGTCCACAAGCTATTTGTTAGAGGTAGTTTCACCACCATATTATCAAGCTATTGTAAATTCCTTAGTGGTACTATCTTCTGAGATTTGCTGTCCAATTGGCCAGAAACCAGATCAGTCAGAGATGCTTTAGCAGTAGAGGTTAACCTTAGAAATTGGTCACTGTCTCAGGTGGATTTATTTACATTAGCAACAATAATAGTCGAGACTGCATCAGCTATACCTTAGTTAGCTAGGAGTGGCACTCATTGTGGATTGGCAGAACAGAATCGGTAGAGCATCAGACAACATGCTTTGTGGCATAGAGTTACAGCCCTTTACGGTCTGATTTTAAATCCTGTCCAGATTGACTTTGCCTTTCATCCTTATGGGGTTGATAAAATAAAGTACCAGTCATGGACTGGGGTAAATTTAATCGACTTGCCCCTCCACTTCAAATTACTGGCCTTGTGCCTAAAGTAGAAACAATTATGATCATCATCATCACTGTTTAATGTCCATTTATTGTGCTAGAAGGGTTAGACAAATTATCCTGTTGTGAGACATGTCAGATCAGGTGACCATGCCTTACTCATACAGAACTGTTTCTGGCTTGGTTTCTATTGCTGGATGCCTTTCCTAATGCCAACCAAATTTACATCATTTAACATTTGATTTCCCTGCTAGCAAGAGTTAGACAGGTCTTCACAGTCAGTCAGTACTGAAGTGGAACTACTGAATGGGGATCTGCAACTAATTTAAATATGGTCTCATGTTCTGCCGAGTGCACCATCACAAGAGAGTCTGTCATGCCTTTGACACAACTGAAGGGTCCTCCCTACCCTTGGTTTGGAAAGCTTTCTACAGCTGCCTTTCCGACCACCAAGCACTTTACAGCATGTACTGGTCGGGTTTATCATTTAGATCACCAACACTAGAGGCTGTTATGTCCTTAACACAACTGAAGGATCCTGTCAATTCTTTGTTTGACAAGTGCACATAATGGGGACAAGAACACATAAGAGACTTGGACAAATGGAAAGCAATGCTTGCTTCTTAAGCCATCAACTGTAGGTTGTCTAACACTGTTCTGATAGGTTAGATAACAACGTTTCATAAATTGCTACTTTCTCCTTCTCCCTCTCTCCCTTTTCATCTCTCTCTCTCTATCTTTCTCTCTCACTCTCTCTTTATTTCTCCCTCTCAAAATACTACCCTTAACTATTTCAACCTCCCTTTCTTGTCACCTTACCAGTTGCTTTGAGAACATCCAGTGGATAGCATCTTTCCTGCCTAATAATCGCTCTCACATTTTCTCTTCTTTGTCTTATATCTTTCTGCTTTTCTACATTCCCAGAATACTATTCTCACCTTAGTCTACTTCCCCTTTTCTGACATACTGTTGTAGTATTAACATCACTAGAATTTCTCTGTCCCCATTCAAGGCCTCCAAGACAAAATATTCTCCTTTCAGCATTTTCCCACTTGCACAGATGTAAACGTCCTATTTACATTTGAAAGAATTTATTTGTTTCATTCAGATTGCTTTTCTTTGCAGCAGCCATCTGTTTGCTACAGACAATTTTAATAGATACTTTGTTTTCTTGAAACTGTATTGTTTCTTTTTGTTGAAAGACTTGTCTTATGGTATATTCATTCTTCGTTTTGTCTATTCGCTAGTAGCTAGAGCTTTAAAAGCTACTCCAGTAATTGTAGTACCAGTCCCACCCTTATGCATTGAAACCAGGTGTTACATAACCTAGAGTCAATGATGGAATAAGTGAGCATTCTTTTATGTTTGTTCAATTCGTTTGTTCAATTCTCTTACGTATTCTTGTCCCCTTTGCACTTTTACTTGAATGAATATGCAGACAATTTGTCTTTCTCTGAATAAATATATATATATTTATATACATGCTTGTATGTATGTGCGTATCATCAACATTATCATCGTCCTTTTTACGTCGGTGTTTCCATGCTTGCATAATTTGGACAAAAAGCGTATATATATATATATATATATATATATATATATATATATATATATATATATATATATATATATATATATATATATATATATATGTAGGAGGTGAGTTTTATTGTAGTACAATAAAGCAATGCAGATATCGGATAAGAAGCACTCTACAGTTTGTAGGACTGGAGTATACATAATATAAGAGCAAAAGATGGTTAAAGGAGTTCCATGTATTTTATTATGCGCATTTCAAAAACAAACATCATCATGCAATAATATTTGTGTTTTCATCAGATAAAACAGGAGAACATGATATGAAGGCTAAAAAACACTTGTGGATAGTGCAGTTTTAAATCAACATATGTTGATTTAAAACTCCACTATCCACAAGTGTTTTTTAGCCTTCATATCATGTTCTCCTGTTTTATCTGATGAAAACACAAATATTATTGCATGATGATGTTTGTTTTTGAAATGCGCATAATAAAATACATGGAACTCCTTTAACCATCTTTTGATCTTATATTATATATATATATATATATATATATATATATATATATAACAAAGAAAGAGTGGTAAAAACCAGATGGACCATAATACACCAGATTACTTGATACTTAGGGTAGTAGAGTGGGTAATAGGAAAAGTGTCAGGACCCTGACGGCTGAGCTACAACCGTTGCGACAGCTAGATCCAAAGAGTTTGGATCTAGCTGTCAAAATGGCCAGAGTTCAGCTGTCGGGGTCCTGACTCTTTTCATATATATATATATATATATATATATATATATATATATATATATATATATATATGTGTGTGTGTGTCAACATGTGTATGTATGTATACATGTATGCTGACATATATATGGATATATATGTATGCATGCATGTTTGCATGTATTTGAATGTATGTGTCATCATCACCATCACCATTTTACATCCATTATCCGATACTAGCATGGGTTAGACGAGTTGTTCTGTTGTGGGTAATGCTAGGTCATGTGACCAATCTTACATATGCATATATGTATGAATGTATGTATGTATATGTATGATATCTGTATATATATAACATTAAGTATGTATGTGTGTGTTTTGTGTGTCTGTGTATTACCTATAGGGGCCTACATCTTACGACCGATTTTCATGAAACTTTACAGGCTCATAGATTAGTCATCGGGGAGTGTTTTCTATATATCAGCGTATGGTTTTTTTTTATTCTGCAGATAAAAATCGATGGGAGGAGTCACCTTTTTTTAGATATCGAAATGCTCCCACATTTTGCCACCGATTTCGTTCAAATTTTAACACAAAATAGAATTTAACATTTCACATCCTGTAATGGCTTTATATTTTGTATTTGTTGTTCGGGGACGGCGCGTGGCAGCCGCTTGAATATTCAAAAATACCACTTTTTCGACTCTATCTCCCACATTAATCAACTTACTTTGTTCAAATTTTACACTACGCTATATCTGATTATTTCACAACTTAAAGTGGCTTTACATTTTGGATTTTTTGTTCAGGAATGGCGTGGCAGCCGCTTAAATATTCGAAAATACCACCTTTTCGCTCAAATTTCCGTCTTTTCGGCTCTAGCTCCCACATTTTTCTATCGATTTCGTTCAAATTCCAAACTTCGGCTCCACCTCACACATATATCAATTTATTTGGTTCAACTTTTATACTACGATAGAACCTACTATTGCACATCTTATAGATGGTCAAAGGTTTCCAATCAAGTATCGTGAAGAAATTTGGCCTAGTGTTAGAGGTCATTACCTCCCTCCGCCAGCATGCCCCTTCGTCAGTCACCCGCGTTTCTCAGTGATAGAGGTCACCAGCACCGTCCCCCGCATGGCCTGTGTGTGGCCATAGATGAGTCATCGAGAAGCAGTCGCTAAGATCAACACCTTTTCATCAAAGCAGATATTATTTTGCCTACCCAGGCAACGCAGGGTACTGCTGCTAGTTCTTAATAGATGTAGAAATTCCAAATGCAAAAAGTAACTGTACCCACAGACAGTTACTATAAATATTATTAGATTAGAAAATCTAGTAAAACCTCAATGGACAGAAAAAGAAATAACCAACAACTGCTACAAATGATTAAACTCAGTAACTCTCAAGAGGTAACGGTTTAAATTATATATATATATATATATATATTATATATATATATATATATATATATATATATAGTAATAATAATAAACTTGAAGACTAAAATCCAAAGAGGGCTCGATAAGGATAAATATATATCAAATATATAAGAACCGTAGAGCAAATATTTATTAAAATAACAAATTAAAGTTTAAGCAAAGAATCGCTGCTTTCACCCTTAACGGGATCTTCTGAAAGAAACTAGTACATCGCTACTGAAAGAAGATCCCGTTAAGGGTGAAAGCAGCGATTCTTTGCTTAAACTTTAATCTGTTATTTTAATAAATAAATAAATATATATATATATAGGAACGAGTAGGACCCCGACGGCTGAGCTCAAGCCGTTTCGACGGCTAATTCTGGACTAAATAAAAAAAAAAATGGTGCGTATGGTCCACCTGGTTCCTTACCACATTTCCTTCGTTATATATATATATATATCACGCTGAAAACTCCGGTTCTCGTCCGATCACCGAAGTTAAGCAACGTAGAGCCTAGGTAGTACTTAGATGGGTGACTGCTTGGGAACCCTAGGTGCTGTAAGTATTTTTGAAGGCGCGTGGCTGAGTGGTTAGCGAATTGGATTCGCAATTGTGAGGTTGTGAGTTCGATTGCCGGACCAGGCGATGCGTTATGTCGTTGAGCAAGACACTGTATTTCACGTTGCTCCTTCTACCTGGAGTTGCGACTGATAGATAGTATTAGCAATTGGAAAGACCAACGGAAACATTGTACCCTCGGTCCGATTTGACGAAAGTCGATCGACTGTCGATATATATATATTTATATATATATGTGTATATATATATATAAATCTCTCTCTATATATATAAGTATGTATACGTACATACATATATGTATACAGACGTACAGTAGTATGTATATATATATGCATACATGCACACATATATATATGTACGAATGAATCTACCGAACATTTATTATAATGCTCGGTGTGTTTGTAAACAAAGGAACGATGTACTAGTTTCAAGCTTATTAGCTATCGTCAGCACAGTATACCTTCATGCCGTTGATATGCATAAGGAAAGTATATACTTTCAGACGTTCAATCATCTTGCAGGAAGGTATACGGTGCTGACGATAGCTAATAAGCTTGAAACTAGTACATCGTTCCTTTGTCAGTGTTGAACAAAAGAGCAACGATGGTTGCTAAACACTGTACGGCTTAATTCGGGATGTTTGTTTATAAACACACCGAGCATTATAATAAATGTTCGGTGAATCCATACGTACATATATATATGTGTGCATGTATGTATATATATACATACTACTGTACGTCTGTATACATATATGTATGTACGTGTACATACTTATATTTAAGTAACAGCCGTACTAAGAGTGGGAAATGAAATTTTGTTTCATTTTTTCCGTCTCTATATATATATAAATAAATATATATATATATATATGTATATACAGGAACAAGTAGGACCCCGACGGCCGAGCTCAAGCCGCCTCGACGGCTAATTCTGGACTGTATATATATATATATATATATATATATATACCTCAGTGTAGTGGCAACAGTATTAGTAGGAATAGTAAGACTGTAAAAGTGTCATGGTTAAGAATTGATGTTTAGGACTAATGTGAACTTTGACATGAGTTGGTGCTGTATGCTGATATGAAATCAACAAATAAGATAACAGTTGCCAAATAGAGTCAAGTCTTGGCAGTTTCTTCTTATCAGATGAAAATGAATTGGTTTCGCTGGTCAATACACATATACTTACATATTCACTAAATTCATTTACTAATTCTCACCTGACCGCATCCTAGTACATGGCTCACACAAACCATTAATCCATACCAACATGTCTTACTGATCACCAAACAACAGAACATGGTTTCCTGTAAAAATATACATATATATATATACATCATCATCATCATCATCATCATCGTTTAACGTCCATGTTCCACGCTTGCATGGGTTTGGACGGGAATTTTCCCACTTGAGGCAAGAGCGGTTGTCTTGCTCGCATAGGACTGTCTGGCGGGTTTTCTACAGTTGGATGCCCTTCCTAACACCAACCACATTTACAGTGTGGGGCTGGGAGGTTTTTACCGTGTTGCCTACACGGCCACATTACAGCGTGGACTGTCTGGCGGGTTTTCTACAGCTGGATGCCCTTCCTAACACCAACCACATTTACAGTGTGGGACTGGGAGGTTTTTACCGTGTTACCTACACGGTCACATTACAGCGTGGACTGTGTGTTTTTTTTGTCGTGACACCTACACGACCTCATTTGTTTCGGCCTGGATTTTGTGGCACCAACATAACTTTACATTGAAAGGGGCGGTGTGGATGGGGGTGTATTTTGTTAGAGATGCCTACTGACTATAGTAGGTTTTACTTTGTATTTAGGTAAGGCGAGTCTTCTCTATTACTGGTACCGCCAAAGGTCTCGGTCCAGTGACATTGTCTTGGAGAGGTGTAAGTGTGTGAGGTCGGAATTTATCAGCTCGTCCCAGGTTTTTCTGGCTCTGCCTACTCCGTGGCTACTGTCTATCTTTATTGCCCTGCACTTTGCTATACAGCTGTCGTCTTTCATGCGCATCACGTGACCATACCAACGTAGCCTTCTCTCGAGTAAACAACATCTGATCCCTCTTATTTCTAATTTTTTCCTTAGTTCGTTTATGCTTTGCCGTTCGCGTATATTACTATTACACATCCAACGGAGCATGCAAGCTTCGTTCCTCTCTAGTCTGCGTATATCCTCTGCACACAATGCCCAGGTCTCACTGCCATGCAACATTGCTGTTCGTATGCAGGCATCATACAACCTGCCTTTCATTTTTAGGGAGAACCCTTTAGCGGCTAATAGTGGTATAAGCTCTCTGAACTTTTTCCATCCAGTTCTGACTCTAGCTACTGTACTTTCAGAGCACCCTCCCCCACTGCTGATTTTGTCACCCAGGTAACGGAAGCTGTCCACTATTTCTATAGAACCCTCTGCGCAGTTGAAAGAGCTAGTATTTTGTGGGCACTTGCTGCTACTTTTTGCACCAGAGCACCGGCCACATGTAAAATCTGTGTTCTTAGTTAGCTTACCTGTGATCCCACTACATCTTTTATGCACCCATACTTTGCATTTGGGACATAAAATGGAGTTTCTACCTACGCCTTTCCTACACACTGAGCATGGCCATTTCCCGGAAGGGACCGGCGCCTTATTTTCTTTCCTACAAACTAGAACTTTAGTCTTAGCCAGGTTAATTTTAAGGCCTTTTGATTCTAGGCCGTGCTTCCATGTTTGGAATTTCTTCTCTAGCTCGGCCATTGATTCAGCTATGAGCGTTAGGTCATCTGCGTATAGGAGTTCCCATGGGCAGCCTGTCTTGAACTCCTCTGTTATAGCCTGAAGAGCAATAATAAATAGTAGGAGGCTAAGAACAGAGCCCTGATGGACACCAGCTTTTACACTAAACTCTTCACTATATTCGTTGTTAATTCTAACCTTGCTCACTGTTTCTTTATACATGGCTTGTATAGCTCTCACAAGCCATTCGTCAACACCTAGTTTTCTAAGAGCCCACCAGATAATGGAACGGGGGACTCTGTCGAAGGCTTTCTCCAAGTCGACAAAGGCTAAGTATAGGGGTTTACTTTTAGCTAGGTACTTCTCCTGTAGTTGTCGTACAATGAAAAGAGCGTCTGTGGTACTTTTGCCTGACACAAACCCGAACTGCATTTCATCTAGATCGATTCTCTCTCTGATTAGTTGCACTATTACTTTTTCCGTGACCTTCATGACCTGGTCGATTAATTTAATGCCTCTATAGTTACTCCTATCTATGGCGTCTCCTTTACCCTTGTAACAGATAATGATAATGCTGCTACGCCAGTCCTTCGGAACAACCCCATTCTGTATGACTTGGTTTACTATCCGGGTGACCATGGTGTGTCCCACCGTTCCAGAGGCTTTCAGCATCTCAGCAACTATTTCCGAAGGCCCAGCCGCCTTACCCGTCTTCATATCTTTGATTGCCTAACTTATTATACTACCTTCAACTAACACTGCTGGTCCCTCTATTGGATCGATCTGGGGGAGACTATCCTTCTCCCATTTATTCTCCTCATTTAGTAGCCTCTCATAGTGACACTTCCAAGCGACCTTCTTATCAGCGTCAGTGATGGCGAGTACGCCATCATCATTTAGTACACACTTCTCCCTAACAATATCACGGTTTTCCTTGACACATTGCCTAGCAATCCTGAACACCTCACGTTTTTGGTCCTCGAGTTGTAGAACATGCTTGAACTTTCTTTCCTCTGCTTCCCTTCTTGCGAAGTACACTTGTCTCCTAGCTTGCCTCCTGGCCACTTGATAGTCTTCTCTACTTCCCCCATCCCGCCATACTTTCCAAGCCTGCTTTTTGGCCTTAACCGACTCCTCCACCTTACTGTTCCACCACCATGTTACTCTCCTCCTGCCTATAGGCCTGATCCGGCCACAGACTTCGTCCTCGCTCATATAGGACTATCTGGCAGGTTTTCTACGGCTGGATGCCCTTCCTAACACCAACCACATTTACAGTGTGGACTGGGAGCTTTTTACCGTGTTGCCTACACGGCCACATACAGCGTCGACTGTGTGTTTACAGAGAAAGGGTGGTGTTGGTGGGAGTGGGAGGATGGAGTAGGGGTAGTGGATTGGGGTGTATATTTGGTTAAGAGATATCTACTGACTGTAGGTTTCACTTTGTACATAGGAAAGGCGGGTCTTCTGTATTACTGCGTGGCGCCAAAGATCTCGGTCCGGTGATATTGTCTTAGAGAGGTGCAAGTATGTAAGGTTGGAATTTATCAAATCATCCCAGGTTTTTCTGGGTCTACCTACTCCGTAACTTCCATCAATTTTGATCGCCCTGCACTTTTTTATACAGCTGTCGTCTTTCATGCGCATCACGTGACCATATCAACGTAGTCTTCTCTCAAGTAAACAGCATCTGATCCTATATTTATATATATATATATATATATATATATATGTGGGGGGGGGGATGTATCCAGTTTAGAATAGGTACTCGGGGTGCCTGTGTTGTAAGAATTGACTAAATGGGTTGGTGCTAGGTTGGGCATCTATCTGTAAAACATCACTGCAAAAATTCCTGGCCAACCCATACCACCATGAAGAAATTGATGTAAAAACGATGATGATGATGCTCATGATGATGATGATATAGATATAGATATATTATATTAGCGTGGCAAACCAATAAATAGGCCAAGCCACAAGTCAATTAAATCACCAATAAATTTAACACTTCTGTTGGCCAAAGTAGAATAATTAGATGTTTGCTTATGAACTGGCTCACCTCAGAAGCTTTAACTGAATGATTTATATAGTATATTGCATAAACAATGACTTACCATACTGTTAATTTACTGATTACTAGATTTGTACTGCAGCTATTTCTGTTGCACTACAGAAACACACACACATATATATATATATAAAGTTTTCAGCTGACCCTCATATAAATATATATATATATAGGAACGAGCAGGACCCCGACGGCTGAGCCCAAGCCGTTAGCCGTCGGGGCCCTACTCGTTCCTATTACCCACTCTACTACCCTAAGTATTGAGTACTTTGGTGCGTTATGGTCCATCTGGTTCCTTACCACATTTCCTTCGTTATATATATATATATATATATATATATATATATATATATATATATATATATATATATATTTATATGAGGGTCAGCTGAAAACTTCATAGGCAGATCAAGATACTCTTATGGAAATACCAAATGAGGTTTATTTAAATAAATAGTCCCTGGAAAGAAACAATGCAGTTATAATATATATATATATATATATATATATATATATATATATATATATATATATATATATATATATATAGAGAGAGAGAGAGAGAGAGAGAGAGAGAGAGAGAGAGAGAGAGAGAGAGAGAGAGAGTTTACCAGTTTTAAACTAGTAAGACCATTATACTGTAGACCATTATACACTACTCGATAGTAGAGTGTGACTATACTAGAGAGAGAGTTGGGGCCGGACGGCTGAGCTCTTGCCATTTCAACAGCTAGTTCCAGATGTGTGTATTCAGTCAGCCTTATATATATATATATACGTTATTCCGGGTTGAATCGGAGGTAACCACAGTAAGTAAGATACTCAATACATTGCAGAGTATAAAAGTGTTTATATAGATGAGATTCTACTGGACTAGAACTGTTTCATTCTTTAGAAATCATCAGGAATGATGATTTCTGATGATTTCTGATGATTTCTAAAGAATGAAACAGTTCTAGTCCTGTAGAATCTCATCTATATAAAAACTATATATATATATATTCATTCAGGTTTGAGGTTCACCACTGGATACAGCTTGGTCAATTCTGTATGGTCTATAACATACTGACCGCCCACTATATTTACCTCTGCTAAGATACGGGTCCCTTTGAAAATATCTTTTTCGCGTCATGCTTTCTATCTATCCTTCTTGTAGCCATCAACCCTGACTTTTCTTCTTCCTTTTCTTCCTTCTCTTCTCCCTTCTTTCTGTCTTTCTTCTTATAGCTGACATTAACCCTGACTTCTCTTCTTCTTCCTTTTCTTCCTTCCCCCTTCTTCTCTCTTCTTTCTTTCTTTTTTCTTGTGGCATGATATTAACGCTGACTTATGTTCCTATTCCTTTCTGTTTTTCATTTATTTGACCGGTAGTAGCACACTGTAAGCTTTAGCCACGTCACTCGAGGGCGACCGGCAAAGGTGGAAGATGCTGGATGGCGGTCGTCCTCGGGTCTTTGATTTTCAGCCCCATGAATTTTATCTATTACATTCACTTATTATATTTCGAATACCTGATGATATCACCGGATTCATACGGAACCCGGTCATTGAAATGATCATAGTATAATAAACCTTTCAAGGATTTACACAAGTCCAGCCTCCTGTCACTTCATTATAATATATATATATATATATATATATTTCATTCAAAATATTAAATACTCCAGGAAAATCTTTTGTCGAGTGCTTCTAATCTATTGTAAAATTGTATTCGTTGAATAATCAACGAACCATATTAATCTTTGGTTATATATACTAGCAGAAAAACCACCCCTGGGCGGTTTTCTGCTAGCATGTGTAGTGTGTATATTGATATTATACGCAAGTATATATACATGTAGATATGATACATCAAATAAAATCGTAATTGACAATATACACAGAAATTGAAGAGAGACTGTGTTACACTGTCTTATGTAATCAGTAAAGTAATCCATGATACATTAAAAAAAAAGACGATATTATATATAAACTGCATTAGGAGAAAATTAGTGACAGAAAATTAATATGTTTATTTAAGTGTTTCGCAACCGGAAGTGTTGACATTTGAAAATTTTAAAGAAGTGAATTTTTAAATAAATAATAAAATATATTTAATGAACAGCCACGAAATTTAGTAGATAAATTATGTAATATTCATTCATTATTTATTCAAAGTAATCCAACTTATTTTACTAATGGGATCAAAAATTATAAACCGTACACAATCCCGCGCTTCCTACTTTATTATAGTTTATATATATATATATATATATATAAATTAAAAGTATAGAAATTATTATGAGCAAGAAGCACACAGTATTTCATAATATATAAGTGACTATAGCGTCAAAATGGGAAAATAGTTAACGTAAGATGTGGGAAAAATAATTCAAATTCAATTAAACAAGAATCAGGACATAGATTCATCCAACAGAATTTAGTGAAATTCAGGGAAAAATCAATAGAGCCTTAACTCATGATAAAACAAAGTTTAAAATACTCATCCTTCAATTTGGAGAAACTACAAATGCTATATATATATATATATATATATGTATATATATATATACATATGGCTGACTGAACACACACATTCTTTTTCCCACCCTAATTTTCTTTTTCTGATTCTTCCCCTACTCACTCTCTAATTCTTTTATTTCTCATTCTATTTTCTGAAGAAAGACTAGTCTCTAAAACGTTAAGACTCTTTTCCTACAATTTTAAGCATGGCACTAATATATTTCTTTATTGTTCTTTATTTGCTTTGCATATACACTCACACATGCACACATATATATATATATATATACTTTTTTTACCATGGGACCATGCTGGGGTACTGCCATTCGATATGTATATATATATATATATATATATATATATATATATATATATATATATATATATATATATATATGCTTGCAAAAAGGTAGAATTGTCACAAGTCAGGTAGAATTGTTCATAAGTCAGTCTCACCAAGGGTAACTTGGGATAAACAACTACTCATATATTTACATGCAATATTTAGGTCCTGGGTGTGATCCTTTTGTGAGCCACGTTTAGCAGATGTCATTCACCATAGCCCAAGGTCATCCAATAGAAAGGGAGTGCAATTGTTTGGAAGTGCATCATATGGATTGTACATGAAATTCATAGGTCCAGCTTTGTCATACACTGTCAAAGGGAATCTCCCTGGAACTGTGTTTAACTGTACATGTTTTCATGTAATGTTCAGCCACTTACAAATTAATTTCATTAACGAGCTCTTCCATTGATCAAACAACTGGAAATCGATAGAGGACCTTTCCCCACATGCACACTCACATACTAGTTCCCCCCCCCCCTCTCTCTCGTTTGCTTTGAACTTGCCAAAACCATATTTTTGTTTTTTCACTTCAAGCTAAACATAACCCACATCAATCAGCTCAAGGAGCATTGTACAGTCCCCCACCCCACCTCTGATTAAATCATTAACAACAACAATAAAATATTTTCAGGTTTTATGATTCAGATTTTTTATGGGACCATCTATTTATCTATTGGATTTATGTGTACATCAAAACAGGTTTTAATTATTTACTCTCGGGTCCCCCAAAATAGGGGGCATTGAAATAAGTGGTGAGAGGGATATTTGCTTAAATAATTTTAAGTAGGTGGGGTTGGAATAAACGGAGGGGTTGGGAAATCAGTTACTGAGTACATTCGTATATATGAGATTTTTTGTAATGTTTTTTTTGGGGGGGTCCTTTATAATGTTTTTTAATGTAAAATAAAATCATTGGCAGTATCGGTAGAGGGTCAGACGCCATGCTTTGCAGCACAGTTACGTCCCTTGATGAACTGAGTTCAAATCCCGCCGAGGTTAACTTTGCCTTTCATCCTTACAGGGTCGATAAAATAAAGTACCAGTAATGTACTGGATAATTGCTGGCCTTGTGCCAAAAAGTAGAAATAATTAATATATTCTCCAACTGCTGTATTTATATGAATAACTTACAATAACATTTCACCAGAGATGGATTAGCAAAATTTAATAAGTGATGGAGGGGCTGGAACAAATCTAAAAAATTAATAAGCAATTATTTAACACCTGAGAATATCTAATTATTTATTTAGTAATCTTGATGAGATGGAAATCATAGGCTGTTGATTTACTATTATTGTTTTTTCATAATTTAAGCAGGGGTTCCCTTGAGGACACAACTGACAGGTAGTGGGGATGGGGCAACAAAGTACGTTGTGCTACATTGTTCTATTTCTTTATCTCTTAAGTTCAAATATTGTCTGAATCCACTTTGCCTTTTCCCTCTTCTAAGTTTGGTGTTGTTGTTGTTGTTGTGCTAAAGTTAGCACCAATCAAAAGTGCTCCTTCAGATAAGATGTATCAAATATTATATTAACCCAAGGTATCTTTTTATAAAATGATAGGGAATGGCATAAGAGAGATTAGGTAGCTATTTTGAACATGATCTTGTGTGTGTGTGTGTGTGTGTGTGTGTGTGTGTGTGTGTGTGTGTGTGTGTGTGTGTGTGTGTGTGTGTGTGTGTGTGTGTCTATTGTTTTTCAAAGTTAATAAAATATTCATCAGTCTATAAAATAAGTTTTACGAATTTTCACAATTTTATAAATAAAGACAAGTGCAAACAATGACATAGACATGCACTGGTTGGGACTCAATCCTGCACTTAGGGCTCTTACTAAATAATTGTTTCTACTTTTGGCACAAGGTCAGCAATTACATTACTGGTGCTTTATTTTATTGACCCCGTAAGGCAAAGTTAACCTCGGCGGGATTTGAACTCAGAACGTAAAGAGCCATAACTCTATGCTGCAAAGCATGGTGTCTGATGCTCTACCGAAACTGCCAATCCAGAATTAATAAATATTTCTACTTTTGGCACAAGTGCATTACTGGTCCTTTATTTTATTGACCCTGTAAGGGTGAAAGGCAAAGTTAACATCGGTGGGATTTGAACTCAGAACGTAAAGGGCCATAATTCTATGCTGAAAAGCATGGTGTCTGACGCTCTACCGATGCTGCCAGTCCACCTGAGGTTTATTTTACAGCATAGAGCCTGGAAAGATACAATGCTATTATTAAGAAGAGTTGAAATTAATGCAAGATTTCATAACTCTGGCATCAATTATTCATATTTAGCATATACAACCTATGATTGTTTCAGCTGGCCCTCGTATATATATATATATATATATATATATATATATATATATGTAAGTATGCATGTATACGTACATACATATATGTATACAGACGTACAGTAGCATGCACATATATATATATATATACATATATACATACATATGCATACAGGTACACATACATATAGGCACGTATCAGTTTAGCGGCGCTAACGTCGCTTTGTTCGTTTGTAAACAAACTGAACAGCCTGAATTTATGCCATACGGTGTTAAGGCAACCACGTCACCTTTTTGTTCAACACTGACACAGGAACGATGTACTAGTTTCAAGCTTGTTAGCTATCATCAGCACCGTTTACCCATCTGCCAGATAGTTGAACG
The DNA here is from genome assembly GCA_964016885.1 of Eledone cirrhosa. NCBI lineage: Eukaryota > Metazoa > Mollusca > Cephalopoda > Octopoda > Eledonidae > Eledone > Eledone cirrhosa. The sequence goes on from OZ024741.1 coordinate 171,564,015, forward strand.
TTCGAAAGTATATACTTTCCTTATGAAAATTAACGGCTGAGCAGCCTAATTTGCATATTGAGTGAGTTAAATCGGTCAGGCATACCGAAAACGATAAATTGAAACAAAATGAAAACGAAATTTCATTTCTCACTCTTAGTATGGCACTTACTTAAATGTAAGTATGCATGTATACGTACATACATATATGTATACAGACGTACAGTAGCATGCACATATATATATATATATACATATATACATACATATGCATACAGGTACACATACATATATGCACGTATCAGTTTAGCGGCGCTAACGTCGCTTTGTTCGTTTGTAAACAAACTGAACAGCCTGAATTTATGCCATACGGTGTTAAGGCAACCACGTCACCTTTTTGTTCAACACTGACACAGGAACGATGTACTAGTTTCAAGCTTGTTAGCTATCATCAGCACCGTTTACCCATCTGCCAGATAGTTGAACGTTCGAAAGTATATACTTTCCTTATGAAAATTAACGGCTGAGCAGCCTAATTTGCATATTGAGTGAGTTAAATCGGTCAGGCATACCGAAAACGATAAATTGAAACAAAATGAAAACGAAATTTCATTTCTCACTCTTAGTATGGCACTTACTTAAATGTAAGTATGCATGTATACGTACATACATATATGTATACAGACGTACAGTAGCATGCACATATATATATATATATACATATATACATACATATGCATACAGGTACACATACATATATGCACGTATCAGTTTAGCGGCGCTAACGTCGCTTTGTTCGTTTGTAAACAAACTGAACAGCCTGAATTTATGCCATACGGTGTTAAGGCAACCACGTCACCTTTTTGTTCAACACTGACACAGGAACGATGTACTAGTTTCAAGCTTGTTAGCTATCATCAGCACCGTTTACCCATCTGCCAGATAGTTGAACGTTCGAAAGTATATACTTTCCTTATGAAAATTAACGGCTGAGCAGCCTAATTTGCATATTGAGTGAGTTAAATCGGTCAGGCATACCGAAAACGATAAATTGAAACAAAATGAAAACGAAATTTCATTTCTCACTCTTAGTATGGCACTTACTTAAATGTAAGTATGCATGTATACGTACATACATATATGTATACAGACGTACAGTAGCATGCACATATATATATATATATACATATATACATACATATGCATACAGGTACACATACATATATGCACGTATCAGTTTAGCGGCGCTAACGTCGCTTTGTTCGTTTGTAAACAAACTGAACAGCCTGAATTTATGCCATACGGTGTTAAGGCAACCACGTCACCTTTTTGTTCAACACTGACACAGGAACGATGTACTAGTTTCAAGCTTGTTAGCTATCATCAGCACCGTTTACCCATCTGCCAGATAGTTGAACGTTCGAAAGTATATACTTTCCTTATGAAAATTAACGGCTGAGCAGCCTAATTTGCATATTGAGTGAGTTAAATCGGTCAGGCATACCGAAAACGATAAATTGAAACAAAATGAAAACGAAATTTCATTTCTCACTCTTAGTATGGCACTTACTTAAATGTAAGTATGCATGTATACGTACATACATATATGTATACAGACGTACAGTAGCATGCACATATATATATATATATACATATATACATACATATGCATACAGGTACACATACATATATGCACGTATCAGTTTAGCGGCGCTAACGTCGCTTTGTTCGTTTGTAAACAAACTGAACAGCCTGAATTTATGCCATACGGTGTTAAGGCAACCACGTCACCTTTTTGTTCAACACTGACACAGGAACGATGTACTAGTTTCAAGCTTGTTAGCTATCATCAGCACCGTTTACCCATCTGCCAGATAGTTGAACGTTCGAAAGTATATACTTTCCTTATGAAAATTAACGGCTGGGCAGCCTAATTTGCATATTGAGTGAGTTAAATCGGTCAGGCATACCGAAAACGATAAATTGAAACAAAATGAAAACGAAATTTCATTTCTCACTCTTAGTATGGCACTTACTTAAATGTAAGTATGCATGTATACGTACATACATATATGTATACAGACGTACAGTAGCATGCACATATATATATATATATACATATATACATACATATGCATACAGGTACACATACATATATGCACGTATCAGTTTAGCGGCGCTAACGTCGCTTTGTTCGTTTGTAAACAAACTGAACAGCCTGAATTTATGCCATACGGTGTTAAGGCAACCACGTCACCTTTTTGTTCAACACTGACACAGGAACGATGTACTAGTTTCAAGCTTGTTAGCTATCATCAGCACCGTTTACCCATCTGCCAGATAGTTGAACGTTCGAAAGTATATACTTTCCTTATGAAAATTAACGGCTGGGCAGCCTAATTTGCATATTGAGTGAGTTAAATCGGTCAGGCATACCGAAAACGATAAATTGAAACAAAATGAAAACGAAATTTCATTTCTCACTCTTAGTATGGCACTTACTTAAATGTAAGTATGCATGTATACGTACATACATATATGTATACAGACGTACAGTAGCATGCACATATATATATATATATACATATATACATACATATGCATACAGGTACACATACATATATGCACGTATCAGTTTAGCGGCGCTAACGTCGCTTTGTTCGTTTGTAAACAAACTGAACAGCCTGAATTTATGCCATACGGTGTTAAGGCAACCACGTCACCTTTTTGTTCAACACTGACACAGGAACGATGTACTAGTTTCAAGCTTGTTAGCTATCATCAGCACCGTTTACCCATCTGCCAGATAGTTGAACGTTCGAAAGTATATACTTTCCTTATGAAAATTAACGGCTGAGCAGCCTAATTTGCATATTGAGTGAGTTAAATCGGTCAGGCATACCGAAAACGATAAATTGAAACAAAATGAAAACGAAATTTCATTTCTCACTCTTAGTATGGCACTTACTTAAATGTAAGTATGCATGTATACGTACATACATATATGTATACAGACGTACAGTAGCATGCACATATATATATATATATACATATATACATACATATGCATACAGGTACACATACATATATGCACGTATCAGTTTAGCGGCGCTAACGTCGCTTTGTTCGTTTGTAAACAAACTGAACAGCCTGAATTTATGCCATACGGTGTTAAGGCAACCACGTCACCTTTTTGTTCAACACTGACACAGGAACGATGTACTAGTTTCAAGCTTGTTAGCTATCATCAGCACCGTTTACCCATCTGCCAGATAGTTGAACGTTCGAAAGTATATACTTTCCTTATGAAAATTAACGGCTGAGCAGCCTAATTTGCATATTGAGTGAGTTAAATCGGTCAGGCATACCGAAAACGATAAATTGAAACAAAATGAAAACGAAATTTCATTTCTCACTCTTAGTATGGCACTTACTTAAATGTAAGTATGCATGTATACGTACATACATATATGTATACAGACGTACAGTAGCATGCACATATATATATATATATACATATATACATACATATGCATACAGGTACACATACATATATGCACGTATCAGTTTAGCGGCGCTAACGTCGCTTTGTTCGTTTGTAAACAAACTGAACAGCCTGAATTTATGCCATACGGTGTTAAGGCAACCACGTCACCTTTTTGTTCAACACTGACACAGGAACGATGTACTAGTTTCAAGCTTGTTAGCTATCATCAGCACCGTTTACCCATCTGCCAGATAGTTGAACGTTCGAAAGTATATACTTTCCTTATGAAAATTAACGGCTGAGCAGCCTAATTTGCATATTGAGTGAGTTAAATCGGTCAGGCATACCGAAAACGATAAATTGAAACAAAATGAAAACGAAATTTCATTTCTCACTCTTAGTATGGCACTTACTTAAATGTAAGTATGCATGTATACGTACATACATATATGTATACAGACGTACAGTAGCATGCACATATATATATATATATACATATATACATACATATGCATACAGGTACACATACATATATGCACGTATCAGTTTAGCGGCGCTAACGTCGCTTTGTTCGTTTGTAAACAAACTGAACAGCCTGAATTTATGCCATACGGTGTTAAGACAACCACGTCACCTTTTTGTTCAACACTGACACAGGAACGATGTACTAGTTTCAAGCTTGTTAGCTATCATCAGCACCGTTTACCCATCTGCCAGATAGTTGAACGTTCGAAAGTATATACTTTCCTTATGAACTTATATACTTTCGAACGTTCAACTATCTGGCAGATGGGTAAACGGTGCTGATGATAGCTAACAAGCTTGAAACTAGTACATCGTTCCTGTGTCAGTGTTGAACAAAAAGGTGACGTGGTTGCCTTAACACCGTATGGCATAAATTCAGGCTGTTCAGTTTGTTTACAAACGAACAAAGCGACGTTAGCGCCGCTAAACTGATACGTGCATATATGTATGTGTACCTGTATGCATATGTATGTATATATGTATATATATATATATATGTGCATGCTACTGTACGTCTGTATACATATATGTATGTACGTATACATGCATACTTACATTTAAGTAAGTGCCATACTAAGAGTGAGAAATGAAATTTCGTTTTCATTTTGTTTCAATTTATCGTTTTCGGTATGCCTGACCGATTTAACTCACTCAATATGCAAATTAGGCTGCTCAGCCGTTAATTTTCATAAGGAAAGTATATACTTTCGAACGTTCAACTATCTGGCAGATGGGTAAACGGTGCTGATGATAGCTAACAAGCTTGAAACTAGTACATCGTTCCTGTGTCAGTGTTGAACAAAAAGGTGACGTGGTTGCCTTAACACCGTATGGCATAAATTCAGGCTGTTCAGTTTGTTTACAAACGAACAAAGCGACGTTAGCGCCGCTAAACTGATACGTGCATATATGTATGTGTACCTGTATGCATATGTATGTATATATGTATATATATATATATATGTGCATGCTACTGTACGTCTGTATACATATATGTATGTACGTATACATGCATACTTACATTTAAGTAAGTGCCATACTAAGAGTGAGAAATGAAATTTCGTTTTCATTTTGTTTCAATTTATCGTTTTCGGTATGCCTGACCGATTTAACTCACTCAATATGCAAATTAGGCTGCTCAGCCGTTAATTTTCATAAGGAAAGTATATACTTTCGAACGTTCAACTATCTGGCAGATGGGTAAACGGTGCTGATGATAGCTAACAAGCTTGAAACTAGTACATCGTTCCTGTGTCAGTGTTGAACAAAAAGGTGACGTGGTTGCCTTAACACCGTATGGCATAAATTCAGGCTGTTCAGTTTGTTTACAAACGAACAAAGCGACGTTAGCGCCGCTAAACTGATACGTGCATATATGTATGTGTACCTGTATGCATATGTATGTATATATGTATATATATATATATATGTGCATGCTACTGTACGTCTGTATACATATATGTATGTACGTATACATGCATACTTACATTTAAGTAAGTGCCATACTAAGAGTGAGAAATGAAATTTCGTTTTCATTTTGTTTCAATTTATATATATATATATATATATATATATATATATGTGTGTGTGTGTGTGTGTGTGTATACATTATAAAATAAATAGGATGGGTTGGGATCTCAATATGTAAACTAATTACTAATTTTGATTTTTTTTTAAATCAACAGAGACAGCCTAGAAAAATTACTGATTTTCCAAACCCCCCACTTATTCCAACCCCCTTATTATTTGGGACCCGAGAGTACATATTTCAGTTGTTATTTACTTTGATATTATTATATTATTTACTTTTGTTATCAAACTACCTAAAACCATGATACAAAACTTTGATGTAACCAAATTTCATTATACTTCTAATAAAGGGCGGTGGATTAGCAGTATCGGTAGAGGGTCAGACACCATACTTTCCAGCATAGTTACGTCCCTTTACGATCTGAGTTCAAATCGAGGTTGACTTTGCCTTTACGGGGTCGATAAAATAAAGTACCAGTAATGCACTGGGTAATTGCTGGTCTTGTGCCTAAAGTAGAAACAATTATACTTCTAATGATAGACACTGCATATAATTTTCAAATTACTTTGAAAATAATCAAGAATTTGAAGGAATTTACTAATACAACTAGTTTTAACATTATCAAGCTGGTGTTTGGAACATAACTTAACAAAGATTTTTTTACATAAAAGTCATGATGTATATGTCATGGCAAAAAACACCCCGTACTCACTGTGAATGAGGTTGGTGTTAGGAAGCCAAAATCATTCCTGTATGAGCAAGTCATCATCACCTGACCTAGCTTTGCCCGCAACAGGACAACTCGTCTAACCCATGCTAGCGTGGAAAAGTGGAAGTAAAATGGTGATGATGATACATATATATATATATGTAAAGTGGACGAGTAAAAGACATGGCAAAAAACACCCACCACACACTGTCAATGTTGTTGGCATTAGGAAGGGCATCCAGCCGTAGAGAACCAGCCAGAAACACCCCTATATGAGCGAGACATGGTCACCTGCCCCAACTTGCCTCTAAATGGGACCTGTCTAACCCATTCTAGCGTGGAAGATAGACGTTAATCAATGATGATGATGATGATGATGATGATATGTATATCAAGCAGGGAAAAGCTGACGTAAAATGACGATGATGATGTATATATTCATTTCATCATTTCATTTCATTTCATGTCCGCTTTTTCCCTGCTTGCAAGGGTGGGATGGGAACTGATTCTGGCTTGATTTCTACAGCTGGATGCCCTTCCTAACACCAACCTCATTTACAGTGAGTGCTGGGTGCTTTTTTGCCGTGGCACCTCTACGACCACTTTGCAGTTGAATTATAGGAACCCCAGTCCCTATCATCTCATTTCTACAGCTGAGTAAACTGGAGCAATGTGAACAATGTGAAATAAAGTGTCTTGCTCAAGGAAACAACACATCACCCGGTCTGAGATGATGTATGTATATATATATATACAGAGAGAGAGAGAGAGAGAGAGAGAGAGAGATCGCCATATATACACATATATAGTATCAGTTTTGCTTGTGTATCTCGTTTAAATGTTATAGCAACAACTAGTGATAGTATTGGTAACAACTAGAGTAGACACTGCCTCTCTCACTCTACCCATCTCACACTATTATGACAGAATAGAGAAAGTGTTTCCCTGGAGGATCGTGAGGGAGATGTGTTGAAACAGCCATTCGATCTCATCAGGCTCACACCTATAGGTCGCCAACTCCATGCTGATGGTGGTGAATAGGGATATGGTCCTAGGGCCAAGAGCACCAATTAGTTAGTTTGGTTTTAAAGCAAAGAGTACTCAATACATTCTTGATTTAAAAGTGTGTATTATATCTATTACATGTGTATGTGTAAAGTAAACAGGATTACTAAAACAGACCTAAAGGTTTCATGCAAACAGCCTAATTATTTCCCCTTGGGGTTATCCATCTTGACTCTGCTGTTTATGTTTTTGTGAACGTACTTGTATGTGTGTGTATGTGTTTAATGAAACTTCTGTACACGTGTGTATGTGAGGGGCGACGGGTCCGTGGGCAACGCATGCAGTGCATAGAATCTTGAGTTGATCAATTGCGTCGGTTGAAGCTAGCAGAATTTTGGCTACTTACTAAAACGTATAGACACAACAAAATATAACACATACACACACATACACACAAACACACGACAGCTTTGGGGCAAGCAGAATTTTGACTGCTTACTAAATCGTAGACACATAAAAAGATAACACACAGACACACACACACTAGATAACACTACATGCGGCTTTGACCGGGAGGGTCATTTAGAGGGAATTTTTTGTTGGGGGGGGGGGAGTAAGGCTGCACAGCCCAACTTTCCGCCATGGCGATTGGACTGCATGGCCTGCTTTCCAGGTTACCCTTCGCCGCTGTTGTATGTCTATATTTGTAAGCAAACATATTTGTATATGTAACTTTTTAAGTACTTCTCTATAGCTGTTCGCCAGTTTGTATACAATCAGATTTTTAATTAGTAAGCATTTTATAAATGCTATTAATTTGTTTATGTAAATTTCGTTTTAGTAGAATCTTTTTATTTCATAATGACAGAAATATTATATCAGATGTTCAGAGATGAGAAATGAAACAAAACATAATGTAAATAATTTACATTTAAATGAAATCATAAAAATCAATAGAATTTAAATTGAAATGAAATGAAGGCAATAAAAGAAAAGGAAGTGTTTGTTTCAATGTTCTGTTCCGATTGTTGATACTATGTGCTAGTAATAACTCCATGCATAAGGAGTGATGTGAGATAAAATGTTTGTCTAAAACTACATAGCTTAGGAAACAAACCCTACTTTGATAGGTCTCAGCCAGTATTGGCCCAGGCCATGTCTAACTTAATAGCACCACCCTAGACCAGGGTTTCCTAAACCTTTTCAAATGCGGAACCCTTTTTGGTTCAGAAACTTTTGGGGGAACCTCAAAGTCTAATACTGTTATATGGTCGTATTATAAATGTACTCCTCTGCCTTTTTTCACGGAACTCTAGGCACTCTTTTGCGGAACTCACTTTGGGAACCACTGCCCTAGACTTTTTTATCATGAATCCAACACTAATAATCCATGCAGTCTCACGTGTGTGTGTGTGTGTGTGTGTGTGTGTGTGTGTTTAACTGTTCCTAATATTAAGACAAAAAGTTGAAAAAGAGAGGTAAGAATGAACAGAAGAAATAAAATAAAATAACCAGATTGAGAACTGAGAGATATTTTTATTTTTGTGATATCTATTATCTCTGATGTATTTCAAATTTAATTATCCATTGCCAGGACAAATGTATAATTTGTTTTCAAATTTGTAACTGAGTCCCCCACATACACATGTGTGCATTTCTCAGTGAAGTCTATTTTTGTCATAGTAGGTTGCAGTTTGGCAAGCTGTAGTATTTGTTCCACAGTACTCTGAAAATAGATAATGAAATCCAAAATACAGAGTTTGTCTCAAAATAATTGACATCATTTTGTAGTCTAATAATTTAGCCGCTTGATGTCAATAATTTAGGGACACTCTGTATATATCAAGAATAATAAATATTACATAAGTAATTAAATCTGCTGTTTCTTGATCTCTTTTTCTTTTTCTTCCTTTCATTCATATTCCTCAATGCTTCAAGTACAGCACTTTCATATACAAACACACACACACATATATATATATACCGTATTTCCCGGCTCCAAAGACGCTTCGTCCTCGAGGACGTACCCTAATTTTGACAATCAAAAATTTGAAAAAAAATAATAAACAACCTTCAGCCTCCAGGATGCATGGTAGATTTTTGAGACTTATTTTAGGAATAAAGTAGTGTCTTTGACGCCGACAAATAAAGTATATTCTGTATATATATTTAGGTATGTATTGATATTAACAACATCATCATTTTATGTCTACTTTCCATGCTGGTTTGGATGGGTTGTCATGGTCTGAAACAAGGCAAGTCTAATCAACTTCACCTTGATCATACGTTCCATATTTAGCAGGCTTTTCTTTTTCCCACTTATTCTCCTCATTTAGTAGCCTCTCGTAGTGACACTTCCAAGCTACCTTCTTATCAGTATCAGTGATGGCAAGTATACCATCATCATTACGGACACACTTCTCCCCGACAATATCATGGTTTTCCTTGACATATTGCCTAGCAATCCTGAACACCTCACGTTTTTGGTCCTTGCGTTGTAGCAACTTCAACTTTATCATACGTTCCATATTTAGCAGGCTTTTACAGCTGGATGCTGTTTCTAAAGCGAACGACTACAAAGAATGAACTGAGTGCATTTTTTTATGGAACTAACACTTATATTTTACACACACACACATATATATATATATATATATATATACGACCGTGACCTCTGGCGTCACACAGTAATACAGAGTACCCGACCTCCCGTGGGTACAAGCTGAAGCATATAGACAATATGCCCCCACAACCTCCCACTGCAAAGTGGCCGTGAAGGTGCCACAGCAAAAAAGCACCCAGCCCATACTGTAAAGTGGACGTGTAGGCACCACGGAAAAAAAGCACCCAGCACTCACTGAGGTTGGTGTTAGGAAGGGCATCCAGCTGTAGAAATCAAGCCAAAATCAGTTCCTGTATGAGCAAGGCATGGTCAGCCGACCAGACACTGCCCACAACAGGACAACCTGTCTAACCCATGCTAGCATGGAAGAACGGGCGTAAAACGATGATGATGATGACACTTATGTGTGTGTGTGTGTATCATATACCTAAAAACTAACACCAAAGTAAAATTAAATCTCAACTACCAGAGGTACACATGATATGTTGATGTAGCAAATAACTGGCTTTACTCATGATACAGTATCAAATAAAAAGAATTGTAAGCAGTTTCATTTTACAAACTCCTATTTTTCCCATCCCTATGTATCTATTTATTTTATTATCATCATTGTCAGGGTATATAATGATAGAATTATGAGAGCATGAAACAAAATGTCATGATACAATTTCAGCTTTTGCATTAAATTTAGCTCGTTTGAAGCAATAAATATCTTAAATTCATCAACATTTCTAGAGTTTCTCAGTTTCTTCTTCAGGATGTGAGGTTTCATTGGCTTCTATACAGCCTCTTTTATAGTAGTTAAAAGTAGAAATATAATCTCATATATGATATGTGTGTGTGTGTGTGTATGCATGCGTGATATATATGTATGTATATGTATTTATGTATATATTTATATGTGTATATTTATGGGTACCAGCGGTAACCACAGTTAAAAAGGTTATTCAATACGTTGGTAGGGTTTAGGCACCTTTATTTCTTATAGAAATGATTTTTCCCCTTTTTCTCCTTCCATCTACTTCACCCTAATATCTTCTCCACTAATTTCCCACCTCATTATTCCTCACGACATTCACACCAAATAAGCTACAAGTCACGATACTGACCAGTTATATTTGAAATTCCTGATGATTTTATATGAATGAAACAGTTCTAGTCCTGTAGGAGTCATTTTTATAAAAAATAAAAATTCATAATTATATATATATACATATATATGATGGCTGAAAACTCAGCTAAGAGTATTGCAATTGCTTGTCAGATTATAGCGTTAGGTGCACTTTTAGGCTAAGGCCTGCCACACGAACCTGTAACAAATCCTAAACAAGAAATGCCTGTGCTTTGAAGGTTTTTTTAAGTGGAGAAAGACCTTGCACTCGACCAATCCCACTCTCTGAGCCTCAAAAACACTACCCGAAAAGGATAACCGGTCAACATCATCGGATGCTTCTGAAGCCGCAGGTTTTTTTTTTTTCAGAGTTTCCCTCTCCTAGAAAGGTGACAACAACTGGGGGCCTTTCACTCCCAGGTTAAAAAAAAAACCTACTATTTGGATGGCTGTTGACTCTGCTGAATTCCTCCTCCCTAGGCCGGGTCTTGTATTTAATCCCGCAGGTTGTCCAAATATCATATATATATATCATCATCATTTTACGTCCACTTTTCCCTGCTTGCAAGGGTGGGACAGGAACTGATTCTGGCTTGATTTCTACAGCTGGATGTCTCTCCTAACACCAACCTCATTTACAGTGAGTGCTGGGTGCTTTTTTTCCGTGGCGCCTACATGTCCACTTTACAGTGGAATGATATGGACCCCAGTCCCTATCATCTCATTTCTACAGCTGAGTAAACTGGAGCAATGTGAAATAAAGTGTCTTGCTCAAGGAAATAACACATCACTCGGTCTGAGAATTGAACTCACAACCTTTCGATTGCAAGCCCAATGTATATATATATATCATGTATATATATATATATATATATATATATCATCCTCATCATCATCGTCATCATCATCATCATCATCATCATCATCATCATCATCATCATCATCATCGTCATTTTACATCCGCTTTTCCCTGCTTGCAAGGGTTGGACGGGTCCTATTCAGCACAGCACCTCTCCACTTAAGGCGGCTCCTTAGAAATTGATGAGAGCTTCAATTACCTAAGTGACCAAATAACAGTGAGGGAGAATGCTCTGAAAACTGTGATAGCTAGGATAAGAACAGGCTGATAGAAACTCAGAGTGAAGGGTAGACTGTAAGATACCTGTGTGCAAATGGCAATGCTACATGGTACTTGATCGCAGAAGACATGCAAAGGCTAGAAGGAAACAAATTGAGTATGCTCCAGTGGATGTGTTATGTTAATGTGTATGAGTGACATAGCATAAGCAAACTGAGGAAAAAACTTGGCATAAGAGGAATTGGATGTAGTGTACAAAAGAGAAAACTGCATTACTATTGACATGTAATGCATATCGAAGATAGCAGCTGCATAAAAAATACAGAGAAATACCAGTGGCTGAGATCCATTGAGGAGGCAGATCCAGGAAGACATGGAATGAGGTTGTGAAGGCCTGCCTTAACAAATTAACCTTCACCATAGAGATGACAAAGGACTGAGAGGGCTGGCATTATGTTGTGCAGGCGAAGACCTGGCTAACAGCAAACAACATGACCTGATTTATCCCAGTGTCTGCTCCCCCTCCACTAGCCCTCACTAGAAGCTATCCTGGCCATCACTCCACATCCCAACTCAATCCACACCCCCTTCAGTATTGACTCCAATGCTGCCTCTCCATCCAAAGCCCTTAGATACCATCACTATTGCACCCTAGTAGCTATTTCTTCACCCATGTACACTCCAAACATACTCCTCCACTATTACTCCTTAGCTATTCTCTCCACCACTACACCTCCTATTCTTAGCCCTGGGGAGTGTTGTCCCACCATATATATATATATATATATATATATATATATATATATATATATATATATATATATATATATATTTTTTCGTTGACAATTATACTAATGTGCACAGACACACAGATCTATTGTCCTTGGTATGACAGTGTGGTTTTAGCTCAATGTATGATAACTAGTATACTACAGAGCCTATAAACAAAAATATATCAAAGGTTGCAGGCTCCATCGATCCTAGTCACCAGAACAAGGAAGAAGGACAAGTAGGGCGTCTCAGGCCAGCGCTGTATAGAGCAACACACAATACATGATACATATAATGTCATAAAAAATGACATCAAAAGTTTATCACATAAATGGTGCAATAGATCATAAGGAGGTTGAGAGAGGAGAGCAAGAAATGAATGAAGGTGTGACTCAGCATGATCAAAAAACAAACAAAGCATATATTCATCAATTCCCAAGCAGTGCAAATACATGATTTACAGGCAGAGTATGAAAGCATGTAAGCAGGAGTGAGTAAACAGAAAAGTTGATTAGCTGTGGTGCAGCTTTACAGGCAGAATTGTTTATAGGAAAGATGGTGCACTCCAATAGTATCGCCTTGTAACAGGTTCATTTCTCCATATCCGGCCACCACCCTCTATCCATTGGTTCCAGTTCCAAGCATTTGGCGACATAATATGTCAAAGTTCTTTCGTCACACATTCTGTGACCTCTTCAGTGACTGGGTATTCTTTTCTTTGTTTTGTGCCTCTCCTTTGTTCTGTTCTACGCCATCTTGTTTTTGTGTGTCACAAAAAAAACACAAAAACACAAAAACAAGATGGCGTAGGACAGAACAAAGGAGAGGCACAAAACAAAGAAAAGAATCCCCAGTCACTGAAGAGGTCACAGAATGTGAGACGAAAGAACTTTGACAATATATGAACAACCATCCGGTTGTGGAACCAGCCAACCAACTGGAAATTTATAAATTTTTAAATGTATAATTTAATTTATAATAAATTAGAGTGAAAGCACCTGGTGTGTGTGTTTCTTATTGGGAACATGACCCTCCCAAAGTATAGCAATATGTATATACATACATATATATATATATGTATGTAAATAATCAAAATTAAAGTATAACTGTAGCTGACACTGTACTGTTAAGATTAGATTAATTCTCCACTGCATTACCGATAATCTATTCTTAATTGATTTTAGCTAATTAAAATTTAGGATTTGTTTACCTTACCTTTCATCATCAGAAATAATAGTTAAGCTAATGACGCATTCACCTGACATGGGTTTTAATTTGAATTAATTAAAAATTCTTTGCTCACTACTCAAAGAATGAAGCATTAACTTCACCATTTAGATTTCATGCAGAGCATGTTGCTTGGTATTATGGCAGTATCGGTAGAGAGTCGGACACGATGCTTTGATGCATAGAGTTACGTCCCTTTACGGTCTGAGTTCAAATCCCGCCGAGGTTAACTTTGCCTTTCATCCTTACGGGGGTCGATAAAATAAAGTACCAGTAATACACCGGGTAATTGCTGGCCTGTTTTTATATGAATATATAATTGAGTTATCAACTAATGTTATATTTTATCTTGTTTAGATTTTTAAAAAATAGAGAGAGAGTGAAGGAGTGAAAAACACTGAGAGAGAGAGGAGGCAGAGTGAAACACTGAAAGAGATATACTGAGTGAGAGAAAGAGAGAGAGACAGACAATTGAATATCGATTTAGATTTTATTTTTAGTTAGTGATGGGCAAACATGGGTTGTGTTGTATTTTGTTTTTCCAAACACTATTTTGAGCAGATATATATAAAGAGAATGTAAAACCAGGGCTTCACTTTTTATTAGTTTTCTCTGCACATTCTGTGTAAAAATATGTAGATGTTCATATATATATATATATATATATATGATGATGGCTGCCCCCTCATTATAGAGTATGACCATTGCATGATATACCATTATTAATAATTATTAATTAATTATATCGTGCAATGCCTGTGCATGAAGATATTTTTTAAAATGAGGAAAGGCTGTGCACTGAGACAATCCCACTCTCTGAGCGACAGTAGCTATAACCCGAAAAGAAGAAAAGATCAACATCATCGGTAACTACTGAGCCACAGGTTTTATATCGGAGTTATCCCAGTTTCCTGAGTTGCCTTCTCCTAGAAGAATGCCCTGACAAAGGCTAGGGGTCCTTCACTCTCCTTCACACTTTTGGATGACCGTTGACTCATGAGTTCTTCCTCCCTTTGTCAGGTTTTGTTTTTTGTCCTGCAGGGTGTCCAAAATCACCCTCCTCACCAAGTAAACTAGTTGGGGTTGCCAGTTTAGTCGCCGACGACCCGACCATGTGACAGGTTGTACTGGGTTATATATATATATATATACTGTGTATATATATATATATACACACACACACATGCATATAACATGTATGTATATTTATGTATATGAAGGCATGTGTCTTGGTGGTTAGAGAGATGGCATTGCAATTCTGAGGTTGTGGGTTCAATTCCTGAACTGAGCAATGCATTGTTCTTTTTTTAGCAAGAAACTTTATTTCATGATGGTCCAGTTCACTCAGCTGTAGAAATGAGTTGTGATGTCACTGGGACCAAACTTTATTGGCCCTGTACCTTTCTCTTGATAACATCGGTGGAATGTTAAGCAGAGACTGGTATGCATGGGCGACTGCAGCTCTTCCACAAAAACAAATTGACTAGACTTGTGCCCCAGGAGGGGAACTTTCTAAGTGCAAATCCCATTTGGGACCAAGAGTGCCTTTTAACTCTACATGTGTGTGTGGGGGGGGGGTTCCTCTGTTTGTAGATTAGATATAAATCTAATACTTTTCTACTAAAAGAGACATACATATATATCTTCACAAAATATTTTCTTTCAAAAGATAACACCAAAAATATTTTCTTGAAATTTAAACTATTTCATATTTACTGAGTCACATGAAAGATTTTACATTTAATAATAATAATGAAAATATTGTGTACAGTGCTCAGGTACACTACAACTCATCAAAAGTGTATGTATAGTACATAGGGTAATGTACAAACAACAGGAAAATGAACAGTGCATGAGTCATGATATACACATGTGTGCGTATGTATGGAAAGGGGACATCAGGTGTAGTTTTGGCGAATTTCAGGAAGCATGAGAGTTTTAAAGGATCCAGTCTCTTGGCAGCTAACAACTGACACAGGCAGTTTGTTCCATGCTTCAGCAACTCTAAGCGTGAAAAAATGCTTCCGAAAGTCATGGGAGTTGTGCTGTTTTCTGACTTTGTAGGCATGCCCACGTGTGTTAGACACATGGAGATCAAAAAGGTGCTCAGGGTTGTTGTTGGCGAGATGGTTAATAACTTTGTGGGTGTTTACCAAGTCAGTTGCCAGACGTTGGAGCTTCAATGAATCCATGCCCAGGGAAGCAAGGCGTTCAGAGTATGGTAGGTGTCTGATGGAGGGTATGTGCTTGGTTGCACGTCTCTGAACAGTTTCCAGGACGTCAATGTTCTGAGCAAGATAGGGGTTCCAGACTGATGATGCGAATTCCAAGTGTGGTCGTACCATAGCTGTATACGGCTTTAAATAGATAGCTGAAGAGCGGCTAACAAAGGTCTTGATGAGTGATGCCAAGACACCCTCGGCCTTCTTGACATTTCTTTTTAATGTTCTACTTGCGATATTAATTTCTAGAAACGAAGGTTAGTGGGAACATGATCCAAGATAATTGTACTTCTCCACCTGCTTCAGTGGAATTCATTCATATGTAGAGAGCACTGAGAAGGCTCTCTTAAGAGAATGAGGGTCTCAGTCTTTGCAGCACTGTCTTTCATTCCTGCTGTGCAACACTCGACAGCAAACCTTTATTATATATATTGGGGTTCACATTCTGATGATTTAAGTATTACCATGTCATCTGCAAATTCCAGCTGAATTGATTTTACTCTATCAGTATTGATACCACTTCCAAATCAGCAGTGCATGTCACCTCTTCTGTTCATGAAGATTATGAACAGGAGAGGTGACAGTACACACCATTGGCAGAGTCCGATACCCACATTGAATGGTTTTAACTTACCAAATAAATACTAGGGCATTCATATAGAGACTCCAGGGCAACAAGATGTCCATCAATACCATACTCCTGCAGAATCCTCCACAGCAGATCCTGTAGATGCCTTTTCATCACACACTAGAATTTCAGGAGCTGGTGTAATAATGCACCAGCTTCAGCATTGGGTCATCAAAAAAAGGGAGGTAGGTGTAAAAGCCAAACTTGCTATCATCAAGTCGATATTCATGCCAACTCTTACCTATGGTCATGAATCTTGGGTAATGACTGAAAAAATACGATCGCAAATATAAACAGCCAAAATGGCATTTCTCGAAGGAGTGTTTGGAGTAACATTCCTTGACAATGCATAGCTCAGAGATCAGGGAGTCACTCCAGGTAGAGCTGCAACTTCTCCAAATTGAGAGATCACAGCTCCAATATGGACATCT
Organism: Eledone cirrhosa; assembly: GCA_964016885.1. Lineage (NCBI taxonomy): Eukaryota > Metazoa > Mollusca > Cephalopoda > Octopoda > Eledonidae > Eledone > Eledone cirrhosa. Next base: position 171,581,342 of record OZ024741.1, read on the forward strand.
GATCAGAATATTTAAGGAATGTATCACTGGATAAATTTTATGGGTAAAACCAACCAGCAGGTAACCTAGGAGTAGACGTCAAGCAGGATGGTTAGATAACATTATTTAGCTTGGCTGGTCACACTTGGAAATCAAGCCAAATCAATTGGAGACATTTGCTTCTGAAAGGACTTGCCTGAAGGCAAGCTAGATTACCCTAGGCCCACGACCCTCCCAAAAATAAGTGGGCAAAGAAGAATGGCAGTGTTACTGTTATTGCTCAGGTCATCAGAAATATCCATGTTATATTAGAAAATGGTATATTAGACGTGTTATGTTTTCCTGTATAATCAGTGGGAAGTCCAGCACTCATGACTTTTTCTGAGTTTCCATGTCTCATGGGTGTGCAGAAGGAAGGTATCCTAAAACCCGACATCTGGGCTGAATGCTTGCTGGAGAGTGAAATCTGCTGAAGTTATCCAAATATTTGGTGATGTTGTTAATTCCTTTGAAACTAAACTGCCTAAAATTTGGTTTTGTGATAAACTATTTCAAAGTATTCATATCTAAATTTAAAACACAAATCATAATGTTATATAAGAGCTTTGTTGTCAAGTTCTAAACATCAGCTACTTGATTATTTTCAAAGTTAATTGAAACACATTCAATATATATCATGAGATATGATATATATTGAATATGCTTCAATTAATTCACAATTCAAAGAGCCAAAATAAATATTACAGCATATATTGTCTGACATGCTAACAATTTCAGTAATGTTCCACCATGATACTTTGTTTTAACTACCCTCAAAAGGATAAAGGACTTCAGCAAATTTGAACTCAAAGTAGAGAGCTGGAGCAAATACTGAGCAAATGCTTTATGCTCTAATATAATATCTAAGCCAAGTCACCACACATAATGCCCAACATATCTTAAAAAGACTACCTGGAATGTCTTCCATCATAGTTCTCTTCAACAATAGTAGCAACAACAACAATATTTGGGGCACACATTGATATATTTGTTTATTTAATACTTACACTGACAATCCCATCTTCCCAAATATTAATATTTTGTATTGTATTATATGTAACATATACATCAATGAGTCTAGTGTGAATTTAACCCCAGGTCATCCCTTATCAACACATGTGTTATCAAAATCATTCAGTCATGGACATTATGTCTTTTATTTCCATTCATAGTGTGTCAAAAACTACAGTATCATAAGGTGAAATTTTTAAGATAGAAAAAATATATATAAGAGATATTTAGCAGGTATTTCTATCAGCATGTTATTATTCTTGTTGTTATTTAGTCCCATGTTGGCCCCAATCAAGCATTCAAGCTGTGACCATACAAGCCTTTTCCTATGAACAGGATACGTACAAATATATTATCTAGCATATCCTTTTCTAAGAGAGATCTGGGTCCTATTTCTAACACTTATGCCATTTGGTCAAACCTTTAGGCTAAGCAATAATAATGGTTTCCGATTTAGGCACAAGGCCAACAATTATGGGGGAAAGGAAAGTTGATAAATTGACCCCAATGCGTTACTGGTACTTTATTTATCAACCCCATAAGGATGAAAGGCAGAGCTATCCTCTGCAGGATTTGAAATTAGAACATAAAGATCCACAACTCTAAGGCACAAAACAGGTTGTCCGACGATCTACTAATACTCCAAATCCAACACCCTAGACTCAACAACAATATATATATATATATATATATATATATATCATCATCATCATCATCATCATACGTCCGCTCTTCCCTGCTCGCAAGGGTGGGACAATATATATATATATATATATATATATATATATATATATATATATATATATATATATAATATATATATAATATATGAGATAAAGAGGGTGATGTGTTGTTTCCTTGAGCAGGACACTTTATTTCACATTGCTCCAGTTTACTCAGCTGTAGAAATGAGATGATAGGGACTGGGGTCCATATCATTCCACTGTAAAGTGGGCGGGGAGGTGCCATGTCAAAAAAGTACCCAGCACTCACTATAAATGAGGTTGGTGTTAGGAAGGGCATGCAGCTGTAGAAATAAGCCAGAATCAGTTCCCGTCCCACCCTTGCAATCAGGGAAAAAGCGGACGTAAAATGAAATGATGATATATATATGGCTGGGATATTACTATTTTTACCTCTTTTATTTTATTTTATTTTGGGGATTTTTTTTTGTTATTTTTTCTTTTCCTCAAAGTTACTTAAATTTGTATGGCATTTGTTATAATTGCAACAGCTTGATAATGCTTCCTGCTACATGATGTTGAACATGTTTACTATTATTACCGTACACAGTATAAACTGATGCTCAATAGAAAGGAAACCCTTTGATGATCATTTGTGACAGCTGTTAATTATGAATATCATGTTATAGTAGTAATTATAGCTATTAATTGTGAGTGTAATAGTGGTGGTGGTGATGGGAGCAGTAGTAGTTGTATATTACTCTGAACTGAGGGGCTCTCTATAGGGTGTCTGAACCTACTAGAACAAGAGTAGCAACATATGGGCTATAAGGTTCTTTATGTGGGCCTAGGACCTTTAGACATTTTTTAATGTAAGATAGTATATGTACATGTGTACAATATGCAAAACTAAAAAAAAATAATTTTGAATTAAGCCATTACAAAAAGATGTTGCTGATCACTGTGCTAGAACTAACAGTTGTATCCCTAAAGACCTGCCAACTTGATAAAGAAGATATACTCTAGATAATAGATTGTTGTCCCTCTGAGAAATAGTTCAAGTTATAGACAGTGAAGTTACATATGTTCCATTTATTCACATAACAAAAATAGCAATTCTAACAACAACAACAACAACAACAACAACAACAACCACAACAACAAAACAGTATCAAAGCTCATTTTTCTTCTTTCTTAAAATCATATCCTACTTTTATTACCCAATTGGAAGGTTTCAAGTTTTCCCCTTTTATTAGCAACTTGAGCCCTACGTAGTGTTATTGTAATTAGCAGAATTATCATTTCTTGTAATTAGTTTGATAAATACTTGTATATACTGGTAAATACTCAGGAGTGGGGGTGGTGACTAGCTGCATTAATGGTGATTCGATAAGTAGCCTGACTTTTAATTCCTTGAACAATATAGAATTTGGACTCTGTTGACATAGCAATGACCAAATTCCTTCAGCATGATAAAGACATTTTTTTAGTCATAAACATTGGTTTCAGCTTTTTCCCTTCTCTCAATCATGATATTGTTCACAATATTACATATATGTTGTGTTTACATTATATTTTGAATAGTTTAATCCTTAAATCCTTATTAAATATCTTCCTGAATATGTATTTTATCCCAACCTGAAATAGAATGAGGAATCTTTGTTTCTAAACAATTGAATAGTCATAAGTTATCAAACATTTTACCTTTCTCAAATGTTTATTTAACATTCTAAGCACCAATATGAGAGAGCATAAGAACTACAACCCCTGTTGGAATCATTAGGTACACTGCCTGTCTTCCATCTCAAATTAGCGCTTATGTAATTTTAACCCTTTAGCATTCACATTATTTTATATATACTATTATATTTTCATGGTAAAGGCTTTACCTCACATAATTATCTCACATAATATCGAATCTATGAGATTTTGAAAGTATTTATTTTGAGAACAATACCTTAACATGGGTTTGAGCGATCAGTTACAGCCAGTTTCAACAGAAAGAGGGTGAGAATTCTGGCCGGTTTTAGCCGGTTTGAACACTAAAAGGTTAAAGAGTAAAATTTGGAGTCCTAAGAAACTGTTGATCGTCTGCACCAGAAACAATTGGCCCAGGGGAGAAGTCTTTTTCTTAGATAGGAGAAATGGGGAGGAGGGAAGAATCTGTCAAAACCAGAGACCTGGCTCAAATGTTTGAAACAGAGGTCTTCACTAGAAGTAACCAAGGGCCAGGTGATGGTGTTAAACTTAGCATTAGATCAAGTCTACCATCCAAGTGGATTATGACAGAATGTAAACAATCAGAATATATACCATAAAGCTTCCCATCTGACACTAACAATTCTGCCAGTACTTTATTCATCAACACATAACAGGATAAAAGACAAACTTGATCTCTTCTAGAAAAGTCAGATCCATTTGATTGCAATGTGGAGTGAAGAATCTAATATTTGAAGACACCATTTTTCTTCTGAGATTGAAGAAGGAAGAAAAATAATGTGACATTTGAGTTTTGCTGAAAGTTACTAAATGCCAAATTAGCATCAGCATTTTCTCTCCAGCTTCCTCATTATTAGACAATGGACAAGAGACTGAAATGTTAGATTCTTCACTCCGCACAGAAATTGAACTCATTACATGTACTCTCATTTTAAAAGAGAAGTTTTACTGCAAATCATTTGCTTAGGAAAACATACACTAATGTCCTGTGAGAAGTAGCAGTCAAATCACCCTCAAATTGCACCACATCATCATTATTAACATTGACATCATCATCATTGTCAATATTTTTACATCCCTTTTTCTATACTTTTTATGGCAGTGATTTATTACTGTATGCCCTTCCTGGTGTAAATGCTACTAGTTGCTTTTTGCAACACACATAGATATGGGGGACCTTTTCTAAAAACTGGGTAATGAAAAGATGCTCGATCTTTAAAAAAACAAAATAAGAGCACACATCAGATATTGCTGACCAAGGAATAACATACTTGAAAAGAGTCTTACTATTCATGATTGAAAGGACTTTGACCATTGGTTGTCTCAATCAAGACTAATCTTTAGTTAAACAATAGGAAAATGCATCTTTTATTACTAGTTGAGTCTGTTTAATTTTAATTTTGTTTTCATACTCTTTCAGAAAAAAACAATGTAAACAATAATTATCAATGAATATAATTTTCTTTTCTCTTATAGAAATGGACTTATTTAACAGGAGAACACACTTACAAAAGGTTAAATGACTTATTGGATTTACAGGTAAATATTTTCATTTTCATTTTCGAAATGGAACTTGGTGTAGTTTATACTGAAGGGGAATAAATATAGGATCCTACTTGAACTAAAGTTGATGAAACTGAAGCAGTTATATCATGAAAACAACATTCTAGCCATTAAAAAAAACACACAAAATCTGTTCTATTTATTCTAAATTTACTCATGAGGTGCCAAAGATTCCATCATACTTATGTGATTTAGTGTCGGTAATAAGGTGACAGAAGTACAACAAAGATTTAGACATCTCAAATGAAACAAGAAGTAAATATAAACGTTTTTGTGTATGTTTTTTTTAACAGCTAAAAAACACTTTCACGCTATAATAAGTATGGATCTATTGAAAAATCGCCATAACTAGATTTTGAAAAAACAATAAATGGAAATTATCTGAGTATCTATACTACAAAATAGTTGGTACTATAGTTCACTTTCTGGAAATCTGTATTTGCAATGTGGTTTCAGTTGTTGGTTGAATCATTTCACTTGACTAGTAACTCATACCCTTCTTTCTATTATATTTTTATGGCTAGGTCAAATTGGGAAGTTCAACACCCATGACCTTTTAGTAAGTCCTGTAAGACTAGTACAAGAAAGGGAACTAATTGTTCTCAGGCTAAATTATTGGTCTGAATGCTTGCAACAGAGTGGACTCTACTAAATGCATCTAAGGACCAAATGGTTTTGGTTAACCAGAGCAAGAGATTAATTCTATCACTCAAAGTAGATATCCTACATTCTCAATGCACACTTCACATTTCTTGGAAAGTAACATTAACAAAACTGAAGAATGTCTCATTGACAATGTTCAGCGAACATTAAGGAATTTTCATATTATCTTATGCAAATGTCATACATTAAAAAATATATGTTTTGATAAGCTAGATTTCAACAAAGGATAGCTACAACTTTACTAAGTATCTAGTACATGTACAACCATTATTTTTATTACAAAGTAAAGTAGAAACAATTATTATTATTGCAGTGAATTGGCAGAATCAGTAGAGCATCAGACACCATGCTTTGCAGCATAGAGTTATGGCTCTATACCTTTTGAGTTCAAATCCTGCCAAGGTTAATTTGCCTTTCTTCCTTATGGGGTCAATAAAATAAAGCACCAGTAATGCACTGGGATAATTGCTGGCCTTGTGCCAAAAGAAGAAACAATTTTTTTTATTACTGCAAGGAAACGAGCAGTGGATTGGCAGAATCGCTAAAGAGTTGGACACCAAGCTTTACAGCGTAGAGTTACGGCCCTTTATGTTCTGAGTTCAAATCCCACCAAGTTTAGCTTTGCCTTTCATCCTTATGGGATTGATAAAATAAAACACCAGTAATGTACTAGGGTTGATTTAATCAAGTTTCCCTTTCCCAAAATATTGTTGGCCTTGTGCCCCAATCAGAAACTATTATTACTGCAAATACCAGTAATGTATTGGGTAATTGCTGGCCTTGTGCCTAAAATAGAAACAATTATTACTGCAAGGAAAAGCTGGTTAGGTTGCCAGAACTGTTAATGAGTCAGACAAAATACTTTGCATTTGTTCTGGCTCTTTAATTCTCCCTTCAAATCCTGCTGAGGTCAACTTTGTGTTTCATCCATCTGAGGTTAATAAAAGAAAGTAAAAGTAAAGAGGTAGAATTGACGTAATCGACTTCGTCATCACCCCAACATTTCTGGCTTTGTGCCTATATTATAAATCATTATTTCTGCAGGAACAGTAGATTAGCAGAATCATAAAGTGCTGGACAAAATGTCTTGAGTATTTGTTCAACTTACTACATTCCGTGTTCAAATACTATCAAAGGCAACTTTGCATTTCATTTCCCTGGACTCAATAAAATAAAGTACCTGAGAAATACTGGATTGATATAATTGACTAAAGGCCATCCCTCTAAATTTCTGGCTGGGTACCAGTGCTAGAACTTATCATTACTATGGTTTTATGTTTTTTTAATTCATCAAGTATTAATGGCAATTACTGGTTGAATTATCAACAATGATTACATTTCAGGAGGAGGGTTGGTAGAATCATTAGAACATTGAATTGAATATCTTGAGGTTTTTGTTTTGGCTCTCTATGCTGTTATTTCAAATTTCACAGCTCAACTTTACCTTTCATCATTTCAGTGTTGACAAATAAACTAAGAGTCCAGCATGGTAAAATAGCATAATTGTAATAACAACAAATAAGATACTTTTTGGTATCTGGTTCAGATCTGTGAATTCTGAGTTCAAATTCTGCATCCTACCACTAGGCATCATGGTTACATATTAGAATTAGAGCTCCTAAAAATAAAACACCCAGATGTCTTCCTAAGGAATGCACCCTCAAAGAATGCCAGCTAATCTTCCACAGGTGTGAGCCATAGCAACAGCAAACAATTGTGTTTGTCTCTTTGAATTACATAAGGTGGTCAGTGAGTGCTTCTTTATTTAGGGTAAAAATTTCATTACAAAGCTGTATATGGTTTCTTTTCTCTCACCACCACATGTAATCACACACACACTCACACGTGCACATGTGCACACACACACACACATGGGTTATGAAGGTTTTAGGAAATCTAGCTGTGCAATGTTAGCATATGTGAATGATGAGAAAGGACAACTTAACTGAGAAAAGTTGGGTTTTAGAGGAATAGAATGTAGCATGCAAGCAAGATGATTGCACTGGTGAGGTCATGTTAGATGTAAGAAGAGAGTTGTATAAAGACATGTTGAGTTCTTGAAATGGATAGAACTTGTGGAAGAGGGAGGCCAAGAAACACATGATGTTGTGAAGAATGACCTCAAGAAACTGAACCTTACAAAGATGATTCAAAACCAAACTGACTGGTAATATGTCATAATATAAGAAAAAAAAACTCAAAAGTGATGAAACGGAGTCATTATAAGGTTTAAGAGTACACTTCAGTCTGGATGCACAGGTCAGAATATCTCTTATGCCACACCAAAATGCACCCAGTACACTTTGTAAAATGATAGTGCTGGTACCATGAAAAAAATGCGCCCAGTACACTCTATATGGTGGTTGGCATTAGGATAGGCATCCAGCTGTAGATACCATGCCAAATATAAACATATGAGCAGAATGAAGATGCTTTGATCTGTATACTCAAGGACCCATGACAATACATCCAACTTATGCCAGTGTAGTCAACAGATATAAAATAATGATGTGCATATGTATGTATGTATGCATGCATGTATGTATGTATGCATGTATGTATGCACTGAGGTAGAAACTAGGTTTAAGAGGAATCTGAAGCAGTGTGCAAGAGAGGAGACTACATTGGTATGGACATGTGATGTGCATGGATGATGGTCAATAGCTGAAGAAGTGTCAAGAAATTCCAGTGGTATGAAGCTGCAGTTGTGGTCTTCCCTAGTCTTGACTAAGGAAGTAGTATCCAGCTGTATGACTGTAATTCATCTGTTTTCAACTGATTCTTGTCTAGTAGTTTACGGCTGCCGAACAGCTCACATGGACAGCTCGCATTCGACGCGCGCACATCCGCGTGCATCGGTAAGCTAAAACAAGTGATGACGCAAGACCAATGGCAAAACGTGTTAATACTGCTGTTGTTGCACATCGTGAATTTCTGCCTTCACCGATTCCGCCTCTATGTATTCTTTTTTCGAATTTTAACTTCCCTGATGCCTCCGGTAATGAAAATCCCGTCGTGGTTAACTTTGCCTTTCATCCCTACAGGGTCGATAAAATAAAGTACCAGTAATACACTGGGATAATTGCAGGCCTTGTGCCAAAAGTAGAAACAATTATTTATCATATGGATTTATTGCTTCTCCTCAGAACTGTCAATTACCCATGTGTCTTCTATGCCAGCAAACTTTGAGCAATGAAGCCACGAAACCTTCACGCTTGAAATATCATTTTGATTCCAAGCATTCTGACAAAAAAGACAAACCGTTGTCATATTTTTGGCAACTTAAGGCCTCTTTCGAAAAGCAGAAAACACTGAACACGATGTTTAGGGAAGCAACTGTACAGGAAAATGACGGTATGATTGCGTTGTACAATATTGCATTACTGGTCGCAAAGACCGGGAAGCCCCACACTATAGGAGAAACATTGCTTCGACCTGTCATTGTGGACTGTAATGCACGAGAAGTCTGACACAATTATCAAGAAAAATTCCACTTAGTAACAATACAATTTCTCGACGAATAGATGAAATGGCCACCGATGTCAAACATGAACTCATTCAAATTCTCCAGTGTTCTGAATTTTCTATAAAAGTGGATGAGTCAACCGTTATAGATAACCATTGTTTGATGATGGTTCATGTTTAATATTTCAATGAATACCTTATGATGCGCTGCAGTTGGTTATCAAGACTGTGAATAAACTGAAATCAAATTCCTTGTCTGATTGAATTTTCCGTCAACTGTGTCTCGATAATGATGATGACTTTGTTAGGCTTTTGTACCATACCGAAGTACGATGGCTGTCAAAGAACAACTGTGTTGGTCGCTTTGTTGAACTGTTTCATGTGATCATATCTTTCTTTGAAAGTACTCATCTGTTGGCTTCAAGTGTGATTTTTTTTTTTAGCGATATATTCACTAAACTTAATGATTTGATTAAGTTGTTGCAAGGAAAGCAAAAGACTCTTGTCGACTGTAAATCATTTATCACCGCCTTCATTTCAAAATTGGTCCTGTATAAAATAAACATTTCCAAACGTCAATTGCATCAATTTCCAATTGTTACCTATTGTGACTATCTACAATCATTGCATGATGACATGGTGGAGTGATTTCAAGATGTTATTACATTGAATATTCCAAATTGGTATAGAAATCCATTTGAAGTCCAAGCAGTCTATTGTGAGGACGACGTTCAGGAGGAGATAATTGAATTGCAAAATGATAATGAGGCCACAATGCGATATCGGCTTCATGGCAAAGAAGGCTTGTGGTATCATCAAAGTATATTGAATTCTTACCCCAACCTATGGAAGCATTTGAAATTAATTTTGCTTGCCTTCCCAACGTCGTACTTGGTCGAATCTGGTTTCAGTCACGTTGGTACTTTACTTTCTAAAAGCAGAAGTGGACAGGGTGTAGCCAAACGAGGAGACATGCGATTAAAATTGACAAGTTTGCAACCAAATGTGTCTGCACTAGCTGCGTCACATCAGCCTCAAGGATCACACTGAAAACTAAACATTGTGAGTTTGTTGAACATTTTTCAATTTTGTTTCATTGAGAAACATTTAGCAATCAAAAACTTCATTCTTCGGAATAACATTTCAACTCCGAATGCCCAATTTGCAATATTTCATCTGAATAAATATTTCATTTTTTAAGCAACCGTTCTGAATAATGCTTTATTTTTGCCTCCTTAAAATTACTGCACAGGTGGGCGATGGGAATTTTTGTGTGTGCAAAAATGGGTGATAACGACAAAAAGGTTGAGAACCCCTGTGGTAGACCAAGGAATAACTGAGTGAAGGTGGTGAGAGCTGATATGAAATTGCTGAAACTCACAGGGATGATAAAGGAACATGACAAGTAAAGAGATGCTGTGCTGAAAAGGACCTATCTGACCCATGCGAGCATGGAAAAACAGACGTAAAATTGAGAAAGATGATGATGATAATAATCACTGTATACATATATGTACACACACATACACACAGACGCATTTATGCATGTATATACATGAGAGAAGAGGTACATGCATGGTGTATTTATTTACATGTATGTATGTATGTGTTTATGCCAAGTTGTCTTTGAGATGATAATAATATAATTTATACAATGACAATAAGATTATGTCTTGTCAATGTTTAAGTGTAAGATTATGGTTTGCTTCCTCTTGAATAAATTTCCTGTAATTGAGACTGTCGCTACCGGAATAATGAAACACACTTCCAAGATAACAACTATGAATTTGTAGAATTACATACATACACATACATACATACATACATACATACATACATACATACATACATACATACATACATACATACACACACACACACTCACACACATGTGCACATACATACACACACACACACACACACATACACGCACATGCACACACATACACACACATATGTATGTATGTGAAACGTAAATGGAAAACAACAGAGCAAACAATACAGTACAATCAAGATACAAATTAGTTTAACACTTAATATAGTATGCATGTGTGTATATATATACTGTATGTATGTGTATATATATATATATATTGTCTGTATTATCATCATCCTTTAACATCAGTTTTCCATGCTTACATGAGGTAGATGCATGTTTTCCAGCACAGTATCCATCCATTGTTACGTATACCTATTATCTCCTTCAGGGAGGTTCAGTGTTTTGTGATCCATTCTTACCACTTCTGACCAGGTCTTCGTTAGTCATGCACTACAGCCACTTCTTCCCACTGAGATGCCTTATCCTTTCTTCACCTCATGATCACATCCATTTGCATCATATGTCCATACCAATGCAGACATCCCTCTTACATATTACATCTGATTCTGCTGATCACACATCATTTGAAGCATGCTCCCTTCATTTCTCTACTGCCTTTGCATCTCCCTTGTCTTTAGTGCCCATGTTTAACTTCTATGCAATGTCACACTTTTCATGCAGGCATCATACAACAGATCTTTTGTTCACAAAGAGAAACCTTTTGTTAACAGTTGTAGTCACAATCTCTGAAATTTTTCCATTCTGCTCTTATTTTAGTTAGTATGCTGTTAGGGCAAATTCCTTTACTGCTAGCTAAGTCACCTAAGCAATAGAATTGATCAACTACTTCTAGAGACCCTACTCCAGAGTAGAAAAATGTTATTTCACAGCAGCATTTGAATTCAGAATTCAAAGAGCTGGAACAAATATTTGCAAGGCACTCTATCCAACAATCTAATGACCTGGTTTGTCCATCATCACCTGGGTACAACGGAAAGTTGAACTCTTACAGAAGCAACCAGATTAAATCTAATGCATTAAACATGATTCTACACATCATAAAAAATGAATAAATAATAAATAGATAAATAAATAGATAAATAGATAAAGTCAAAATAGGAGCATTTTAATTTATAACTTTATCTAGGAAACTTAGAAGAACGAATCAGAAATTTAAACTGAAACTTTTGCATGTATTTCATCACTGATACTTCAATGATATAAACAGGCAGGAAGGCTGCAGATTTAGTTGAAAGAAGGAATTACTATAATAGTTCTTTATTTATATTTATCCTCAGGTCATGTATAACACAAAAGTCATACTGATATATTTAAAAGAAATCTGTTATTGTTTATCCTTTATCCTAAACTCAATTCTCAGAATACATGAGGATGTTTTCTTTTTACTCTAAGCAACGAAATAATATTACATTTGATGTTGAACATCCTGTTGATGAAATCATTAAAAATATTTATGCCTTTATATATTTATTATATACTGTACATCATATTAAGAGATTGCAGATTTTTTTCACTGTTAGTGTTTCAACAATGTGTAATCCAGATGTTCAATCTACTTGTCCACCTACACATAGAATTAGATTATAAGTGACTGAGTATTCCACAGACATGTGTGCCTTTCACATCATCCTCACAAAGAATCAATGTGACACATCAGAGTATGCTCACCTCATTTATTTCCATTCTTCACAGACACTCTGTTTCAAGTCCCATAGTCTCACTTCCATGCAGCCCTATGGTTCACACATAAGTATCATGTAAAATGCCTTTTTCTTTGAGATAGAAATCCTTTGTAGCCAGCAGAGGTAGCAAGATTCTAAACATTTTACATCCAATTTTCACTCTCTAGCTGCTGCCTTTGCAGAACATCTACACCCATGGCTATTTAAGTCACCTATGTATCAGAAGCTGTCAACCATTTCTAGTAAGCCATCTGAGCTCATGCCACTTACTACTCCTGTGTATCTGCCACATAAAATGTCTACACTCTTTGTTAGCCTGCCCCAGATCTTGCTACATTTCTCATATACACATTATTTACAGTTTGTACACTATAGAATTTCTACCAACTTCTTTTTTGTATATTTAGCATGGACATTTCCCTTGAAGAACCAGGGTCCTGTGATCTTTCTTAATCACTAGAACTTTAGCTTTTGCTAAGCTAACGTTGAGGTGCTTTTGATTCTAGATTTTGTTTCTGTCTGGAATTTCTTCTCCACTTCCTTTGCAGATTCAATTATGAGAACTGGGTTGACTATATATAGTTCTTACCAGTAGCCAGGCTTAAACTCCTCTGTTATGAACTGGAAAACTATAATAAACAGAAGGGGCTGAGGACAGAGTCCCAGTGGACCCTCACCTGTATGATAAACTTATCACTATACTCATTGTTAATTTTAACCATGCTGATAGCATCTTTATACATGGTTTATACAGATTTCACAGTCACTCATCACCCCTATTTTTCTAAGAACCTACCGAATTATAGTGTAAGGTGACCTGTTAAAAGCATTCTCCTGGAAAAAATACTAAGTACATAGGCTTAATCTTAGTTAGGTACTTCTGAATTTGTCTTACATGGGAGAGGGCTAATTGGTGATACCTTTTCCTGACACAAAACCAAACTACATTTTATTTAGATTAACTCTAATCCTTTCAGTAACTTTCATAATTTGATTTATCAATTTGAAGAACTTAGAGTTTTCTCTGTCTTGTGCATCTCTTTTGCCCTTGTAAAAGTTGACAATACTGCTGATATGCCAGTCACTGGGTATGATATCATTCAGTATTATCTATTTCACTTTAATCATCTCAACAACTCTCCCTGATAGTCCAGCTGCATTGTCTGCTTTCATATTGTTGACTGACTTATCTACCATAATTAGGATGGCTGATCCCTCTGTTGAGTCTACTTTGAGTAAGGATTCGTTTTCCCATGTATTTTCCTCATTCAATAGTCTCTTATAATGACACTTCCATGTTCTTTCATTTCCACACTGATGAGCACATGTGTGCCACTGTTTTTTCGGACACACTTCTTCACAATTTTTATTTTCCACAAACTTGTGATCTGGAACATTTTATGTTCATGGTCCCTATGGCATAGCACATTCACAAATTTCTTAGTTTCTAATTCCCTCCTTGCAACACGTATCTGATACCTAGCTTATCCTAGTTTCTTGGTATTGTTTTCTGCTTCCCCTATCCTGCCAATATTTTGATGCCAGCCTCATATCTCTAATTGCCTCATCTTTCCTTCTATTCTGCGACCTTGTTACTCTTTGTCTAAATGGGGCTGTGGTCCAGCTACTAGTTTTGTCTGGCCTTCAACAGGTTACCTCAGTAACACCCACTGTTCTATGTTACTCTAACAGCATCAAACAGAGCATCCTTAGATTTGACATTGGCTGACTATTTCTTCAGCTTCTACATTATTCTCCTCTGAGTGTATTTATCTCCAGATTTGTCTAACTTTAACTCTAAAGTCACTAACTACTAGGCTGTGTTCAGAGGTGCACTCATCACTGGGAAGGAACTTTCAAACTGTAACCATCAGTCTATCTTGTTTTCTGGTGACAATAAAATCAATCTGGCTTATGTGTTTCCATAGCTTTTAGATAACCTGGCTGGGTTAGTGGTACAGATAGTTAGTGGTACAGATAGTCATATCCTTAACATTACTGAACTCCTCTAGCCTTAATCCTTTCTTATTTCTTATACCAAGCCCAAAGCTTCTGTGAATATAACTGAAGTTGTCACAGTGTTGCTCAACATACACATTAAAAACTCCAGCCATGATTATGAAACCAGCATCACTCATTAAAGGGGTAGATTGCATAAGGAATTCATAAAAGTGGACTTTTAGTTCAACTGCCAGTCCCGATTGTGGTGCATATGCAGAGATAATTGTCACTGTTATTTTATCTAGGACTAACCTATGCTTAATACCTCTATCACTCACTCTATATACCTCAGTTACCTTACTTGTTCATTTTTCTGTTAACAAAATACCTATTTTATTCAACCTCCAATTGTTAACTATCTGGATAAACATGCAGCACTGTCATACCTATGAAAGATCTAGCTGAGATTCTTCTCCATCTAGTCTCTTGTACATAGCATACATCTACTTGCTTTTGCTCTAGTATCTCCCCAATTTCAATTAACTAAACTTTATAAATTAACTATATACAAATTTGAGCAACTTCCATTCATCCATCTGACCATCTGTCACACACTAGAAATGACTGAGGAAGGAAGGGGTGATGACGACACACATTAGAGACGATTGAAGAAGGAAGGGGTGATGATGTCACACACTGGTGATGACTGAGGAAGGAAGGGTGAGGACCAACTTCAGAAAGCAACGTCTAACATTCACAACACTTGTGTGCACAAACTACATACACACATGCACACACATATACACATACACATCAGCATGTTGAAAACAATTCTAGTATATATATATATATATATATATATATATATAAGAACGAGTAGGACCCCGACGGCTGAGCTAAAGCCGTTTCGACGGCTAGTCCAGAACTAGCCGTCGAAACGGCTTGAGGTCAGCCGTCGGGGTCCTACTCGTTCCTATTACCCACTCTACTACCCTAAGTATTGAGTACTTTGGTGCGTTATGATCCACCTGGTTCCTTAACACATTTCCTTCATTATATATATATATATATATATATTTGTGTTCTAAAACGTTGACCAATTAGTAGTTAGGGTTGTGTTTGTGTCACTCCAAGCAGTAAGCAAGTGTGAAATTAGGACCAAGCACACTACATTGTATATATCATTCCAATTCTGATTTCATAACTTCTTGGTAGCTGTTTGCATCATCATAGTAACCATATGGATCCTCCTCAACCCTCTCTTCACCCCCTCGAAATCCACCACACTTGTCATACACCCATTTACTCCCCTACATCACCCACATGATCTTCCTTACAATTATCATACTTGTCATCACCTCTTCCACCCGTTCTTACATACCTATGACATACTTATAATCCTTCCTACTATCCTAACATCCTTTTTTTCCCTACACCATCCTATACCCCCCTCCCGTGGAGTAGAATGGGCTCTTCTGTCAAGTCAATGACCAACACCATAGTGTTGGTGCCATGATAAAATGCACACAGTACTCTCTGTAGTGGTTAAAGTTGGCAAGGGCTTCCATCCATAGAAATCATGCTCAAAAGAACTGAGAGTACCCATCAGTCATGACATAACAACGTCACTAGGAGGGAAAACAAACATTAAATGATAGTAATATAGACACTTGAAACAAACAAAATTAAAGTGCAATTAACACATAATGTGGAAGTTGAGTATATCTGTATTAACCCTCTCATTAACATAATTCTAATAAAATACACTGTATTTGAATTTATTACTGAAGAATTTGGAGGGAATTACTTGAATTTTTTCAATTATTAAGATGGTATTTTTAACATAAGAAACATTTCTTAAACAAAAGTATGTTGAAATATATAATTTAAATCAGAACCATATAAAATGGGTGGCTTCATTCCATAGAAGCAGAGGAAGTATGGAGCAGATTGCTATCAAGTGTTAAGTTTGGTTTATTTCTATATTACCAGCAGTTTCAAGACATAAACATGTTTATCTCTTCAATGAGACAGATGTGTTTCCATTTTGAAAATGCAGAAAAGAGGGATTATATATATATATATATACATCATCATCATCGTTTAACATCCATCTTCCATGCTAGCATGGGTTGGACAGGTTTTTCCCACTTAAGGCAAGATTGGTTGGGTGACCGTGTCTTGCTCATACAGAACTGTTTCTGGCAAGTTTTCTACGGTTGGATGCCCTTCCTAACACCAACCACATTTACAGTGTGAACTGGGAGCCTTTTTACCAAGTCGCCTACACAACTTCTTTACAGGGTATGTGTTACTTTATCCCCGACACTTTAGTATGCAGAGTAGAGCACTAAACGAAGTACACAAGTGGGTCAGTTTATTTAGGAGTATATTTATAAGCATGAAGTACAGGTTATAATTCACTTTGTTTATTCATATTTGCTATTATATATATTTCAGTGATAACCGTTTTATACAACAGAGGTCATAACTGTTGCATAACAATTATCACCGAAATACATATAACAGTGATTAGGAATAAACGAAGTGGATTATAACCTGTTGACTTGTACTTCATGTTTATTGTACACCAGAATGTGGGTGACAAGATAATGATGGAGCTGTCTGGTCGTCTTATGTAATTGTTTTTCTGTGCGTATTTTCTGCTGATATACATATCTATATATATAAAACTGAGGATGTCTGTGTGTGTGTGTGTGTGTGTTTGTCTGTGAGTTTGAATCCCTAAAACTTTTTTTCAAACTTTACATGTGTATTACTTATGTTTGAGGGAGTGTTATGCACATAAAAAATTCAACTTTTTGATCCCCTAGGGCCCGCATTAGGTGAAAAACTTCATTTTTTCAGCTTTTGGGGGCTTTTTTAAGGTGTTACGCCTAGCCAATTTTCCGAAAATTTCAAGGCATATTATGCACATAAAAAAAAATTATTTTCTTGATCCCCTAGGGCCCACATGAGGTGAAAACCTGCATTTTTCCTGCTTCATCGAGGAAAATCTTAAAGATTATTCAGCCATCAGAGTATTTGGTTTATTTTCTTTACATATTGTCCAGACATTGCAGTTTTTCCACGATTAGGTCTGTTGGCGGCCCGTGTTCCAAAATACCTTATCCCGTGCAACGCCGGGTACCACTGTTAGTATATATATAAACGTGTGTATGAATATATTTATATATATATGTGTGTAAATAAAGTACAGCTTCTATTTCAAACGTTATATTTAAGATATAACTGTGTTCAAGTTTAATCTTTTGTACTAAAGGATTTTCATATTTTTTTAATGTTTACTATGTTATGTGTATCCAGCTTAGCAAAGGTATACTCTGTCCTCCCAACTAGTAAAATGCTCCAGCTGTAAAACATTGCTTCTAAAAGGGACTCATGAGGGGGTATAAAGCTTGACATAGGGCTCACAATGTTACTAGCGTTAAAGCACTTGTTGTAGTTATAATCCTTTATGTTCAGTTGAGGATAATAGCATTTCTTAATCCATAATTCTATTAATGTTTCAATATACTCTTGAATTCGTCATCAACACAAGATGTAAAAAAAAACTATTCAACAAAACATATCTACACACACACGCATATATATATATATACATATACATATATATATATATATATATATATATATATACATGGCTTAGGCACATGGCTTAGTGGTTAGAGCATTGGCCTGGCAATCGAAAAGATGCGAGTTCAATTCTCAGACTGGGTGATGTGTTGTTTCCTTGAGCAAGACACTTCATTTCACATTGCTCCAGTTTACTCAGCTGTAGAAATGTGATGATAGGGACTGGGTCCATATCATTCCACTGCAAAGTGGTCGTAGAGGTGCCACGGCAAAAAAGCACCCAGCACTCACTGTAAATGAGGTTGGTGTTAGGAAGGGCATCCAGCTGTAAAAATCAAGCCAGAATCAGTTCCCGTCCCACCCTTGCAAGCAGGGAAAAAAGTGGACTTAAAACGAAATGATGATGATGAAATGATATATATATATATATATATATATACATGCATATATACATATATATATATATATGTATACATACATATATATAAATGTATGTATGTATATGTATATGTATGTATATATATATATATATATATACAAACGTATAAATGTAGAAGCACGTACAAACATGCATATATGCAGATATACAAACTCATCTTCAAAGGTAGAATCAATTGTATGCATGGTAAGGAAAGCAAACAAAAATAAAACATTAAACCCCACTAAACAAGCTATTTTTAAAGTGTGCACCATAATACCAGTGCATAAACATTAAGTGAAGATTAGTAGTTGCACATTATATTGCATTGATAATGGATATATACCTGCAAATTGTGCAACTAAGAAGACAAGTGCAACAGAGTTACTGTAACCTGAGACATCCACATATATTCATTGTTGTGCATCAAAGCATCCTTTTTGCATACTGTTCTTAGTGAACTGAGTAAGTATGCTGCAATACCTTGTGGTTGGTGTATGGTTGGTGAGGTTTTCAGGGTAGGAAATATGAGAATGGTATATGTGTGTGTGTGTGTGTGTGTGTATTTATATACACGCTTGGGTGTATTTGTGTGTATGAAGTATGTGTATGCATAGGTGAGGAATTGGCCAATTCAAGTGTTTTATTAGGGTTTAACTAGGGGGTGGAAGGGAGAAAAGGGATTAGAATGATCTTGTATGTGATGGGGTATATAGTGATGGTGAGAGTAGTTACTAAGGAGCCATAGATGGGGCAGGTCGCATTCAAAATTTTTACTCTGATAGGTGAGTTTTTCCTGTACCATATGTTACCAATTATTTCAGACCATTGTCATCGTTTTTCAGAAATTCTGCTTCCTTAGACCAGCTCTCCCTAGGTCTCATTCAGGTCCCATCCAGTTCCAAATGTAAACACAATGAGATGAAGCAGGATTTCAGGCAGGCTGGTAAAAATGTAGGCCTTGTATGTGGTCAATGCACAGGAGCAGTAAGCAGCAAGAACTCACTTGAAACAAGCTTAGAGGATTTCCTGGAATAGTTGGTTAATTCTGTTTCCTGTGTGACCAAATATTAGGGGAGGTGGGTGTTTTGAAAGTACAGTATCCTGTAAGGTGCTTATGCTGATGCCATGGCAAAAAGCACCCAGTCCACGCAGTAAGAAGCTGATGCTGGTGGCATGACAAAAGAAACACCCAATTCACCCTATAAGGTAATAGTGGTGGTGCCATGAAAAAAACTCTGAATACATGCTTTAATGTGCTTTGCATTAATAAGGACATTCAACCATAGAAAATTAAGCAAAAATCACATTGTATGAGCAAGCTATAGTCACTAGACTTGTCTACTCATAGCAAGATATTCTTTTTAACCTATATAAGATGTTAAATGATAATTATGAAGACCCGACTTCCCACGGGTACAAGCCGAAGCTGAAGCATATAGACAATATATGCCCCCCACCCCTCCCACTGCTAAGTGGTTGTGGAGGTGCCACGGCAAAACAGCACCCAGCCCACACTGTAAAGTGGTCTTGTAGGTGCCATGGAAAAAAAGCACCCACCACTCACTGTAAATGAGGTTGGTGTTAAGAAGTGCATCCAGCTGTAGAAATCAAGCCCATCTGAGCAAAATGGGTCAGCCAACCAGGACAACCCATCTAACCCATACTAGCATGGAAGAATGGACATAAAACGGTGATAAGGATGATGTTGATGATTTATCAATTTAATGGACTTGTAGGGTTGCCATTGTGAGATTTAAACCTGGTGAGATTTATCACTCTCTAAGTCTGAACACACCTGATTTCTTCCAAATAGAGAGAGAGAGAGAGAGAGAGAGTCTGTGTGTGCAGGTTTTATGTTACTCATACCAGCACATTGGCTTAATTAACAATGTTCTGAAAGATACACAGTGGTTAGCTCTATCTAGATGTAAGAAATATACAGGCAAAGAGATAAATAATACAATACATTAAAAATAAAAGTAACATGGTGAATATAACATATTATATAAAACAATACCGGCAATAAAATAACAAGGCAAGCAGTAATAAAAGAAACAAAATACAATAAAGAAAGAAGTCATTACCTTCCTCCACAAATAACTACTAAAGTTTGTTCAATGTATAGACAATGTAGTTAAGAGATTGGATGGAACTGTTTTATTGTTACCACAAGAGAACTTATTTAACCTTCAATAACCATAAGACATGTCTATTTAACAGAACAGCAGATATTTTGGTAATCAAATCAATGTAAATATTGTATACTTTCAAAGATTAAACTACTTCAGTAGCATAAAACAGAAGAATCTGAGCAAAAAAGTGATGTTCTGTATCGACAAATAGTAATAGAAAAAAAATTCCTAAAGAAAAGTACTCAGAGACGCCTGAGGAATGAAACATGATAGTAAGGTTGGCATTAGCATACTTGATGTAGCCAGTCAAGAAATTTTAATTAATTAAAATTAACACCTTTATGATGAAAACAATTATCATCTGAATATTATAAAAAAATGAAATTTTAATTAACTCAAATTAATTGAATATTGAATACAATGAGGAATATATCTGATGTTTAGCTGTATAGTAACAACTCCAGATAGACTTTCATCTTATTAGATCCCCTCTATTACTGCAAATCTTAAAATAACTAGAAAAGTGTATTGGAATTTTGCATATAAACATAGAATGGCACCATCACTAAAATATTTATTGGTAAAAAAAATATCTAGGAACTTCTACTGTATAACTTCAGTTGGAGTAAGCATATCTAATGAGGCAACACATGAAATATTATTTGATTAAAATGACACCTATAGCAATGGAAAGAATCACTTTCTAAAGAATTAAATTTAACCAGGAAAGAAAAAGAATCAACCTTGACATTTTAATTAAACAAAATTATTCAAATGTAGAATTAATGCATACCATACCCCAAGGAAGAAGAGAATCTTATCATCAGGCAGAACCATTTGTCAGAGGAGGAGAGTATATTCCACAGTATAAACTGCATACAAAAAAATAGTTATAGTAATATGCATATATTTATGCATATTATTTTACCTGCACTTGAATTTATGCTGCAGGCATGTAACCATTATCAATGAAATGTAATGTGCAACTAGTCTTCACTTAATATTAATGCATTGGCATTATGGTGCACAGTTGAAAACATATTCGGTAGGGTTAGGATATTTTAAAATGTTTTTGGTTCAATATATCTTCTTGTTACCTCACTAAAAGATGTGTATATTTGAAGATATTATTGTACACACACACACACACACACACACATATACTCTCAGATAAATATACACATATGGGCCATACCAAAAGATTGGTGCAGTAGCATCATTGTCAACTGCTACAAAGGTAAAGGCGATGCACTAGATAGAGGAAACTATAGAGGTATAAAGTTGATGGACCAGGTCATGAAAGTAACAGAAAGAGTTATAGCACAGCTGATTAGGGACCGGGTGAATATAGACGAGATGCAATTTGGGTTTGTTCCAGGGAAAGGCACCACTGATGCGCTCTTCCTTGTGAGGCAATTACAGGAAAAGTACCTAGCTAAAAGTAAGCCACTCTACTTGGCATTTGTCGACCTTGAGAAAGCCTTTGACAGAGTTCCACGTGCAGTAATCTGGTGGGCTCTTAGAAAACTAGGAGTAGATGAATGGCTTGTGAAAGCGGTACAAGCCATGTATAGGGGAGCAGTCAGCAAAGTTAGGATTGGCAATGAGTATAGCGAGGAATTTAGCGTACAGGTTGGGGTCCACCAGGGCTCTGTTCTTAGCCCTCTCCTGTTCATCATAGTCCTGCAGGCAATAACGGAGGAGTTTAAGACCGGATGCCCATGGGAACTCCTGTATGCTGATGACCTCGCACTCATAGCTGAATCTATGGTAGAACTAGAGAATAAATTCCAAACCTGGAAGCAGGGACTAGAGAGAAAGGGCCTCAAAGTCAACATGACAAAGACTAAGGTCCTTATAAGTAGACGAGAAAACAGAACCCAGATCCCCTCAGGGAAATGGCCTTGCTCAGTATGTAGGAAAGGTGTAGGTAGGAACTCCATTCTTTGCCCCAAATGCAAACAATGGGTACACAAGAGATGTAGCGGGATCTCAGGAAGCTTAACTAAGAATGTAGGATTCACATGCAGCAGCTGTGCTGAACCAGCAAGCAAACAGCCACAGGAAACAAGTACCACCAATCTCTGGGAGGGCCCTGTAGAAACAGTAGACAGCTTCTGCTACCTAGGTGACCGAATTAGCAACGGAGGTGGGTGCTCAGAAAGTACAATAACTAGGGTAAGAACGGGATGGAAGAAGTTTAGGGAACTACTACCACTGCTAGCTGCAAAAGGCTTCTCCCTCAGAATGAAAGGCAGACTGTATGATGCGTGTATCCGAACAGCGATGTTGCATGGTAGTGAGACCTGGGCGCTGAAGGTGGAAGACTTACGTAGATTAGAGAGAAACGAAGCCTGCATGCTCCGATGGATGTGTAACAGTAATATACGTGAACGACAAAGCATAAATGAATTGAGAGAGAGACTGAGCATAAGAGGAATCAAATGCTGCGTGCAGGAGAGGCGGTTACGCTGGTATGGACATGTGATGCGTATGAAGGATGACAGCTGCATAAAAAGGTGCAGAGCACTAGAAGTTGATGGAAACCGCGGAGTGGGGAGACCCAAGATGACTTGGGATGAGGTGATAAAAGCCGACCTTACCCAACTACACCTCTCAAAGTCAATGACACACGACCGTGACTTCTGGCGTCACGCAGTAATACAGGGTACCCGACCTCCCATGGGTACATGCTGAAGCATATAAACAATATGCCCCCCCCCCCCCCGCAAGGTGGTCGTGGAGGTGCCACGGCAAAAAAGCACCCAGCCCACACTGTAAAGTGGACGTGTAGGCGCCACGAAAAAGCACCCAGCACTCACTGTAAATGAGGTTGGTGTTAGGAAGGGCATCCAGCTGTAGAAATCAAGCCAGATCAGCTCCTGTATGAGCAAGGCATGGTCAGCCGACCAGACACTGCCCACAACAGGACAACCCGTCTAACCCATGCTAGCGTGGAAGAACGGACGTAAAACGGTGATGATGATGATGATGATGATATTCATCTATATATGCATAGGTACATATATAATGTATGTGTATATATAATATATATATATATATATATATATATATATATATATATATATATATATATATACATGCACCCTTGAAGAAGTTTGCTGAACACACAAGCCGAATCCACTTGGTGCCATGGTTGGGATATCACACACATACGCGCACACACACACACACACACACACACATACACACATATGTATCTAAGCAGAGTGAGATGTACAAGAGCAAAGTTCTGAACGATGTGCTAATGGAAGAGGGATGTCACTGAAAATGAAGAGAAATGTGAAGCATTTTGTGGATGCATGGAGTATCATGGGGGAGAGGAAGACGAATGATATATAAGAGGGTATGATGGGAATACAACAAATAATTGTTTCTACTTTAGGCACAAGGCCAGCAATTACCCAATGCATTACTGGTACTTTATTTTATCGACCCCGTAAGGATGAAAGGCAAAGTCAACCTCGGCGGGATTTGAACTTAGATCGTAAACGGACATAACTATGCTGGAAAGCATGGCGTCCGACCCTCTACCGATACTGCCAATCCACCGGGAATACAACAAATAATGAATACTGTGAAGAGATGTGGAATGAGATGTTTGGGTCATGTGTTGAGGAAGGATGAAAGTGACTGGGAAAGAAAAGTAATGGAAATGAAAACCACGGTGTTGGTATGTGGGGGAGATGCAGACAAATGTGTAAAATGGAAAAGCTTGCCATAAGGGGCCAAACAGCAACCTCCTGAAGGGAAAATCGCCTTAAAATGCTTATTAATATACATGCATAAATATATATATATATGTATGGCACATGGCTTAGTGGTTAGAGCATTGGCCTTGCAATCGAAAGGTTGTGAGTTCAATTCTCAGACCGGGTGATGTGTTGTTTCCTTGAGCAAGACACTTTATTTCACATTGCTCCAGTTTACTCAGCTGTAGAAATGAGATGATAGGGGCAGGTGTCCCTATCATTCCACTGCAAAGTGGTCGTGGAGGTGCCACAGAAAAAAAGCACCCAGCACTCACTGTAAATGAGGTGGGTGTTAGGAAGGGCATCCAGCTGTAGAAATCAAGCCAGAATCAGTTCCCATCCCACCCTTGCAAGCAGGGAAAAGTGGGCGTAAAATGAAATGATGATGAAATGATGATATATATATATATATAT
Source organism: Eledone cirrhosa (assembly GCA_964016885.1). NCBI lineage: Eukaryota > Metazoa > Mollusca > Cephalopoda > Octopoda > Eledonidae > Eledone > Eledone cirrhosa. The sequence continues at coordinate 171,606,264 of OZ024741.1, forward strand.
ATATATATATATATACTAGCTGAGGAACCCAGCATTGCTAGGGTTTAAGTAATATAATTGTTTGTGCAGAAATAACACATGATGAGGCTCTCGGTTGAATTAAGTCTTATAGGAAAGGACGGCCATCGTCGGGTATGTCCACTCCACGGCCAACTGGTTAATCTGACCCGCAGAGGCCTTCTATCCACCCTGTAAGATGTTCCATTCGGTTAAATATATGCATGTTAACAGCAAAGATGACACAGCCTAGGGTGGGTAGGTAATTTTAAATTATCCTTATGGCCCGCGTGTCAACTGTGGTCTGTTGAAGATTTCTATTCGATTCGCAAAGGGTTCCGCCTGGTATACATTTTGGAAAATACCCCCGCATTACCCAACCAGAGTCCATAAATCCCATTTGTCTGGGTAAAACTTGGCCCATGGAGGGCAAATTCAATTGTTATTCATCCCATCGTTGTACAGCCCTCTGTCCCGCTGGAAAAAACCATCCACTGCACATAAGTGGTGTATCTATGATGTTTGAAAAAGGCATTTGCGACACTCGATATTTGCAGTATTTTCCCTTTATTAAGGTGCCCTGGGAAAATTTTTAACACCTTATTGATACATAAATAATGCACCTGTACAGTTTAAAGCAAATTGGTTGCTCATATCAGAAGAAACAAACCAAATAAAAATAGGTTTGTGCCACTTTTTGCCTCCTGGGATAATTCTTAGCCTAAGGCCATCCTTAACACATAATCTATCTGTGTTTCAATTTTGAAAGAAATTGGTGGAGAGCTTTAAAAGCTATGGCAGAAAATAACATTCATATGAGAATTTGCAAGCAAATGATTTATGAAAAATCGACGCAGACTGGTAATTAACGATTTTTTTAAACTTCAAAGTACGTAAGAAATCAAATGGGCATGAGAGCGAGTTTCATCAAGATTGGTTTGGTAGTTTTTGAGTTTTAGGTTCACAAACAAATCCACAAACACACACACATACAGACAGAAATTGCCATTTATATATATAGATATTTAATATAGAGATGGCTTCTACAGGACTAGAACTGTTTCATTCGGAATAAATCATCAGGTGATTTACTCTGAATGAAACAGTTCTAATTCTGTAGAAGCCATCTCTATATTAAATATTTATACTTTGCTATGTATTGTGTACCTTACTTACTGTGGTTACCCACAATTGAACCCGGGATAAACATATATATATATATATATACACACATACAGAGAGAGAGAGAGATGCATACATTTACAACACCTACTGCACTACATTACACTACACACCACCCACACACATACACACATGCCCACACTCATCTACATATTCACACAGACTTGAGTAACACATTGTGCAAAGCACGCCTACACTCACCCACACTTAAATACACTTCTCATTGCTAAAAGACTACTTGCTCATCTATTGTCTCCATTGATAAACCTATCAACTGTGAAGCATAACCTAATATATACATGTTTTTGTGTTGTCTATGTGTGTGTGTATGTATGTCAGTGCGTATATATATATATATACACATATATGTTTGTATATATATATATACACATACAAACATATATGTGTTTATATATATATATATATATACGCACTGACATACATATATATATATACACACACATATGTGTATCTATATATATATACACATATGTGTGTATATATATATATATATATATATATATATATATTATATATATATATATACACACACATATGTGTACACATATGTGTATATATATATATATATATACACATATGTGTATATATGTCAGATGTGGCGTGTAAGAGAAAAGACAGCACTGGCACAGACATGGGGTGTGTACAGATAGTATCAGTAGGACAAAGAAGTACCAGAAGACCCAATCAGAAGAAAGCTGTGGAGGTGGAAGGCCAAAGAAGATGTGGGCCGAAGTGATAAAAGGTGATCTTTGGATTCTGAACATCATGAAATAGATGATAAAAGAATGCAACAAGCGGCAAACGGTAGTGGCAAAGACCCAACCAGCCTGTGTATGCATGGAATAACCAATATAACAATTATAGCATATATACGGGTATATATATATATATGGCAATCCAATACAAAACCTTGTTCACATATATGATCTAGCAGTCATTCGGTATGTATGATAATTTTCTACTTATGAAGAATTTGAAAAATGATGATTTTTATGATTGGTTATTCCAATGACTTGAAATTCTGAGTGCTGTGTCTTTGAGTTTTTGTAACTATAGTTGGAGCATTATATAAGTTAAAGTTGGCTTCTTTCAGCCAATTTGACTTATATCCCCAACAACATGTGATTTGGGCTTAAATTTAGATTATATTTTTTTAAGTATATATATATAAATACATCCATACAGGCATACATATCTATATATGCACACCCATACACATATATACATATATATATATACACACACACACACACATACGCATGGACATTCTTCTTTTTCACTCACTTATTTCTTAGAGTTTTATTGGGGCAGGGTCCTCAAGAACGCCTTCAAGTGGGTACTGTCAGAAGAAGCCATTTCCAACTGATCTGGCTGGATCCCCCAATCGACACCAGCCAATCTCATGGATGTTATCCAACCAACTTGCTCCAAGTCTATCCTTAAATCACCTATCAGTTGGCTTTGCCCATAAAATCTGTCCAGCAATTCTTTCCTGAGACATTCCTGAGACATTCTAACTACATGCCCATAGTATGGGAACTGTGATTTCTCTGAGCTATGAACTCTATTGAGTAACATTATTCCAAACATCCTATACAGCTGCTTGTGTTTGTGGTCATATCCCATTGCTCATTACCAAAGACTTATGAACATGGGTAAGGGTTAGCATGAATACCAAAGTGAAGATAGCGAGTTTGGTTTTTACACCTACCTCCTTCTTCTGATGGCTGGATATTGATGCTGGTGCATTACTCCAGCTTCATATATGTAATTTGTATCAAAGACATGATAACCTCCCTAAGGAATCCAGCCATAGTAAACCTGCATAAAAATGGCTTAGAAGGAATCCTTAGCTGTGACAAAGACATGACAAAACCTTCCTAGTGCTGATGTCACAAAATGCACTCAGTAGAGTGTCGGAGTATGTGTAAATGAGATGGCAGTTCCTGGCCCATCTGAGAGATCAGTAGCCTCTTGAATACTGACTCAGTCTGTGAAAACCTGTCCAACCTTTGCTAGCAGGTAAACAGACATTAAATGATGATGATGATGATGATATACACATATAAGAAAAGAGCTAATCATACACTTTCCGTTTGTCCGTCATTACCATTCTCATAACATCATAATTTACATATGAGGTTCTATCCCACAGCACATTACATGTCAGAACATTACATAATTTAACACTTAGATCATATTTGTCATTTCTACAGTTGGATGTTCTTCATAAAACCAATCACATTTGCGTGTGTTGGGTGCTTTTTGTCGTGAGACCTACATGACCCCTTAGCAACTTTAGGATGTGTAATCAACATATTTATTGTGTGTGTGTGTGTGTGTGTGTGTGTGTGATTTGATGGTCCTGGTGGGAATGGGTTATATATTTCATCAAATTGTTTTGCATTAATTCATTAGCTATAGTACAAAAGCAACCCCTAGGCCTGTCTGAGAAGTCAGTAGCTCTGTTTGAGTAGATTTGGTTTGTGACAACCCATACAACTCATGCTAGCATGGAAAAGTGGACATTAGATGATGATGATGTTCTGTATGTGATCATCATCATCAGCATTGTTTTAACTTCCTTCTTCTTATTTGGTGTTACTTCTTTCTTCCTATATGGATTAGAGGACTAGGTATCATTCCTATGTTACACACGCCCACACACACAAATATATATATATATATCATCATTGTTTAACATCCAATTTCCATGCTAGCATGGGTTAGACGGATTGTCCTATATGAGGTAAGGTGGGTCAGGTGACTGTCTTGCTCATATAGAACTGTTTCTGGATAGATTTCTACAGTTGGATGTTCTGCATAAAACCAACCACATTTGCGTGTGTTGGGTGCTTTTTGTTGTGAGACCTACATGACCCCTTTTTCCGTGTGGGCTGAGTGCTTTTTGTCATGATACCTACTCGACTACTGTACTATGTGGGCTGGGTGATTTTTGTTATGACCACTTTACATGACCACTTTACTGTGTGGGCCAGGTGCTTTTCGTTGTGACACCTACTCGACCACTCTACTGTGTGGGATGGATGCTTTCTGTTGTCTCCTACACAACCACCTTACAGTGTGGGCTCGGTGTTTTTTGTTGTGACACCTACACAACCACCTTACAGTGTGGGCTGGATGTTTTTTATCGTGACACTTACACAACCACTTTAGTGTGTGGTCGGGATGCTTTTTTTGTGACACCTACAGGACCACTTTACAGTGTGGGCTGGGTGCTTTTTGTCGTGACATCTACATATATATATATATAATATTTATATATGTATATATATATATGTGTGTGTATATATATATTTAAATATATATATTTATATACATATATATATATAATAATAATAATAATAATAATAATATTATTTATACTTATATATACACTATATATAATTATAAACAGGAAAAGTAAGTAACTCATTACCACCTTATTACCAGTAAGAAAAATAGCTCAATGTAAATACATCAGATGTTTTACAGAGCCGGAATATAAATTACAGAATAATCAAAACTATGTTCAAAACATTTTATTGCTGATAATCGTGTATATATATATATATCATCATCATCACCATCATCACCGTTTTACGTCCGTTCGTCCATGCTAGCAGGGTTAGACAGGTTGTCCTGTTGTGGGCAGTGTCTGGTCGGCTGACCATGCCTTGCTCATACAGGAACTGATTTTGGGTTGATTTCTACAGCTGGATGCCCTTCCTAACACCAACCTCATTTACAGTGAGTGCTGGGTGCTTTTTTGCCATGGCACCTCCACGACCACTTTGCAGTGGGAGGGTGTGGGGGCATATTGTCTATATACTTCAGCTTGTACCCATGGGAGTTCGGGTACTCTGTATTACTGCGTGACGCCAGAGGTCACGGTCGTGTGTCATCACCTTTGAGAGGTGTAATTGGGTAAGGTCTGCTTTTATCACCTCATCCCAAGTCTTCTTGGGTCTCCCCACTCCGCGGTTTCCATTGACTTCTAGTGCTCTGCACCTTTTTATGCAGCTGTCATCCTTCATACGCATCACATGTCCATACCAACGTAACCGCCTCTCTTTCACACAGCAATTGATTCCTCAGTCTCTCTCTCAATTAATTTATGCTTTGCCGATCGCGTATATTACTATTACACATCCATCGGAGCATGCAGGCTTCATTTCTTTCTAATCTACATAAGTCTTCCACCTTCAGCGCCCAGGTCTCACTACCATGTAACATTGCTGTTCGTATACATGCATCATACAGTCTGCCCTTCATTTTGAGGGAAAAGCCTTTTGCAGCTAGCAGTGGCAGTAGTTCACTGAACTTCTTCCATCCCATTCATACCCTAGTTATTGTACTTTCTGAACACCCACCTCCGCTGCTAATTCGGTCACCTAGGTAGCAGAAGCTGTCTACTGTTTCTACAGAGCCCTCCCAGAGTTTGGTGGTACTTGTTTCCTGTGGCTGTTTGCTGCTTTCTGTCCCAGCACAGCTGCTACATGTGAAGCCTACATTCTTAATTAAGCTTCTTGAGATCCCGCTACATCTCTTGTGTACCCATTGTTTGCATTTGGGGCAGAGAATGGAGTTCCTACCTACACCTTTCCTACATACTGAGCAAGGCCATTTCTCTGAGGGGATCTGGGTTCTGTTTTCTAGTCTACTTACAAGGACCTTAGTCTTTGTCAGGTTGACTTTGAGACCCTTTCTTTCTAGTCCTTGCTTCCAAGTTTGGAATTTCTTCTCCAGTTCTACCATAGATTCAGCTATAAGTGTGAGGTCATCTGCATACAAGAGTTCCCATGGGCATCTGGTCTTAAACTCCTCCGTTATTGCTTGCAGGACTATGATGAACAGGAGAGGGCTGAGAACAGAGCCCTGGTGGACCCCAACCTGTTCGCTAAATTCCTCGCTATATTCCTCATTGCTAATCCTAACTTTGCTGACTGCTCCCCTATACATGGCTTGTACCGCTTTCACAAGCCATTCATCTACTCCTAGTTTTCTAAGAGCCCACCAGATTACTGCACGTGGAACTCTGTCAAAGGCTTTCTCAAGGTCGACAAATGCCAAGTAGAGTGGCTTACTTTTAGCTAGGTACTTTTCCTGTAACTGCCTCACAAGGAAGAGGGCATCAGTGGTGTCCCTTCCTGGTACAAACCCAAATTGCATCTCATCTAGTTTCACCCGGTCCCTAATCAACTGTGCTATAACTCTTTCTGTTACTTTCATGACCTGGTCCATCAGCTTTATACCTCTATAGTTTCCTCTATCTAGTGTATCACCTTTACCTTTGTAGCAGTTGACAATGATGCTACTGCACCAATCTTTTGGTATGACACCTACTAGTATTACCTGGTTAACAATACGTGTATATATATATATATATATATATATATATAGAGAGAGAGAGAGAGAGAGAGAGGGGGGGGGAGATCTAGCATGAGTATATCTCCTTGATTTGATTGTGAATTTGCAAAATGGAGAAAAAGTATTCATTATATACAGTATAGATTTTATTTATTCTTCTCTCAGTCACTACTCTGAGTTTTGTATATTTGTTGTTCACAATCGCTATGGAATCTTCAAAAGCAAAACTAAGATTAACAAGAGAATCCCTCAGATACAATTAAATGCTTATGTGTGTGTGTGTATGTAGAGGGGAGGTCTGTTTTTCATCATTATCATTAACCACAATCCAGAGATGCCACTACATCTCTGTTACTACCATCATTCCCTCCCTAAGCACTCACTCATTTCCTACATCACCTTAAAATATTTTTCTTCCACCACCTGTTACTTCTGCTCCCCATCTCTCACTCAATTTTTTAATATCCATTAAATAATCCTCCACAACCATTTCTCTCTCTCTCTCTCTCTCTCTCTCCTGCCTCTCTCTCTGTCTTTGTATAGAAATAATAACAATAACAACAACAACAATAATGATAATAGTAATAATAACAAATAGTTGATTCTATAAGGGGAATAGAATGAGGAAATGTTTCCTACTTTGACATCATCATCTGCTGGAAGAAATGTGCTTCTTATTGATTCAGAGAACATTCATTCTTAGATTTCTTACACTTCAAAACTAGTGTAATATAATCTGCGGCATTTCTCTAGAGAATGTTCTTTGCTATTATTATGTATTTTTTATTGTGTAGTGTCTTCCAGTAGGTTGCGATGTAAAGCTGCAATGGCTGGTGAGCTTCTGTTTCAATATCGTCCATACATACAGTTTGTGTGAATCTTCTTGTCCAACTCTGTAATCACAATATGAAATATGTTACACTATAAGATAGAGTAGAAGGGACTCTTGAGTGAGAGGACACTACATACTCATGCTAGCTGTGTCAGTCTGGCCTGTCTAAGATACATATAGAATGACAAAACTGTTCTGCATGTATTTTTTCAGTGTCTGAGTGTTGGCAACCCGGTGAGTTATATCAAACAGCTGATATGTAAAAATGTTATGTAAAATCCAGATCTAGCTATCAGATGCGTCCATCATGGGGCTCACTTTTCCAATCTCTATTTGTCAGGAAGGGCAGGTAGTTTGCTTCAGTTTATTGACTATGATGTAAAAGGGTATTTGTTGGAAAAGATTGAAAACATTGACACTCATTTTACTTTTAAGGCATGTTATTTTGAACTTTAAAAAATTGGAGAGGAAAGTAAGGGATTGGAGGGAGGTACTTCTCTCCAGTGAATTTACGGAAATGTGAGTGATGAGAGGATCAAGAATAATCTGAGTAAATGGGCCTACATACAGTATGCATCAGAAAACCCCACATGGGAAAAATCATTTGTTCTTGGCAGTAGGAGCATTCCAGGTTCTGTGAGGATTATATGACTAGCTCCAGATGGATGTATAAATAATGAAGCTCACAAAAGATAATCGATTAAATGAAATTTTCTTAAAAAGCAAAAAAAAGTTATTTAACTGTTAACTACTTTCAAAGTGAAGGTGCATGGCTTAGTAGTTAGAGTGTCAGGTTTACAATCCTGACGTTGTGAGTTCAATTCTTGGATTGGGCTTTGCATTGTGTTCTTGAGCAAGACACCTTATTTCATGTTACTCCAGTTTATTCAGCTGTAGAAATAAGTTGCGACATCACAGGTGCCAAGCTGCATCACCCTTTGCCTTTTCTGAGGACAACATTGGTGGCATGGAGATGGGAGACTAGTATTCATGAGCAACTGCTGGTCTTCCACAAACAACCTTGCCTGGACTTGTGCCTTGGAGGGGAACTTTCTAGGTGCAAATGCCATGGTCATTCGTGACCGAAGGGGGTCTTTACCATTACACTTACTTTCATAGTAAACAGAGAAATCTGATCTTTATGTGCAAGGGAACAGCTATAGACATCTAATTATTTTATTGTTTTCATATCTATTTCCCTATGCTGGCATGTATTAGATAGGTGTTTACAGCTGTAGCTATTTCACTTATAGTGAAATAAACATTAGCATTTATAACAAAACAGAGGTATTATAGTGTCATAAAGCATACCATTTCTTCTTATAACAGCCTTAACCTACACATTGACCATTTATGTAATAAACACAGCTTTAAGACAATGTGTTAGTCCTCTATAGGTGTCATTGTCTCACAAAGCCAACCATTTTTTCTTGCTTGTTGTCTTACATTCAGACCAAAACCAATTTTCTTGAATTTTCTCAGATCAGATGACACAAATCAATGATTTCATGACAAATCAATAATTTATGCTTTAAAGTACAAATACAATTTTCTTGGACAAAAAAAAAAAAAGAGGATTTTATGCACATTTTATAACACAACCATTGTAACAAACACTCACACACACATCTACAAATTAATAAGCACAAAGCATACACTTTTGATACACAACACATACTCACACGTGTACATACAAACCTACACACAACCCAACTACTATTTCCACATTACCATATCTTTCACAACAATAAATTATATGTATAAATATCTATATTTTTTTGATTTAATATTCTTTTCAGCTCTTTTTACTCACACACTCATATATATATATATATAAAGGGTGTCCCAAAAAATATATACACACTTTTATTAGAATGATGTTGAAGTGTGTATACATTTTTGGGGGACACCCAGGATATATATATTAACTATCCAATTTCATGTAAACACCACAAAAATATGCAACCTATCCATGTAAGGTCCTCTTCATCTGGTGACCTTGTGGCAAATGAAATTATTTCTCACCTGATGCCCGTGTGGCAAATAAAATAACTTATTATTCCCCTACATGTCGGCCCTTGTGGCCAATAAATGAAATGAAACCATTATTATTATTATGGATTGGCAGTATTGGTAGAGGGTCGGACGCCATGCATAGAGTTACGGCCCTTGCCATTCTGAGTTCAAATCCTGCCGAGGTTAACTTTGCCTTTCATCCTTACGGGGTCGATAAAATAAAGTACCAGTAATGCACTGGGTATTTGCTGGCCTTGTGCCAAAAGTAGAAACAATTATTATTATTATTATTATTAGTTGTAGTAGTAGTAGTAGTAGTAGTTTATTTGTTTCATGTAATATTTTTTCCCACAGCAATCAGTTTCAGATCAATAAGAGTTTTTTTTTTTTAGTTTTTATTTCACTTTGTCTCTTGTATGTTTATCTCACTCCTTTTTTGCTTTTTTTTTTGGGGGGGGGGGGGGGTGCATCTGTCTCCAGGCACCTTAAGTGTTTATGTGAGAGAGAGAAGGAGAAAAAAAAACAGAGAGTGAGTGAGAGAAAGAAAGTGATAGCAGTAATACAACCCCAGTATATAGATAGATAAAAAGCATTCATTACTGACACAGAAGCCCTCAACTAAACACACCCTTACCACAACCACAGCCGCCCCACATCCATTTCTGAAAGGAGCAAACTCAGCAGGTGATTAGTGAATAGAAGAATATGAAAAGGAAAAGGAAGACGGAAAAGGGTTAAAACACATTAAAGAAAAGGAAAAACAACAAAAACAGTTTTAAGATTCACCTACATAAAATGTGATGACCTAATTCTGTTCTCTACCAGAGGAATAATGGCAGAAAAGGTGAGAGGTGCAGGAGAAGTATCACTAAGGAAAAAAGTACTCATATCAGACAAATGCAGAGATACACATACATGCATATATGTAATACATATATATATATATATATATATATATATATATATATATATATATATATATATGTCAATCAATTTCTAGTTGATATAAAATGCTCGGATCTATTCATTGGAATCTTGGAGCATATTTTACGGGTGATATGGCGCATGTCTATCTGACATGACACCCTTAATTTAACTTAATTTTGAATATATATATATAAGTAGCAGCAAGTGCCCACAGAATACTAACTCGTTCCATTGCACAGATGGTTCTATAGAAATAGTGAACAGCTTCCGTTACCTGGGTGATAAAATCAATCAGCAGTGGGAGAGGGTGCTCTGAAAGTAGAGTAGCTAGGGTCAGAACGGGATGGAAAAAATTCAGAGAGCTTATACCACTATTGGCCGCTAAAGAGTTCTCCCTAAAAATGAAGGGCAGGCTGTATGATGCCTGCATACGAACAGCAATGTTACATGGCAGTGAGACCTGGGCATTGTGTGCAGAGGATATACGCAGACTGGAGAGAAACGAAGCTTGCATGCTCCGTTGGATGTGTAATAGTAACATACGTGAACGGCAAAGCATAAACGTACTAAGGGAGAAATTAGAAATAAGAGGGATCAGATGTTGTTTACTCAAGAGAAGACTACGTTGGTATGGTCACATGATGCGCATGAAAGACGACAGCTGTATAAAAAAGTGCAGGGCAATAAAAATAGACGGTAGCCACAGAGTAGGCAGATCCAGAAAAACCTGGGACGACTTAATAAATTCCGACCTCACACACTTACACCTCTCCAAGGCAATGTCACTGGACCGAGAGATTTGGCGCTACACAGTAATAGAGAAGACCCACCTTACCTAAGTACAAAGTGAAACCTACTACAGTCAGTAGGCACCTCTAACAAAATACACCCTGTCCCACTACCCCCACCCCATCCACACCACCCCTTCAATGTAAAGTTATGTTGGTGTCACAACATCCAGCCCGAAACAAATGAGGTCGTGTAGGTGTCACGACAAAAAAACACACAGTTCACGCTGTAATGTGGCCATGTAGGCAACATGGTAAAAACCTCCCAGTTCCACACTGTAAATGTGGTTGGTGTTAGGAAGGGCATCCAGCCGTAGAAAACCCGCCAGACAGTCCTATGCGAGCAAGACAACCACTCTTGCCTCAAGTGGGAAAACCCCCGTCCAAACCCATGCAAGCGTGGAATATGGACGTTAAACGATGATGATGATGATGATGATGATGATATATATATATACTATCCGAGAGCTTCCAACAGTAATGGTTGCATTCTTTAAGGGTATGTCAATATTTATTTATAAAACTGCTCTATATTATATTTTATCTGATGAAAGCACACCATAATTTAACTTGGTGTCCTTGAAATATGTATAATGAAATAAATATGGTTTTATAAATATAGTTTCCATTTGTGAATATCGTATTTTTACTCCAATTATTTGTTGAGTGCTTTATATCAGTTATAAAAATATTTGCTTGTTTTATCCCAACAATTTAAATAGAATTTCTACATATATATATATATATATATACATATATATATATATATATATACAAAATTAAGTTAAATTAAGGGTGTCATGTCAGATAGACATGTGCCATATCACCCGTAAAATATGCTCCAAGATTCCAATGAATAGATCCAAGCATTTTATATCAACTAGAAATTGATTGACATATAAATATATCTAAAATAAACATATGAAACAATCACAGGGGATTATATATATATATATATATATACACATTGCACAAATGCAGATGTAGGCAGATATCTGTATTTTGTGTGTGTGTATATGTGCTTGTGTGTGTGTGTGTGTACGCATGTATTAACAATTTGTTTTACTTTAATGCAATGTATGGATTCCTCTTTACATTCTGTTGTACAGATGCCTTTATATATATATCATCATCATCATCATTTTCCGTCCGCTTTTCCCTGCTTGCAAGGGTGGGACGGGAACTGATTCTGGCTTGATTTCTACAGCTGGATGCCCTTCCTAACACCAACCTCATTTTACAGTGAGTGCTGGGTGCTTTTTTGCCATGGCACCTCCACGACCACTTTGCAGTGGAATGATGGGGACCCCAGTCCCTATCATCTCATTTCTACAGCTGAGTAAACTGGAGCAATGTGAAATAAAGTGTCTTGCTCAAGGAAACAACACATCACCCAACACATGGCCCTTTGCGTTCTGAGTTCAAATCTGCCGAGGTTACTTTGCCTTTCATCCTTCTGAGGTCGATAAAATAAAGAACCGTGGTGAACTGGGGTAATCGCTGGCCTTGTGCCAAAAGTAGAAACTCAGGCCGTGAATTGGCAGTATCGGTAGACGGTGGGACGCCATGCTTTCTAGCATAGTTACGTCCCTTTACGGTGTGAGTTCAAATCCCGTCGAGGTTAACTTTGCCCTTCATCCTTATGAGATCGATAAAATAAAGTTTCAGTAATACACTGGGATAATTGCTGGCCTTGTTCCAAAAGTAGAAACAATATACACATATATATAAACATTACACACCAATACTATATACATATAGGATCTAGCTGTCGTAACGGGCGGGCTCAGCCGTCTGGCTCCTGACTCTTTTCCTATATATATATATATATATATATATATATATATATGTTCATCCTGGGTTCAATTGAGGGTAACCACAGTAAGTAAGGAGGTACTCAATACATAGCAGAGTACAAATATTTAATATAGAAATGGCTTCTACAAGACTAGAACTGTTTCATTTGGGGTACATCACCAGAAAAGCTTTCCTCTGAATGAAACAGTTCTAGTCCTGTAGAAGCCATTTCTATATTAAATATATATATATCATCATCATCATCATCATTATTATCACCGTTTTACGTCCATTCTTCAACGCTAGCATAGATTAGACAGTTTGTCCTGTTGTGGGCAATGCCAGGTCAGGTGACCATGTCTTGATCATACAGAACTGATTTTGGCTTGATTTCTACAGCTAGATACACTTCCTAACACCAACCTCATTTACCGTGCTTTTTTACCATGGCACCTACATGACCACTTCACAGTGGGAGGCATGATATATATATCATCATGTATCTAACTAATGTCAA
>OZ024741.1:171624710-171719710 GCA_964016885.1 Eledone cirrhosa
AATTATTGTGTACAGTGCTCAGGTGTACAACAACTCATCAAAGGTGCATGTATAGTACATAGAATAATGTACAGATGTCAGGAAAGTGAACAGTGTATGATTCATGATATACACACAGAAACATGTGTGCATGAGTATGGAGGGGGAATATCAGGTGTAGTGTTGGCAAATTTCAAGAAGCATGGACATTTTGAAAGATACAGTGTCCCAACAACTAACAACTGATGCAGGTAGTTTGTCCATGCTTCAGCAACTCTGAACATGAAAAACCATTTCCAACAGTCATGGGAGCTGTATCTGATTTTGTAAGCATGTCCACATGCGTTAGACACATGGAATTCAAAAAGGTGCTCAGGGTTGTTGTTGGAAACAAATAAACAAATCACTCAGAAAATACTGTAAACCTGCACTCATAACTCCTGCAAAACCAAACTGGAACCTGCAATCCTAGTTATGTAAACCAACCAAGGACTGCACCAACCACCAAATAAGGAAGACAGATGTTATCAAGACCTTATCAAGCTGCAGCTGTCATATTACATAGTTTCTGTATAATAAATCTGTTATTATCTGCAGTAACTACAACCACTTTATATAATAGGCTGTGCTTCACCTTTTCCTTACATAACTCCCTCAAACTAACTGCTGAGATTAAATAAGCCCTGAAATATTTAGTCAAACAGCATAATGCCATACACCAGAAAACATGCATCAGAAAAACCATAACCCATACAATATAAGAAAAAACTGAACTGCTATTCAAATAATGGTTAAATTACATAAATACATTACCCAAAAGCAATATAAAATTAAGCACCTACTTCAAACCGCATTATAGACAAACACGGGAATTCCAATACATAAACAAGATCAAAATAATCAAATAGAGATTTGCAAAATTACTTTACAAAAAGAAAACTCACTAGAAAATTATTTGTAGGTCCTGTCTGGCTAATTTATGAATATATGTACATATAAATAATTATATATATATATATACACTCACACACACCATATATTTATATATACATATATATATATATATGGGGTGGGATGTAGGCGTCTGTTTATGTATATATGTGTCATCATCATCATCAACGTTTAACGTCCGTGTTCCACGCTTGCATGGGTTTGGACGGGGGTTTTCCCACTTGAGGCAAGAGTGATTGTCTTGCTCGCATAGGACTGTCTGGCAGGTTTTTTACAGTTGGATGCCCTTCCTAACACCAACCACATTTACAGTGTGGGTCTGGGAGGTTTTTACCGTGTTGTGTATATATATATGTGTACATATTTATATGTGTATATATATATATGTATGTGTGTGTATGTATGTATATATACATATATATTGTTATAATCTGGGAGGCTGATGCTGCCAATAAAAAACACAAGCACCTGTTGCTTTTCACTTCAATTTATTACAAATTTCCGATTAGTTCGTTTAATAACCAGATGGTTGTTTATTTATTATCAAAGCTCTTTCGTCACACATTCTGTGACCTCCTCAGTGACTTATTTGTTATTTTGTGACTCTCACTTGTTCTGTTCTACACTATCTTGTATTTGTGTGTTGTGTGCTGTGTACTTGGCTTTCACATCATTATATCCGGGAGAGGGGGATGTTTTTATTTATTTATGTTTATTTACTTGTCACTTGTTGGTTTCTTGTTCTATCTGTGAGTGTCTGTTTTGTTTTATGAGTTTGGTTCTCCCAAAGCATAACAATATCTGTTACATCACATGTTTTCAGATAAGGAATCTTACAAAACAAATACAAAAACCATATATATATATAAACACATCCCACACGCACCTATATTGTTAATAGATCCGTTTTCAGTTTTAGCAAAGTATATTCAATCATATGATCAACTGTTCATCAGACTTGAAAGTAAGTGTTTACCTTTAATGTAATTCTCAGGTAGAATTAATATACACAATATATGACTGTGCATCTACACAAGTGTCATACAGCTATTCTTTCTTTCATAGAGAGAAAATATTGTGGTCAAGAAGTTCAGTAGTTCTGTGAACTTTTTCCATCTACTACTTATTCTATCTACTCTGCTTTCAGATCAACCTCCTCCAATTTTAATTCAGTCAACTAGGTCAGTGCTACTAAAAGTGGTGGTATGTGGACTGGTGCCGGTACGCAAGCAGTGTCCAGGCCATGTTAAGGAATCATTTGAGGAATTAGTAGACTCTACAGAATTTCAAGGAAATTTTAGGCTGTGACTGCTAGTTTCAGTAATTTGTCCTTATGCAATGAAAACTGGGGGGAAAATTTATGACAATAATAGGTAAATTAACCTGATAGTAAAAATATAAGTTGATAATATATCATAGTTTTCTATGAAGAAAGAAAGTCAATTAACAGAAAATGGACTGTGCAGCATCAATTTCGGTGACTAAAGAAGCTGGCTCACCTTTCACACTAGTAAAGATTAAGCTTATATAATTTTTATTTTTGTGTTAATAAACTGCTTGTTATTTTTTTTATTACTTTTTTATATGTTTTGATATTGTATTATTTGTTTACAAAATAAATAGAAGATAAAAAAATGGTCAACTTTTATTATATTCATTATATATAACGTTTTCAGTATAAATTAATATTACTACGAAATATTAGCGGTACGTGGCACATTGAAAAAAAAAAATGCCGGTCCGCCACATCAGATAGTTTGAGAAGCACTGAACTAGGTAACTAAGCTCTTCCCCACCTCTGTGGAACCTTCCTTTGATTGGAAAACATTTATTTTAATGGTTCTCTTATTATGAACTGTCCCTGTACACCTGTCACATAGAAAGACTACCTTTTTGTTTGTTTGCTAACATTCTCAATCCATCTCTTGTTTATTCATATTTTACAATGTTCTTATCTGCTACTTTTCTACATATCGAGCATTCCCACTTCCCCGGTGGTATCAAAATCTTATCCTCTTCTCTACTTTCTAAAACGTTTGTCTTATCTGTATTTGTTCTGAGCTCTCTTGTTTCTATGTTCTGTTTCCACAGCACAAATTTCCTCTCTAGCTCTTCCACAGATTGGGCTATAAGAATCAAGTCTGATCAGCATATAAACATTCTCAGGGGCAGCTTGTCTTAAACTCTTCTGTTATGGCCTGGAGACCTGTAATAAACAGGAATGGGCTGAGGACAGAGCCTTGATGCATTCACATAGCTTATTACTCTCACTCAGCAGGGGTGGAAGATGTTTGAGAATCCATGCCAAAACGAGTTTTCAGGGAGATAAAAAGTGAAAAAATATTTGATTTTAAACCATTCGCATTTTTCTTCATCTGGAGAAGGGCTTTAGTTGAAATGTTAGGTTCCTTGTTTTCACACAACATCAGAAATTATCTAAATTGACAGAATTCAACAAATATCAGAGAGACAAACATCAGTTTTCTTAGATTTTTGTTTTTATTTACTGTTTTTTCATCTACCAATTTATAAAATTAATCAATTGATCAGCAAACCTAACAATTACTGATCAAGAAAAAACTTATCTCTCCATGGAGCACATGAATCCGTTTTATGGCAATAACTCTTATTTCAAAAGATAAAAGAGTGATATAAGAGACAACAAACACTATGGATTGTATCACCACAAATTATTTTAATATATATTGCTATATATTTAATATATATTGCTATATATTTTCAGTGCGCCCGGCCGATTAACTCACTCGATATGCAAATTAGGCTGCTCAGCCATTAATATGCATAAGGGAAGTATATACTTTCAGACGTTCAATTATCTGGCAGGAAGGTATACGGTGCTGACAATAGTTAATAAACTTGAAACTAGTACATCGTTTCTTTGTCAGTGTTGAACAAAAGGGCAACGATGGTTGTTAAACACTGTACGGCTTAATTCGGGATGTTTGTTTACAAACAAACCAAGCATTATAATAAATGTTCGGTAAATCCAAACGTACATATATATATGTGTGCATATATGTATATATATACATACTACTGTACGTCTGTATACATATATGTATGTACGTATACATACTTATATATAACAATATGACTCCCCCAAATATAACAATATTTGTTTCAACACACAATTTCATATAAAAAACCTTGCAAAACAAATATATATATATATATATTTAAGAGTTAAACAAGGTTCAATGAATACATCAAAGAATGAGTTTTACAATAGATTGGAAGCATTCAACAGTAATTTTCCAGAGTTATTAATATTAATTCAAAATATTAACAAAATAGATATTTTTGTGATCAATTATATTTTATTATACATATTTCAGAGGTACTGAGTTAAGTTCAACAGTACGTCCTCATCAGATAAAATAAAATGATACATGACATACCCTGACATAGTAGATGGTTAAGATTCAATCTACCTTGATTGATCACAAGAATATCTATTTTGTTAATATTTTGAATTAATATTATATATATATATGCAGAGGTTATATTTAATTTGTTGGGATTCAACAAGCTTAAATGTTTTTATAACTGATATAAAGCACTCAACAGTTTAATGGAGTAAATACACAATATATTAATAAATGGAAAGTATATTTATAAAACCATATTTATTTTATTATATATATATTTCAAGGGCGACCAAGGTAAATTATGGTGTGCTTTCATCAGATAAAATACAGATTTGTTTTATAAATAAATATTGACATACCTGGAAAAAAGACAACCTTAACGGTTGAAATTTGCTGGATAGTATCCAACAAGAAATTTGCTGGATACTATGATGATGATATATATATCATCATCATCACCATGCTTGCATGGCAGATGGACGTTAAACAAAGATGATGATGATATATATATATATATATTAGATATTAGTATAACAATGATAATAATAACAAAGGCAAGTTATTTTACATATTCCTTTCATTGTTTTACGATCGTTTCAGAGGGTTGATCATATCGATAAATTGACTGATTTATAGCAGTTAGAGAACTGTATACTATCAGACATAATACATTATTTCCGAAGAGGACAGTATGATTGGACCTATATATTATGTTTGATAGTATACAGTACTCTAACTTCTATAGAGCAATCAATATATCAATATATCAATATGATCAACCCTCTGAAATGATCGTAAAACAATAAAAGGATATGTAAAATAACTTGCCTTTGTTATTATTATCATTGTTAAACTAATATCTAATATATCAAACTCTGTATCTGAAGGATTGATTCAGTGAAACACAGAACCTATCTCTAGATCTCACTGATTTACTTGCTAACAGATTACATTGATTTCAAACTACGGTATAGACCCTACTACAAAAGTTAGTACACATTATATATATATATATATATGTACATATTCATCCTTATATATATATATATGTGTATATATTCATCCTTATATATATACGTATATATATTTTATATTTATCCTTATATATATATGTATATATATATATATGTATATATTCATCCTTATATATACACACACACACACACACACACACACACACACACATATATATATATATATATATGTAGATAAAAATATATATAATTAAGCTAACATCAATTAATGGCTACAATTTTGACTAAGCTTGACCTCTCAAGCACAAGAGACATATGAAAGTAATTATTCGTTTTTATATTATATTATAGATAATTGTTTCTACGTTAGGCACAAGGCCAGCAATTACCCAGTGTATTACTGGTACTTCATTTTATCGACCCCGTAAGGATGAAAGGCAAAGTCAACCTCGGCGGGATTTGAACTCAGAATGGCAAGGGCCGTAACTCTATGCATCAATGCATGGCGTCCGACCCTCTACCGATACTGCCAATCCACTGCCTTATATTATATTATAGATAATGATAAATCATCTTGACTGAAATAACATTTGTACAGCAAATATGAATAAGATGCAACACAGCCAAAGTCATGGCTCATTTAGTTATCAGGCGTATAGGTTCTCACAAGTATTTCATATATATAGGGAGGATTTCTTACCGAATGCCATTGATGCACTGTTAAAGTACATCTGGACAACAATACTGTGCCAAAATCAAATATTAAATTAATTGAAAATCATTTTAGATAATACTGTTGTCAAAACAGACATTCGTTTACCAGCTGAAAAGGAAATTCATAATAGCATTATCAAAGTGAATTTGGTTTGTGTGACTGTGTGTGTCTGTATATGTGTGTGTGTGAAAGAGAGAAAGAGAGAGAGAGATAGATAGATAGATAGATAGATAGATAGATAGAGAGAGAGAGAGAGAGAGAGAGAGAGAGAGAGAGAGAGAGAGAGAGAGAGAGAGAGAGAGAGAGAGAGAGAGGGGGGGGGGGGTTCAAAAGATTTAGTTAATGCTAGAATTTGAGATATTGAATAGACATGAAAGTTTGGGGATAAAACTGTGCTGTCATTTGAGCATAACTATAGAATTGTTTATCATATCCCAAAATCCTGATGGCCTGCAGTTTGATCTGAACATTTATCAATGTGCAAACATGCTTTTCAGTATCAACTATCCCATTATAAGCCATGAAACAGATTATGCCATAAGCACTTAGTAATTGACAAAAAACACATTATTATTGCAGTGCATTTCATGTATTCATGTATATTGAATTGCATTTGTATAAACAAATGCAATTCAATATACACTTCAAGTGTTTATCAAGATACATCTCATTACTTTTCAGGCACAGTTTCTAAACCCAGTTAACATGTTTATATTTCTATATGTATAACTTAATTCTCACACTTTTCGTCTCTAAAGATGGTTTAAAAAATTGGCAGCTTTAGGTTAACGAATGAAATGAAATCAAATTTTTTCATTCACTATATATATATATTTAGAGCTGACGAAGGAACCTCCTTTCTTCCTTTCTCCTCTTGTTCTGTCCTAACCACCATCCTAAACCTTGTTTTTAGTAACCACACAGCTCCTTTCGTTTCATATCATTTTATATATCATCATCATCATCATCATTTTACGTCCGCTCTTCCCTACTCGCAATATATATATATATATATATGTATATATTCCTTCTATGATTTGAAAATGTGTGTTGAAACAGATATTGTTATACTTTGGGAGGATCATGCTGCCAATATATATATATAACGACAGTAAAGAAGAACAGATATAGACATTTAACATAGAAGAGAACTGGGAGTTCCTAAAAAATAACTGACTAGAGGCAACGGATGAGGTTTGTGGCTGGAGTAAGACCTCAAGCAGGAGGAGAGTGACTTGGTGGTGGAACAATAAGGTAGATGAAGCAGTCAAGGCCAAGAGACATGCATGGAAAGAATGGAAGAACGGGGGGAGCAGGGTACATTACATAGAGACCAAGAGGGAAGCTAGGCGACAAGTATACTTAGCTAGGAGGGAAGCAGAGGATAGAAAATTCAAGCATGTTTTACAACGTGAGGACCAGAAACAGGAGGT
Source organism: Eledone cirrhosa (assembly GCA_964016885.1). Lineage (NCBI taxonomy): Eukaryota > Metazoa > Mollusca > Cephalopoda > Octopoda > Eledonidae > Eledone > Eledone cirrhosa. The sequence goes on from OZ024741.1 coordinate 171,632,152, forward strand.
ATTCAAGATTGCGAGGCAGTGTGTCAGAGATAGTTGTGATGTCATTGGAGAGAAGTGTATCCGGAATGATAAAGGTGAGCTTTCCTCACAAGTGCTGAGAAGAAAGATGCATGGAAGAGTCATTATGATAGATTACTAAATGAGGAGAATGCATGGGAAGAAGAGACCCTACCCCATGTAGACCCTATAGAGGGACCAGCAGTACAAGTCAGCGGCAGCGTAGTAAGTAAGGCAATCAGAGATATGAAGATGGGGAAGGCAACCGGTCCATCGGGTATAGCTGCCGAGATGCTGAAGGCATCTGGGTCTATAGGTCACACTATAACCACACGTATCGTTAACCAGGTAATACTAGAAGGGGCCATACCAAAAGATTGGTGCAGTAGCATCATTGTCAACTGCTACAAAGGTAAAGGCGATGCACTAGATAGAGGAAACTATAGAGGTATAAAGTTGATGGACCAGGTCATGAAAGTAACAGAAAGAGTTATAGCACAGCTGATTAGGGACCGGGTGAATATAGACGAGATGCAATTTGGGTTTGTACCAGGGAGAGGCACCACTAATGCCCTCTTCCTTGTGAGGCAATTACAGGAAAGTACCTAGCTAAAAGTAAGCCACTCTACTTGGCATTTGTCGACCTTGAGAAAGCCTTTGACAGAGTTCCACGTGCAGTAATCTGGTGGGCTCTTAGAAAACTAGGAGTAGATGAATGGCTTGTGAAAGCGGTACAAGCCATGTATAGGGGAGCAGTCAGCAAAGTTAGGATTAGCAATGAGTATAGCGAGGAATTTAGCGTACAGGTTGGGGTCCACCAGGGCTCTGTTCTTAGCCCTCTCCTGTTCATCATAGTCCTGCAGGCAATAACGGAGGAGTTTAAGACCGGATGCCCATGGGAACTCCTGTATGCTGATGACCTCGCACTCATAGCTGAATCTATGGTAGAACTAGAGAATAAATTCCAAACCTGGAAGCAGGGACTAGAGAGGAAGGGCCTCAAAGTCAACATGACAAAGACTAAGGTCCTTGTAAGTAGACGAGAAAACAGAACCCAGATCCCCTCAGGGAAATGGCCTTGCTCAGTATGTAGGAAAGGTGTAGGTAGGAACTCCATTCTCTGCCCCAAATGCAAACAATGGGTACACAAGAGATGTAGCGGGATCTCAGGAAGCTTAATTAAGAATGTAGGATTCACATGCAGCAGCTGTGCTGAAACAGCAAGCAAACAGCCACAGGAAACAAGTACCACCAATCTCTGGAAGGGCCCTGTAGAAACAGTAGACAGCTTCTGCTACCTAGGTGACCGAATTAGCAACAGAGGTGGGTGCTCAGAAAGTACAATAACTAGGGTAAGAACGGGATGGAAGAAGTTTAGGGAACTACTACCACTGCTAGCTGCAAAAGGCTTCTCCCTCAGAATGAAAGGCAGACTGTATGATGCGTGTATCCGAACAGCGATGTTGCATGGTAGTGAGACCTGGGCGCTGAAGGTGGAAGACTTATGTAGATTAGAGAGAAACGAAGCCTGCATGCTCCGATGGATGTGTAACAGTAATATACGTGAACGACAAAGCATAAAGGAATTGAGAGAGAGACTGAGCATAAGAGGAATCAAATGCTGCGTGCAGGAGAGGCGGTTACGCTGGTATGGACATGTGATGCGTATGAAGGATGACAGCTGCATAAAAAGGTGCAGAGCACTAGAAGTTGATGGAAACCGCGGAGTGGGGAGACCCAAGATGACTTGGGATGAGGTGATAAAAGCCGACCTTACCCAACTACACCTCTCAAAGACAATGACACACGACCGTGACTTCTGGCGTCACGCAGTAATACAGGGTACCCGACCTCCCATGGGTACATGCTGAAGCATATAAACAATATGCACCCACTCCCCCCATCGCAAGGTGGTCGTGGAGGTGCCACGGCAAAAAAGCACCCAGCCCACACTGTAAAGTGGACGTGTAGGCGCCACGAAAAAGCACCCAGCACTCACTGTAAATGAGGTTGGTGTTAGGAAGGGCATCCAGCTGTAGAAATCAAGCCAGATCAGTTCCTGTATGAGCAAGGCATGGTCAGCCGACCAGACACTGCCCACAACAGGACAACCCATCTAACCCATGCTAGCGTGGAAGAACGGACGTAAAACGGTGATGATGATGATGATGATACACGTAACCTTGCTAATAGGAAAAATGCATGTTAAATGATAATTGTTTCTACTTTTGGCACTACGCCAGCAATTACCCAGTGCATTACTGGTACTTTATTTTATCGAACCCCGTAAGGATGAAAGGCAAAGTTAACCTCGGCGAGATTTGAACTCAGATCATACAGGGAGGTAACTCTATGCTTCAAAGCATGGCGTCCGACCCTCTACCGATACTGCCAATCCACAATGATAGTCGGGATAATATTTATACTAGGGACTTATATGAAAGCACATACAATATGTCAAGTCTAGCTGTGGGTAATTTAAGCAGTGATTTACCTCAATAGACATGCAAGAATGCCCCTCATTAGTATTTCAGAATTTTTAACCATCTTCAGTTTTGAAGCAAAATAAGTTAATAGTTCATATAGATTTTTGCAAACAATACATTTACAGCAATGCCAATTTACTGTCAGCCTTTCAATATTCATAGCTAGGCTTTCCAAAATATTTATTTAATAAATACACCATATATCATTAGATATATGAAATTCACATACATGTATGTATTTAGCTATGTCGGACCTAAAATGTTTTTTCTACTGTCAAGTTGAGCCAACTTACACAGCCCCATATGCAAATGAGGCCAATCAGCCTATCTTCACAGGAAAAATATCTATATAATTTCACCTGTTTCAAGTCCTAGGAGAGAACAGGGGAAGCACTGTCCTGATGGTGGCCGTAGCCTGAAATGTGCATAGACAGTTATACCTGCTTTCTACTGGAATCCACTAGATGTTGCTAACTGCCAGCCTTTCAATATTCATAGCTAGGCTTTCCAAATTTTTATTTATAAATATATATATATATATCATCATCATCATCATTTCATTTTACGTCCGCTTTTTCCCTGCTTGCAAGGGTGGGACGGGAACTGATTTTGGCTTGATTTCTACAGCCGGATGCCCTTCCTAACACCAACCTCATTTACAGTGAGTGCTGGGTGCTTTTTTGCCATGGCACCTACACGACCACTTTGCAGTGGAATGATATGGACCCCTGTCCCTATCATCTCATTTCTACAGCTGAGTAAACTGGAGCAATGTGAAATAAAATGTCTTGCTCAAGGAAACAACACATCACCCGGTCTGAGAATTGAACTCACAACCTTTCGATTTCAAGGCCAATGCTCTAACCACTAAGCCATGTGCCTCCATATATATATACAAGATTTCTTGGCTTATGAAACTTTGGGGAATTTGAAATTTAAAAGTATAGTCGCCATAAGGGAAAGAAATATGAATAATAGTTGTATAAAAGGAGTAATTTACCATGTGCGATAGATAAAAATGGACAGAGATGTGGGCATAGAATTGAACCTCACATTTCTCATATGCTGGTTGAGAGTCAACATGTCTTTGGTTACTAAATACCACCTTTTTAAATGGTTTAAGTATGTAGCTGGAAGTGTAACCACAATTGATTTACTTAAGTAGCACTGGGAAACTTGAAATTTTACAATATCATCACCACAATACAGATAATTGTAATAATTGTTTCTACTTTGGGCACAATGCCAGCAATTACCCCAATGCAGTACTGGTGGTTTATTTTATCGACCTCGAAAGGATAAAAGGCAAAGTTAACCTCAGTGGGAGTTAAACTCAGAGCGTAAAGGGCCATAACTCTATGCTGCAAAGCATGGTGTCCCCTGCTCTACCGATACTATAATAATAATAATTGTTTCTACATTTGGCACAAGGCCAGCAATTACCCAGTAGGTTACTGGTACTTTATTTTATCGACCCCGTAAGGATGAAAGGCAAAGTTAACCTCGGCAGGATTTGAACTCCGAGGTTAACTTTGCCTTTCATCCTTACAGGGTCGATAAAATAAAGTACCAGTAACCTACTTGGTAATAATAATTCATACTAATAAGTAATAGTTGAATAAATTAGATAAAATACTCTATAAATGAGGGATATGTGGTTTGCGTCCTTGCAGGCATATCTGTCCAATCTTTTCCTTGTCCAGTACTACTTCATTTGGTTTATTCAACTATCATTTACAGTTATCAATTATTACAGTTATCTAAGGAATGTGGATTGGCAGTATCAGTAGAGCATTAGTTTTGTGGTATATAAGTTATAGTCCTTTAAATCTTCTTCTTCTTTGCCCACTTATTCCTGAGAGGGTTGTTGGGGCAGAGTCCTCAAACACTCCTTCCAGTGGGTCCTGTCAAAAGCAACCATTCCCAACTGATCCGGCTGGATCCCCCAGCAAAATCTGCCATGCTCATGGATGTTATCCAACCATCTTGCTCAGAGCCTACCCCTGGGTCTTCTGCCAGTTGGTTTTATTCATAAAATCTGTCCAGTGATTCTTTCCTGAGATATTCTAACCACATGCCCATAGTATCAGAGCTGTGATCTCTCAATTCAGAGAAATAGTAACTCTTCCTGGAGTGACTCTCTGATGACTGGACTACACACTCTATTGAGTAAGGTTACTCAAAATACAATTTGGAGGAACACATTTCAGCGGCTTCTATTCGCAATCGAATTCTTTTGGTTATTATCCAAGATTTATGACCATAGGTAAAAGTTGGTATGAATACCGAATTGAAATTAGCGTGATTACTGCATCAGCTACTGTTGAAGTTACTTTTTTCCTTTCACCCTTACTTTGTCAATAAAATAAAGCACCAGTAATGCATTGGGGTTGATTTAAATGGCTTTCCCCGTCCCCAAACTTGTTGGCCTTATGCCTAAACCAGAAACAATTATTACAGTTATCTCAATTCTAGTGACTATATTTTCAAATCTCACTCACACACACTCACCTGTATATATATATAACAAAACAGAATATATATCAAAATTGCAAATACTTAAATGGAAATGTGTATTAAGTTTATATTAAATTCAATGCAAGAAGTTAACAGTAGAAAAATTTTATTTATATATGCATTAGCTTAAAATTTAAGAAAACCTCCAACAACAATTGCAATACCAACAAAAATAAGAAAATTTAAAAATAGAAAGAATTATTTGCATTTTTTATCCTTTTTTTTTTTGTTCACTGAAAAATTAACTTAGCTTGAAATGAAATATTTTCATATTTTTTACCATCAGACAGAAATGATTCAAATATTATTATTATAAATATTATCATTATTATATCATCAACATAATCATCATCAGTAGTATGAACATCATCATTATCATCATAATCTTCTTGATCGTCATCTGTTTTTAGCAGTTTCATGAGAGCTTCTCACGCACCAACAGCTGCACACCAACATTCTTGCGGGGCTGAAGTGTGTGAGTGTGTATCTCTGTGTGCAAGCATTGTTATTGTTGTTTGAGTATATGCTATGGTGCTTGTATGTGAGATAAATTTGGTTTTGTTAAATGGTTTCCTTTATTATTTCTGGTGATGTTGTCACAGCTACTATTTTTACTATTACTACAACAACTTCTACTACATAATCCATTCATATATATATATATATATATATATATACACGCACACACACATAGTAAGAAGTGCACTAGCAGCTGACATGTATGACAAAGTTACATCTGTATAAACACAGTGTAACTGTGAATACACTGTGTATAAATATATACATATAACTAACATGTAGGCATGTAAACTTGTCAGAAAATACAAATTTCGTTGTAAATTGAATAAAGGCCGAAATGATGATAATCAATTTTCTAATTTGATTTTCATCAGAAGACATATCCAATCAAATATGAGTAAACATGTATTTGATGGGTATATATATATATATATCGATTTGTTCTTAGTATTATCCTGAAATGGATGTACTAATTTGCATATAGTTAGTGCTCATGTTGGTAATTTATTAATATACATGTAAATATATGTATATAGGAAAACAGTCAGGAGCCTGACGGCTGAGCTCCTGCTATTTTGACAGCTAAATCCAAATTGCTAGTTTGGATCTAGCTGTCGAAACGGACAGAGTTCAGCTGTCGGGGTCCTGACTCTTTTCCTATTATCCACTCTACTACACTTAGTATTGAGTATTCTGATGCGTTATGGTCTGTCTGGTATCTTACCACACTCTCTTTGTTGTATATATATATATATATATATACAGTGATACCTTGAGATACGAGTTTAATTCGTTCCGTGACCGAGCTCGTAACTCAATTTACTCGTATCTCAAATCAATTTTCCTCCATTGAAATTAACTGAAATGCTATTAATCCGTTCTGACCCCCCAAAACCACACCAATTTATTTATGTTACGTGTTTTTAATAAGCAAAATATACTTTATAAATAACAAATAATGTATAATGAAATAATAAGAACATAATAAAAGAGAATGTAAAGAAATAAACTGGATTTATTAAGTGTATTTACCTTCAAGATGAGACGAAAAGGCTGGCGGTGGTGGAGGAGATTGGCAGAGGTGGAGGAGAATGATGGGGGAGGCTGTAAATGTTTTTCGTTTGGCGCTCTATCTCTTAAATTGACTTACTCACTACGCAGTTAATGCTATTTTTTATTGCTAAATTTAACTTACACACTATGCTACACTTAATCGCTAAACTTAATTCCTATTTATCTTTTTTTTTAATCTTTTCGTACCATACGGTACTTCAGTTACTTTCATCATCATCTTCACTGACTTTTGGCCACACTTTCCTTGCCTTCGCTTTGAGGGCGTTTCAATAAAAACCTGTCCAAGGAGGTTTGTTTCTTCCTCCCTTTTAAAATGTTTCTGAAATGAGTGGGGCAGGTGTCGTTAAACAGTGCCGACGCACGACTTGTTCCAACTTTTTCTGGATGATTTTTGTCAATAAAATCATTAAGTTTCTCCCAAATTCCCAACATTTCCTTAATTTCACTTGAAGGGATTACTACCTCCTCTGACTCTGGCCCCTCATTAATTTCCTGTCAAATCTCTGTATGCTGCTGGTCCTGTAGCTCCTTTAATTCCTCCGTTGTCAATTCCTCATTGTGTTCTTCGACGAGGTCGTTGACGTCTCCTTCGTCCACTTCCAGGTCCATGGATTTTCCGATGGACACAATCTCCTCCTCCACTAACTCTTTGGGTTCAGGTTTGAATCCTTTGAAGTCCCTTTTGGACACAACCTCGGGCCACAGCTTCTTCCATGCAGAGTTTAAGGTCCTCCTTGTAACACCCTGCCAGGCCATGTCTATAATTTTGAGGCAGGCTACGATAGTGTAATGTTCTTTCCAGAACTCTCGAAGGGTGAGGTTTGTGTTTTTCGTAACCTCAAAGCAGCGCCGGAAGAGATGCTTGGTGAAGAGCTTTTTAAAATTCGAAATCACCTGCTGGTCCATGGGCTGAAGGATAGGGGTGGTGTTGGTTGGAAGGTACAAGACCTTAATAAACTTGAATTCTAAGATGTCATTCTCGAGATTTGGTGGGTGTGCGGGAGCATTGTCAAGGACGACTAGGGCTTTCAGGGGCATGTTATTATCTAAAAGATACTTCTTGACTGCAGGACCAAAAACCAGGTTTACCGACTGCACATAAAACTCCCTGGTGGCCTTGGGGTTTGCCCTCCACATAACCTGCAGTTTTTCTTTAAGAATCTTATGACTGTTAAAGGCAATGGGGTTTTCCGAGTGATATACGAGCAGCGGTTTAACCTTTAAATTGCCACTCGCATTTGCACACAGTGCAAGGGTCAACCTATCCTTCATAGGTTTGTAGCCTGGCAAGCTCTTCTCCTCTGTTGTTATGTATGTTCTCCTTGACATCTTTTTCCAAAATAGCCCTGTCTCATCACAGTTAAAGACTTGCTGGGGTATGTATCCTTCGGCTTCTACCAGTTCACCAAAATATGAAGTAAATTCTTCAGCTGCCTTAAAATCTGAGCTTGCAGCCTCACCATGCCTGACGACGGAGTGAATGCCAGTCCTCTTTTTAAAATTATCAAACCATCCTCGACTGGCTTTGAATGACTCTTCCGATGCCTCGTCCGAGGATGATCCCGCCGACTGCCGCACCAAATCTCTATAAATAACTCGTGTCTTCTCACAGATGATGGTCTCGGTTACGGTATCTCCAGCGAGCTGCTTCTTGGTCAACCACGCCAACAGCAACTTTTCCATCTCTTCATGGACAGAGATCCGGAGCTTAGAAATTATCTTAACACCCTTGGCTGGTGTCATAACCTTTATTGAATCCTTTTGTTTCAAAATAGTACATATTGTAGAAGTACTACGATTGTACTCCTTTGCCAAGTCAATAACATCCACACCACGCTCATGTTTTTCTATGATTTCGTGCTTAATATCCATAGACATCATCCTTTTCTTTTTCTCGTCAGTGTTCTTGGCACTCACTTTCTTAGGACTCATGGTTGAAACTAAGATTTTTATCGAAATAAACCAAAAGCAACTAAAATCACAACAGAGATGCTCGCGCGCCGAGGTTACCACGTGGACTGACTGCTCTCAGGGGGTTACTGAATTAATTTCGCCACTGAATTAATTTCACCTGGTGAACCCCAACGAAAGTTACTCCCGTCGTTTATATCCGTAAAGTGACTAAAACAAATGTAATATATTTACGGTTAGGGTTAGGGTTAGGGTTATTTTTTATAGGGTTATGGTTAGGGTTAGGGTTAATTCAACCCTAATCATAACCCTAACCGTAATTAATCTTTAGTCACTTTACGGATATAAACGACAGGAGTAACTTTGGTTGGGGTTCACCGGGCGAAATTAATTCAGTGGCGAAATCAATTCTGCACCCCCTCTCAGGCACCCACTAGCTCGTAACTCATATCTCAAAACTCAGCTCGTATCACAAGGCAAAAAATTAGCCAAGTGATGGCTCGTATCTCAAAAAACTTGTATTTCGTGTCACTCGTATCTCAAGGTATCACTGTATATATATATATATGTATCTTAAGAAAAACGTTTACATGTAGTTAGTTTTTTATTATGTATCTGCTTGTGCATTGAGTGCTGATTTTGGAAACACCACCAGTAATTCACTGAATAACATATACTATATATGTGTATGTATATATATATTATCATCATCATTATTTAGTGTCCTCTTTCCCTGCTAGTAATAGTTGGATGTGCCTTCTCATACTGAGTGCTGAAGTAGAGATACTTACCTCCCAGAGTGGCCAGGGGTCAACATCTCACTTACATAAAATCCCACACTCTATCGAGTGCATTTTATTATGGCACATTTGACGCAATTAAATAGTCATCCCAACACTTTGTTTGGCAAGCTTTCTACAGTTGAATGCCCTTCCTATAACAATCACATTAAATCACATGTAATAGGTGTATTTATCATACACTAGGGAGATTATTGTCTTTGACAAAATTGTTGGTTTCTTCCAATATATATATATGGCACTGAATTTGTTTTGCAAGGTTCTTGATATGAAATCATGTGTTGAAACAAATATTGTTTCATTTGGGGAGGGTCATGTTGTTATAATATTGCCAGAAATATATAATAAAACATACTTACTGTTTGTTTGGGGTTGGTTTTTGCTTCCGTATATTCAATATCCCTATAGTTAATTTAGCTGGCAATCAATGTTTATCATTGATTGACCAATAGTTAAAAATATTTATATAAATATATATATATATATATATATATATAGTCTCTCAGTGTTCTTCCATAACACACCTTATGACATCATCAGTGATACTATTATGTTGCCTCCCATTGTATAGTAATGGTTAATTATTCTATTTTGGCAAAAACCAACCCACACCAAACAGTGAGTGTGTTTTATTATATATTTCTGGCAATATCATAACAACAGGACCTTCCCCAAATATTACAATATATATATATATATATATATATATATATATATATATATATATATATATATATATATAGTAATAAATTTGAAGACTAAAATCCAAAGAGGGCTCGATAAGGATAAATATATATCAAATATATAAGAACCGTAGAGCAAATATTTATTAAAATAACAGATTAAAGTTTAAGCAAAGAATCGTTGCTTTCACCCTTAACGGGATCATCTGTTAGTTTCAGAAGATCCCGTTAAGGGTGAAAGCAGCGATTCTTTGCTTAAACTTTAATCTGTTATTTTAATATATATATATATATATATATATATATATATATATATATATATGCCCATCCGCTCAATCTATTTTATTTCTCATTCTTTCTTCTGGTGAAGGACTAGGGTCCAAAACGTTAAGACTCCTCTTCTTGCTAATGTGTTAACCTAATATATACCTTCCATATACTGTACCGATTGTTATTTCTGTTTACCTTTTACATACATACATATATATATATATATATATATATATATATATATATATATATAAATATATATACATACTTATATATATATATATTTATGTATATAGCCTAATGGTTAGGATGCTTTCACAATGCTTCAGTACACTCAGCTGAGAGTGAGTACCATCAATATCTGGGGAGAGTTTTGTATTCTTAATCACTTAATGCCAAGAAAACCAAGAATAAGCATTGGCTTGAAGTCAACCCTGTTGCCTTAATAGTTCACCTTTTGTCTCTGAGATAGAAGATGTCTGCCAGCCTATCTCTGTTTACACATCTTCATGGTCTCAATTATGTCCTTCACTACAGTATGTTCTCGAATCTAGGTATTGCTCTTCCTACCATGCAAGGTGATGCTGAACATGATTTATTCCATTTCACATTGGCCCACTGTAAGAGTTTCTGCAGTGGTAGTGTTGAGTGCCCATATCTCACTTCCATAAGTCATCACTAGCAGAACATATTCTTTAAACATCTTTCTTTTCATTTCAATTGTTGTCTTGGAACTATTTATATATTTAAATGTATATATATATATTTAAGTGTATATGTATACATTTATATGTATATATTTATAAGTATATGTATATATTTCTTTATGTATATATATGTAGACATATATGTATATATATGTATATGTGTATATATATATGTATATATGTATATATATATGTATATATTTATATATATGAATATTATTCGAAATGTTAACAAATGAAAAATATTCTCATAATCAAAATATATACTTTATAATATATATATTTCAAAGGTACTGTGTTATTTTTTCCGTACGTCCTCATCAGACAAAATATATGATTTGATATATGACATACCGCTACAGTCTTGATTATTCAATTCCAGTATTGGCAGTACTGGAATTGAATAATCAAGACTGTAGCGGTATGTCATATATCAAATCATATATTTTGTCTGATGAGGACGTACTGAAAAAATAACACAGTACCTTTGAAATATATATATAATAAAGTATATATTTTGATTATGAGAATATTTTTCATTTGTTAACATTTCGAATAATATCAAAATCTCCAGGAAAACTCACTGTTGAGTGCTGCTAATCTATTGTAAAATTGTATTCGTTGAGTAATCAATGAACCAGTACTAATCTTTGGTCATATATATATGTATATATGGAGGCACATGGCTTAGTGGTTAGAGCATTGGCCTTGCAAACGAAAGGTTGTGAGTTCAATTCTCAGACCGGGTGATGTGTTGTTTCCTTGAGCAAGACACTTTATTTCACATTGCTCCAGTTTACTCAGCTGTAGAAATGAGATGATAGGAACTGGGGTCCATATCATTCCACTGCAAAGTGGTCGTGTAGGTGCCACAGCAAAAAAGCACCCAGCACTCACTGTAAATGAGGTTGGTGTTAGGAAGGGCATCCAACTGTAGAAATCAAGCCAGAATCAGTTCCCGTCCCACCCTTGCAAGCAGGAAAAAAGCGGACGTAAAATGAAATGATGATGATGATGATGATATATTGATTGTACCCTGAGCTGATTGATGTTGAAACAATTGTAATATGCCAATAATGTTCGTACATATGCTGCAACACTGACTTCGATTCTATTTAATTCATTTACACGCTGCACACAACAGCATTACCTGTAACTGTAGTCACACACCTAACTAACATGTATGTATGTATATATATATATATGTATGTATATATATATATATATATACACATATATATATATGTTTTTGTATGTATGTATATATATATATATATATATAAGTATATGTACATATATATATATATATATATATCATTATATGTCTATGTATATATATATATGTGTGTGTGTATGTATATATATATATATATATATATATATATATATATATATGTAAAGTTCAGTAGCACTAAGACATCCTTTAAACAAAATAGGTGTGTCTATGAAAACATACACATTTATTTACAATGAACATATGGGTAACCTCACTATCTAAGAACATTTTTTCCTCAATGAAAACAATTATTTTTTTCTATTTTCCTCTTTGAATGTATCACATTGAGAATGTCAGACAGAGTTGTTTCAAGATTTGTTAATATTTCATCAGTGACACTCACTGAACCCATACTCACATGACAATAGTGTCTATATAGAATTTTGCATGATGAACATTTTCTGGAGATGCTCATTTGTGTATAGTGTGAACTTAGTTAAATCAATGTAATTGCTTAGCTTTTATTTTTGCTCAACTACTTGTTGATATGACAAAACCATATTACATTATCCATCATTTGATATCACTTTGTATAATATACAATTTGTATAATATACAATATATATAATATATAGCAATTAGTACACTATTGTCAATTTTGTCAGTTTTATTATATATTATCTGGTGTTTACTCTGACCCAATTCTACTGCAGGTCAAGGCTAACAATTGCTCTGTTTAAATCATTTCAGCAATTATAGGAAACCATTCCAGACATATTTTTAGTCTTATTTCTCCATTTTCTGTCTCAATGAAGCATACAATAATTTATACACATGAGCAGGTGTGAAAAATTAGCCTATTTAAATCACATACATTCAGATAGATGAAAATAACCTCAGTTAGACACCAATTCATCCAAATGCATAACAAAAGACTAATAATGGATTTTGACTCACTTAGTCCATAAACACATCAAAAGATTTTAAAGGAAGGTTTAGATGATTTAGTTGTTTCTTGTCTTGCCAAAAAGGCATTTATTTGTGATGTATTTCAGATAGCTCTAGCTGGGGATTCAAACCAGACTACTGCAACCTTCTTTGTTGATGGTGAAAACAATATAAACAAGCTAAAAAACACAGTTCAGTGAAATGATACAGTCACACAGTACTGGCCACCAACTAACACCATAATAATTGTTTTTACTTTTGGCACAAAGCCAGCAATTACCCAGTACATTACTGGTACTTTATTTTATCGACCCCGTAAGGATGAAAGGCAAAGTTAGCCTCGGCGGGATTTGAACTCAGATCGTAAAGGGACGTAACTATGCTGGATAACACCATAATAATAATAATAATAATAATAATAATAATAATGAGAGCATGATACAAGTTGGGAAAAGGAGAGCTTACCATCAACCACCTCCTCTTCATGGATGATCTTAAACTCTTTGGGAAGAGTGAGAAGGAGTTGGATGTACTTGTTGACACTGTCCGTATTTTGAGCAATGATATATGTATGCAATTTGGTATTAGTAAGTGTGGAGTCTTAGTGATGAAGAGGGTTAAATTGAGCAGAAGCAACGGAATCCAGGTACCAACAGGTGAGATGATAAAGGAAATTGACACAGAAGAGGGATACAAATATTTAGGTGTTCTGGAGGCAGATGACATAAAGAAATTGATAATGACATAAGGAGAATAAGGAGCGTATTAAAATCACATCTAAATAGTATGAATGTCATAAGTGCAGTGAATTCTCGAGCTGTGTCTATTATTAGGTACAGTGTGGGAATTCTGAAATGGAATGTTGCTGAACAAAAAGAAATGGAGAGAAAGACTAGGAAGCTATTGATTATCTACAACATGTTCCACAAGAGGAGTGATGTCGGTAGACTCTATTTAAAGAGATCTGAAGGTGGAAGAGGTCTTATCAGCATAGAGGACTGTGTTCAGATGGAGAAAAACAACCTGCACAAATACGTGACTGACAGTAGGGAGCCAATGCTCAAAATTGTACTGAAGGAGAAGACAATAGACCAGGGGATGTCGAAGGAGGAAATAACAAGGAGGAAGAGTAACTTTCATGAAAGATCCCTTCAAAGTACCTTCTTTAAGGAAACTGAATTAGGGATCCACAGACATGGAACTGGCTAAAAAGAGGAGACCTTAAAAAAGCTACAGAAGGAATGCTAATGGCTGCACAAGAGCAAGCCCTCAGAATGAAGTGGGTGAAACACCATATTGACAAGGAGGAGGCTAGCTCACTGTATAGGATCTGTTGAGAGAGAGAGAGGAGACTGTGGCTCACATTGTATCCGAGTGTAAACACCTAGCCCAGACTCACTATAAAGGTTGGAGACATGATGTGATAGGCAGGGTGATCCACTGGCATCTATGCAAAGTAAACAATTTACCACATTCGGAGAAGTGGTATGAGCATAAGCCAGAGTCGGTGATAGAAAACGATCAGGTGAAGGTGCTATGGGATTTTAGGATACAGACGTACAAGAAATTAGAACACAATAGGCCCGACCTGGTGGTTTTGGACAAGGAAAAAAGATCCTGCCTCATTGTAGATGTAGCCTGCCCATTTGACACGAGAGTGCAAGAAAAGGAGAGGGAGAAAATTAACCGATACCAGGATTTAAAGTGGGAGTTAAAAAGGATTTGGAACTGCCATGAAATCAAGATCGTCATAGGTGCATTAGGTACTATCTCAAAGAGTTTCCAAGGATGGTTAAAGAAGATTAGCCCAGCCCCGCTTTTTGGAACACATCTAAAGACACGCTTGCTGGGAAGAGTAAGAACCCTCCAATACATCCTGAATATCTGAGGCTGCAGGTAGCGGCTTGATATTCATTTGAACAAACTTTCCTGTTAAATAACATCAATGACTGAGACTCAAAGAACAATGGTTTCTTTATTAATATTTATTACATATATAATAATGTTGCTAATTTTGGCAAAAGTCCAGCAATTTTCTCAGTGCATTACTGGTACTTTATTTTATCGACTCCATAAGGATGAAAGGCAAAGTTAATCTCGGCGGGATTTGAACTCAGAATGGCAAGGGCCGTAACTCTATGCATCAAAGCATGGTGTCTGACCCTCTACCAATACTGTCAATCCACCGCCATTATATATATATATAATAATAATAATAATAATGTCAAAACCATTAGTTCTGGTAATAATAATGCAACTATGTAAATATGTTGAGATAAACTCTAAAATGTGTTTCCAGCTTCTAAACTGTAAAAGAGTAAAAATAGCATAAACTATTCACAGGCATTAGTAGTGGTGGTGATGATGATTTTGGTGTTGATGATAAAGAGGAGGGTGTATATATATATACATAAGTATTTTAAAATAATCTAATGAATTCTGTGACATTTCTAGTTCTGCATCTATTTTGGAGTCAAACTGGTTATCACCACACCAATTTAGTTTTTATTTTGACTGTTTGGGATTTCATTTTTACAGAGGAAGAGAGTGAGGGGGGGGGGGAGATTAGGTATGTGTGAATGAGTATGTTATTAACAGTAATACAATGATATGACTGCAAGGTGCTTCAACCAGTGTGTTACTTGACCTGCTATCAAATTCCCATTGCTGGGCATGGACCAACTAACACATTGCATGCTGACATAGACCGGTTATCTTTTTTCAACCAATGTGTTGTGGCCATGCTGGGGAACAGGACTTTAGTTTATCAATCAGAGGAGGATGAAAGCCAAAGTTGACTTCAATGAGATTTGAACCCCAACACTCCTCCACAATAAACACTGCAAGACTGTTTGTCTAACCTGAAAAGATTCTGCCACACACACTCACACACATATTCATATATCATCAATGTGTTTCATTCAATTTCTGGTCAGTAAACACCATTTCCTAAGTCTTGGTAGAAGCCACTTGTTCAAGGTGCCAGACTGGGATTTTACTCAGAATCATATAGTTGCAAATTGAACTATTTAACAATGCTGACCTATAACTATACATAATCTCCACCACCTCCAATGACAAGATGTGCACTAAGCAACTGAAATATACATTATATTTATATATATATATATACAGTAGAGAGTTGAGCTAAAACTGTATTAATGGGAATGTAGATTTACACAATGAGTAGATAGAAATGTAAACATCAAATTTATGTATATCTCTTTTAATTAAAAATAAATTACAAGTATTCTTAATCATTGTTTTATGTCAATTGTGCATCTTATCAGAGAATATGTACATCAAACAATCACAAGGAAATATATAACTAATGGTCTTTTAAAGCTTTGTTTAATGTACATATTCAATGGCGAGGACCCAATTAGAATTGAAAATTGATTTAGAAAATTTATCATTTTAAAAAATTTATATGTAAATGGAGGCATATGGCTTAGTGGTTAGAGCATTGGCCTTGCAATCGTAAGGTTGTGAGTTCAATTCTCAGACCGGGTGATGTGTTGTTTCCTTGAGCAAGGCACTTTATTTCACATTGCTCCAGTTTACTCAGCTGTAGAAATGAGATTATAGGGACTGGGGTCCCTATCATTCCACTGCAAAGTGGTCGTGGAGGTGCCACGGTAATAAAGCACCCAGCACTCACTGTAAATGAGGTTGGTGTTAGGAAGGGCATCCAGCTGTAGAAATCAAGCCAGAATCAGTTCCTGTCCCACCCTTGCAAGCAGGGAAAGGCGGACGTAAAATGATGATGATGATGATGATGATATCTATACACTCAATGAGTGTATTTATATAAACTTTTATATAGTCTCAGTTAAACTTTGTACTGTATATGAACAGATATAAATTTAATATATATATATATATGTATGTGTTTGTGAATGTAATGTGTATATGAATATGTGCTTGTGTGTATGTGAGTGTATATACACACACAAACACACACACACACACACACACACACACACACACACATATATATATATATACATAAATATTGCGCTGTCAAGTATGAAATTTGTAGAAATGTGTAGAAAAAAAACAAATTTCTACAAATTTAATACTTGACCCAATATATATTAATTTCATTAAGGATAAATAGTGAGTCTTATTACACTGTTTAAAATTCTACTTCATTATTGAGTAACCTTTTCTCTCAGCTGTCAACCACATACAGATATATATATACATACACACATACACACATGCTAGCTAGTTTATTATACAGTATTCAGGTATGCTTCTCAAGATTCTCTTGACTGTTTATAATTGTTCCTGTTGTCAGAGTTTTTGTTGCTGTGATTCCTGTTTTCCTATCCTGGCATGGGTTTAATAGGCCTATTATTCTGTTAACATACCACTGACATTCACAGGGAGGCATTTATGTATACACTCAACATAACTTCCATACAAACCATAGTTTTGTGTTTTGTACTTTAGTATTTGCACATAAAATCATACAAATTTTGCTATTATACATATTCTTATAAATATATATATATACATACATATCATCATCATCATCATCATCATCATCATCATCATTTTATGTCTGCTTTTCCCTGCTTGCAAGGTTGGGACGAGAACTGATATATATATATATATATATATAGGAACCAGTAAGACCCCGACAGCTGAGCTCAAGCCGTTTCGAAACGGCTTGAGCTCAGCTGTCGGGGTCTTACTGGTTCCTATTACCCACTCTACTACCTCAAGTATTGAGTACTTTGGTGCGTTATGGTCCACCTGGTTCCTTACCACATTTCCTTCGTTATATATATATATATATATATATATATATATATATATATATATATATATATATATATATATATACATATATATATATATATATATATATATATATATATATATATATATATATATGGCGTGTAGGCGCCACGAAAAAGCACCCAGCACTCACTGTAAATGAGGTTGGTGTTAGGAAGGGCATCCAGCTGTAGAAATCAAGCCAGATCAGTTCCTGTATGAGCAAGGCATGGTCAGCCGACCAGACACTGCCCACAACAGGACAACCCGTCTAACCCATGCTAGCGTGGAAGAACGGACGTAAAACGGTGATGATGTGATGATGATGATATATATATATATATATATTCTTCTCTTCTTCACCCAATTTGCCTTTCCTCCTTCTGGGATAATAAAATAATGTACCAGTGAAATACTGGGGTTGATATAATCACTTACCCCTTCCTTTTTGCCAAGTTATTCATAAGAGGGTTGGGGCGCGGGGGGGGGGGGGGGTGAAATCCTCAGATACTTCTTCCAGCAAGTCCTATCAGAAGCAGCTGTCTCCAGTTGATCAGGCTTGATCCCCAAGAAAAACCAGCAGAGCTCATGGATGTTATCCAACTATCTTGTTCAGGGTCTACCCTTGGGTAGAACATCTGTCCAGCGATTCTTCTGAGACATCCTAATCACATGCCTGTAATATCAGTGCTATAAAAACTGGCAATGGGCTTGTGACCTGTCCTGGGAGGCTTGGGATGGTTGACAAAGATTGCATATCCTGAGACATCAAAGATGGTACAGAAGGGAGCACTGCTGGCTTACCTGTCACCCTTGATCTCCAGCCACACCCTCTTCAATTTTCTGCAAGACATTAGAATCCAATGTGAACCAGAGACACTTGCCTTCTCTGGCCAATGCAACTGGTATGACATCAAATTCAGTTCAACCTTCACAAAGATCAAGTCTTTCTTGGACCAATACTATCTCACTCACCTCCAGTCTACCTCACAGCTAAACACCAGTATATTGCTCAATTTTCTGTCTTCTCCACCATCCAGTAAACTTCTTGATGATAAGCACACCCAGGAGAGGCCCTGCACCTTAGGACCAGCATTTATAAGCTACATAAATGCCATAGTGGAGCCATGGTCAATGAATTTGGACTACATCCTCTATCTTGTTACCACAGTGCAGGTTATTTTCCTCAGTATGCTGCTTTGAATGATGGCATCAGAAGTGTCCATTTTCCGATTAGAACTGGAACCTGCCAGCCTCAACCATGGTGACAATGAGCACTTGGATGGCATAACCCTTTTCTCGTTTGAGGGGGTAAAATATTAATTTGCCATGCCACATACTGCAACATGCTTTGTAGTCCCAGCCTCCTTGCTTCAGTCACAAATTGAGACATGCCAGGCTTTGAATGCCTATTTCCTTTTTGTGTCAGTTACCATTGAAACCTCTGGAGTCTTCAGTCACCAGACTACTATTTTCCCCTGCAAAATTGGGAGGAACGCATTCTGTCTGGAGGAGAAGCGCTGTGAGGTGGGATAGCTGATGCTGCAGCTGTTGCTGTTTGTTCTTCATAGCAATGTTTGTCATTTTGTATGTGAAGTATAGCTGAGGTTTACTGTCCAGTCAAGGGTGTAGAGTTTGCCTCTCACCCTTTCCCTCTTTTCATTATTTTTTCTCTTCCTGTTTATTATTTTAACCCTTTTTTATACTTTCATCGCTGTTCATTTTTCTTGAACAATAAAATTACTATTATCATTTTATTTTTATTTTTTAGAGTTAATGAATAGAGAATTTTTTTATTTAATTACTGTTACGGATCTCTGAATTTCAATAGACAAAGAGATTGATCTTACTTGAATTTTTATTTTCCATTTACTTTTTTCTTGTATCTGGTAAAAATGTTTTCATCTTCTTCAGTGATGAATAATAAGTAGCCTTTGTCTCAAAAGAATTAATTTTACACTCTTTTGAGCAGTTGACAGTGAGAATTCTTGTAAAAGAACTATTTGTCTGCAAACAGAAAATGTTTCATTAGTTAGTGGATATACTGGAGATTTCTCCTAAAAACTGCAAGTTTTTTTTTTTCTGTTTTCTTTTCTAAAAGATAACATTCTTATCATCTATGATAAAAATAGGATTTTAAAGATTTCTTTTTAGAATGATTTATTTATTTATTCACTTATTTATTTTAGTTGAATAAATGTAGATGCAGGCATAGCTCTGTGATTATGAAGTTCGTTTTGTAGTCACACAGTTTCCTGTTCAGTCCCACTGAAAAAAAAATCTACCAGTTTAATTTAAATACTCTTTGCACACTTAAATGTATTTTAAAATACACACAAGCACACACATAGAGAAATATATATATATATAAATATTTATAAATACACCCATACACATATTTTTGCACAAAACTGGACGATCACATCTCCTTACCTTCTACAACAACCATCTGATATCACAAAAGAAGAGAAATTTTGATGAATTGCTATAAGTATTTTTATTGATTATTGTTCTGGTAAGGATTTGATATCACTAAAGTAGAGAAATTTCGATGAATTGACCACAAGGTTAACATTAAGTGTTTTTGTTAAAAGCATTGTTCTGGTGTGTCTAAAAGATAAAATCAAAAAGCCCATCAGGGGGAAAATGCTCTGTCTGCTCCACTATAAAATCATCCCTGGGTATCTCTCTGAAACAGGAAGTTGCATTATTGCATTGTAAGAGATTTTTGTTATTCTTAATGCATACATTAATAGCTCTTAAAATTATTTTACAGACTAGTCTTAATTCAGTTCTAGCAGGGATTAATAATTTACAGATGGGTCTGTTAATAATGTTTGGCTTGTGGTCCTTCAATATGACAATATCATCATATATAGTTAGACAATCAACTCTTGTGTCAATCTTTAACTTTCTTGATGGGTGTTTCATCTCTGAAAACCTTTTGCTGTCCAACTCTCCTCAGAGACCACTCTTAGCTTCATCATTTATATTATTGAAAGAATCTACTCTGGCCTTCTGCTACTTATTTGTGAAAAAAAAAAAAAGTAGAAACAATTATTTAGAGTAAGTTGATTGTATCTGCCATTATGCAATTCATTCATATTGGAGGAAACAAAATCATTACAAGAAGTTAAACATTTTTTAATATCATTTGAGAACTTGTTTAGTGAAGGATTTTTGTATCTACAGAATTTGATGTTGGGAATCATATCTAAGATGTCTGCTTCAAAAGCTTCTAAAACTTTGATGGAGGTATAATTTTACATGATTTAATGTTAAACTGTTTAGTAGCTGTTATAGTCTTCATATAGCGTCTACAAAAAGTATTTGAAATAGAAAGTGTTAATTGGTCGAGCTATATATTTGATTGAATAGTCTATCTCGTACAGGTCTATTACATTGTTGTAACAATATGAATCCTTAGATCAATGCAGCACTTATCTTTTCAGACTAAATGTTTCAAATTAAAAATTCCACCTAAGAGGCTTTTTAAGATCATCATTTAACATCTTTTTTACCTGCTAGCAAGGGTCACAGACCATGTACACATATATTATCGAGGTTGACTTTGCCTTTCATCCTTACGGGGTCGATAAAATAAAGTACCAGTAATGCACTCTGGGTAATTGCTGGCCTGTGCCTAAAGTAGAAACAATTATATATACATATATATACACATAGAAACAGGCACACACATGTGCCTTGTTGAATAATCCTGTTTACAGAGAGAAGACATTCTCAATTCAAAACTGGTATGGTAGAAAACAAGTTGCAATCATAGAACATTAGGTTAATACTAATTAAGTAATGTATAATGTATTTACAGAGTGAAAAAATATTTGATTTTGCCTACTGTTGAACTAGAGCTCTATAAACATACACAGTTAGTCATACATGTATCATACTGAAAAAAATGGATGTGTATGTGTTGGTAGTTACTACATATATCAGGGGTCGGCAACCCTCAGCCCACGGGCCACATCAAGTGATTTTTGTCCAGCCCGCCATCTTACACTGGATACTAATTATCTAATTAGTATTGAATACAGTAGTTCACTTCAAGGTTGTGCCGACCTGATACCCATCACAAATCGCTGCTCATACCATATATATTTACAGATACCTTTGTAACCTTATTATATTTTCTATTTATTATTATTTCCTCTTATCCATCTTTTTCTGGGCTTTCCGCGGTGAATTGGCAGTATCGGTAGAGGGTTGGCCTCCATGCTTCCTAGCATAGTTACGTCCCTTTACAGTCTGAGTTCAAATCCCACCGAGGTTAACTTTGCCTTTCATCCTTACGGGGTCGATAAAATAAAGTACCAGTAATACACTAGGTAACTGCTGGCCTTGTGCCAAAAGTAGAAACAATTATATCACCTGTATTATTATTTCCTGTGATTTCATGTATGTGTTTTTGTTCCAGTCAACAAACACAAATGTTGGCTGGAAGTATGCATTTTCGTCAGCGACTGGAAGGTATACTACCTTACGGTTCGCATGACTCACTTTTATACCCATATTGTAATTCAATAAAATCACTCGTGAATTATTGTCGTCTTCGTTTGCCTGACCTTACCCTGTGCCGCCGCCATGGCCCCCCCCTCCCCCAAGCACAAAGTAAAGCTGTCTATGGAAAAATTACTTTGTTCCCTCCTCCCCAGAGTATTTCCATTTGAGTTTGTTGTCTGGTGGTATAACAACTATACAGTAGGTATCTTTATTCGATAATAACGTTTATTTAATTATTTGTGATAAATTGTATGAATTATTATTATTATTATTAGAATTAGGCCAAAAGTGGTTTAAAAAAACAAATGGCAACCCTGATCTAACAACGTCGTTAGAAAGCTGGTTTTATATAATTTATTCACAATTATCATATTTTATCGCATTACAGTATTTGCATTTACATTTGTTTTCATTGTTTCTTATTTCATCATTCTGATTATTATACTTTTTGTATAATAATTATACTTTTTCCATAAATCTTTTTTGTTTGAACAAAAACAAGCTCATGGAAGCTAAGAAAAGAAAAGTGGATTTGGAGTGCCGAACTTTTAACGATGGCTGGACACTTAGCTATTTTTTCATTGAGCACTTCGGAAAATGTGTTTGCTTCTACAAGAAATATATATTGCCAAGCGGAAAATATAAAAACATCTTGACTAATGCGAAAATGATGATATCATTATTTGGAAGTACATATGCTTGTGAACAACTTTTTTCAAAAATGAAATATACTAAAAGTTATTTAAGAACAAGGTTGCGTGATGACCACCTGGATGATGTTTTGCTCCTGTCATCAACAAATATTTCACCTGATGTTGAGAAGTTATGGCACAATAAGCAGAAACATGTGTCTCATTAAATCATTTACCATTTCTAACTCTATTTCTTTGTAGCAAGGAATTTTCTTTTTTTTTTTTGTTGGTTGTGATAGTAGTTGTTTTTCTGTTATTCCTGCAGTAAAATAAGGAATTTGCTTTTTTTTTTGTTGAATGTGTTTGTAGTTTTTTTTTTCTTTTTTTTTTGTTATTCCTGCAGTAAAATAAGGGGCCTTGTTAAAATAAAATTATATTAAATTCCTTGTTTTGCTTTAAACCTCCAGAAAATTTATTTACATATTTAATAACATGGCCCTCCTCCATGACACTGCATAGCTGTTTGGCCCTCTCTCTCCAAAAGGTTGGCGACCCCTGATATATATCATATCAACACCAATTATAAATCCGTTGGTGACAGTTGTTTATGTCCACTATAAACAAGACAACCTGCAGGTTAGTGGTTTGAGAAGCATTAACAACATATACCATAATTAGAATAAGGTATATGATAGTGTCAGAGAGGGGCTCTGGGTGTAGATAACCTTCAAGAAAAAAATCTCATCTAACTCATGCAAGCATGGAAAATAGGACATAGACGTTATATATATCATCATCATCATCATCATTTTACGTCTGCTTTTCCCTGCTTGCAAGGGAGGGACAGGAACTGATTGTGGCTTGATTTCTACAGCTGGATGCCCTTCCTAACACAAACCTCATTTACAGTGAGTGCTGGGTGCTTTTTTGCCGTGGCGCCTCCACGACCACTTTGCAGTGGAATAATATAGACCCTAGTCCTATCATCTCATTTCTACAGCTGAGTAAACTGGAGCAATGTGAAATAAAGTGTCTTGCTCAAGGAAACAACACATCACCCGGTCTGAGAATTGAACTCACAACCTTTCGATTGCAAGGCCAATGCTCTAACCACTAAGCCATGCGCCTTCATCTATATATATATATATATATAACTTCATTATATATATAACTTCATTATATACATATATTCATTATATATATATATAACTTCTATGTTCTATTTATAACTTCTATGTCCTACTTAATTGGTATTAACCTAATGTTCTATGATTGCAACTTGTTTTCAACCATACTAGTTTTGAATTGAGAATGTCTGCTCTCTGTAAACAGGATTATTCATGTGTGTGTGTGTGTTTCTATGTGTATGTATATATATAAAAAGGCTCTTAGGTGGAATTCTTAATTTGTAAAATTTAGTCTGAAAAGCTAAGTGCTGTAAGGATTCATATATATATATATATATATAACGGAGGAAATGTGGTAAGGAACCAGGTGGACCATAACGCACCAAAGTACTCAATACTTAGGGTAGTAGAGTGGGTAATAGGAACGAGTAGGACCCCAACGGCTGAGCTCAAGCCGTTTCGACGGCTAATTCTGGACAAAATTCAGTCCAGAATTAGCCGTTGAAACGGCTTGAGCTCAGCCGTCGGGGTCCTACTCGTTCCTATATATATATATATATATATATATATATATATGTGTGTGTGTGTGTGTGTGTGTGTGTGTGTGTGTGTGTGTGTGTGTGTGTGTGTGTGTGTGTGTGTGTGTGAGAGTAAATATATCTGAATATATAAACATGCATTTGTATTCATATATATTTATATATATATATATATATATATATATATATATGAGAGAGAGAGAGAGAGAGAGAGAGAGAGAGTTGTGTTACTTCATTTTATTCAGTAAACAAAGAAGTTGCAGCCAACATTTTAAGTATCAAATTATTTTATATAATCTAATAAATCAGTCTCTGAAATGAGACACTCTTTACAATTAAGCATCAGACATACCTACAATGACCATCTTTCCAGTTGCTTAATTTGCTAGAAATAGCAACCAAATCTCTTTCACCATTATCTCAGTGATTTTTCTTTGCTTTGTTTAAATATTTAAAGGCATATCTGATAGTGTAGATCTGCTTATGCTGTCCCTCTAAAATGGTTGGATGGTCATAACAGGCATATCCTTGATCATACATTGGTCTGCTTGATAAGAACTGGATATACAACAGCATTAAGTCAAGCCAATAAAACCTTTTTCAGGGTCAGTAGATTTGGTAGAAATAAGATCTAAATCTTCAACTTCATCCCAATGTTTTAAAAAGGCTGAAGGGTACATTTGTTAATGTAGGTATACACTCTGTTTGAAAAACATATTAGGGTGGTTATGGCTGTAATATCTTCGTCATAGGTTGGTTTGATCAGCATATGCCAATGAAGGTGTTTTACATTGTCACTTGACCTACTAGAAATAACAGCCAAATCTTTTCTAAAATATTAAACGATATGCTAGATTTTGTAGAGCTTGTTACATTGTGTCTGAAAACAAGAAAAGACAATAATACAATCATGCCTTGAATATTTTTTATCACAGGGCTACTTAATCAAAGTCAACCAAAGGTTAACCCTTTAGCGTTCACATTACTATATATACTATTATATTTTCATGGTAAAGGCTTTACCTTGCCTAATTATCTCACATAATATCGAATCTATGAGATTTTGAAAGTATTTATTTAGAGAACAATACCTTAACATTAGTTTGAGCAACCGGTTACAGCCAGTTTCAACAGAGAAAGGTAGAGAATTATGGCTGGTTTTGGCCGGTTTGAACATTAAAGTGTTAAACAACAACACAAAATTAGATTACATAAGCTAATTTAGGAGCCACTACATGGTCAGTGGACCTTCTAGAAATAGCTGGCAAGCTAAATCTCCCTCAAGTCATACGTTGAAAATAAAACATAAGCATATATAGACTGCATTTAAAGAAAGACAGAATGGTCATAAGAGACAATCACACTTGGAATGTCTTTGAACATAGATCAATGTGATTGATGCTGACCAGGGGTTAAATAACAAGAATAACAACACACTTCAATATTAAGCAATTGAGTGATCTTCTATATATTTCTTTAAGCTGCTAGAAACAACAACCAAATTTCCCTCAAATACCATTCTAAAGGAATGAAGTCATAATAGATAATATTATCCTAGATCAGGGGTCCCTAACCTTTTGAGTCTGCGGGCCGGATAGCCATGCAGCGGTGGCTCCGTGGGCCAGATGCGCAATTAATACTACTTATATACAAATAATTAATCATTTATTTATCCCTTATGTTAGATTTGAAACAAAATTCAATATTGATACTTAGAGCTGTCCCAAGCAGAAAAATACATTTAAACATTGTTTTATTCGGCAATATCGATAGATCATATGCAAATTTATTGCAAACTGTACCCTTTTTAGAACCCTTGCGGGCAGGATAAATGCCTTCGTGGGCTAGATTGAAACTCTTCGCAGGCTGTATGTGGCTGACGGGCCGGGGGTTGGGAACCCCTGTCCTAGATACTGTCTAAAAAAAAAGAAACTGTGGATGGTGAAGGATGAAACATTTTTGATCACTATGTCCTTAGTTTTTAAGAGAGCAGTGAAAAAGAGAGATATGACTACTATTGTCAGCAGTTTGATCAACCATGTGGATCAAGCCTAGTTCAATTTAGACGGTTGCTATTCTTGTTTAGCTCCATGTCAGCAATGAATGAACAGAACTATGATAAGAAAAGTTCCATCCCATTTTATTTTAAGACAATGTGCATCTTAGTCTAGATTGTCCAATGTATCAAGTGACTAGTTCTTGTTGATCATGATCATGACAAAAACCAAGAGACTATATTGACAATGGTGAAAAGAATATATAAAGAAAGCAGCAGCAGCAGCAGCAGCAACGATGGTAGTAGTTATGTTCGTTGTTGTGGTAGTGGTGGTGGTGGTGGTGGTGGTGGTGGTGGTGATGATGATTCTTGACATTAAAAGTTTGTTGATCTAAGTGGAAAAGTAAAAAAGTCTGGTACTGAAATTACAGAGACAGAGATGGACATAGACAGAAAGAGAGAGACAGTGTGAGAGAGGGTGAGGGATAGGTAGTGAGTGAGAGGCAGACAGAGACAGATATTTGATTATATAACCTCCTACAATTGTTTAGATGAACAGAGATTGTCATGTAATCTTATAAACCAACTGAACAATAACAGAGTAATCATAGAGTAAAGCTGGCTGAGTGGGGAAAGTATTAGACTGCATTGATTATAAATCATAGCTTCATTTCTACCTGTAGGTATATCATTGTTATTCAGGGACAAGACCTTGCCCTCCTCTTCATTTTCTATTTTTAAATATCTGTAGTGTTGTTATTTGAAATAGATTTGTTTATGATTTCTTTGACTATTATTAATAAAACTATATGGCACCACTATATGGCATAAACAATGACTCGTTGAATATATATTTAACATGGAGGCACATGGCTTAGTGGTTAGAGCATGGCCTTGCAATCGAAAGGTTGTGAGTTCAATTCTCAGACCGGGTGATGTGTTGTGATGAATATTTCACATTGCTCCAGTTCACTCAGCTGTAGAAATGAGATGATAGGGACTGGGGTCCCTATCATTCCACTGCAAAGTGGTCGTGGAGGTGCCACAACAAAAAAGCACCCAGCCCACACTGCAAAGTGGACGTGTAGACGCCATGGAAAGAAAAAAGCACCCAGCACTCACTGTAATTATGTTGGTGTTAGGAAGGGCATCCAGCTGTAGAATTCAAGCCAGAATCAGTTCCTGTCCCACCCTTGCAAGCAGGGAAAAGCGGACGTAAAATGATAATGAAAAATGATGATTGTATCAGTCTACCTGGATGTCAGTTGAACTGAAGTCTAGTGGTTGTTCTTTCAATACTACTGTCAATATGTCATTGTGATTCTAGTGTAAAATCCTATATTTTACATTATCACAGTTTAACAGTGATTGTGGGTAGTGTGGATTTAGACTTGGTGAGGCCTTACATTATATAAATATATAAATATTTGAGGCCCCTGAGTTTTCACAAAAATTGAAAACAAATAGTCCTTTTAATTTTTTTAAAGCCCCTATAGATTAAGTGACACAAAGCTGTAGGATGCTTTGCTTATGCTTAAATGCAGGACTGGTTGTGGGTCCCATTTTAACTAGGTATAATTTTGTTTTTTTCTAAGATTTAGTACTATATTTTACATATTTTGAGTGGCTGTCAGATGAACTGAAAAATTTTAGGCTGTTAGTTCAGTTTTGCTATAGGTATATATATAGTAATAATAATAAATTTGAAGACTAAAATCCAAAGAGGGCTCGATAAGGATAAATATATATCAAATATATAAGAACCGTAGGGCAAATATTTTAATAAATATATATATATATATATATAAGTTAAAACAATGAAATAAAAAATCAAATCATTAGAGATATACTTCACTGCTTTACGATCGTTTCTCGGTGATGATAATACATCGTAACTATACTTCATTATCAATCTATGTAAGGTTAGTTACAAACTATCAGATAAGGAGAATATTTACTTACATGCATATCGCCAGCTGTTGTCATATGTGTATATATATATATATATGTATATATATATATGTATATATATATATATGTATATATATATATATATATGTATATATGTATATATGTATATATGTATATATATGTATATATATGTATATATATGTATATATATGTATATATGTATATGTATATATGTATATATATATATATATATGTATATATATATATATATATATATATAGATATATATACATATATATATATATATACCCATTATCAAGGGAGTAACCTTATAATCGATCAGATAGACTTGTTTGTATGGGAAATGAAATGAAAACACATTAAAATTTCGAACGTGCGCATTGTGAAATATATGATATATGTAAGATATATGCATGTGTGTATGTGAATGTTTGTATGCGTGTGCATGAATATAAGTTTATGTAGTGAAAGATATGTGCGAATATGTATATAATAAAACGGGAAAATATGTGTGTGATATATGTATGTGTGTTTGCCTAGTAAGGATGTAGATTTAATTTGAAAGAAAGAATGAAACTGGCCATCAGGATGTTAGAATCCAGGCTTTTAAATTAGCCATTCTGGTGCATTTCTTTCCATTCGATTATTGATCCTAGATTTTAATTGCTTGATTAAGAGGGTTTCCTTAATTCTCAGCATGCCTATACTGCATTCAGTAGCTAAGATTGTGTTGGTAATGTTGTCACAGTTCCCACATTTGATGATGTGTTTGTGGAAGGAAGGCTCACACATATATTTTTCCCTGTTTTATTATATACATATTCGCACTCATCCTTCACTACTTATATTCATGCACACGCATACAAACATTCATGCACACACATGCATATATCTTACATATATCATACATCGCACGTTTGAAATTTTAACATGTTTTCATTTCATTTCACTTAAATCTGCTACCATACAAACAAGTCAAACCGATCGATTTTTAAGTCTCTTAAGGGTTACTTGAAAATATTTGGGATCATTAAATTTGCTAAGGTAAGATTCTTTTGCTATTTTGGCAATTTAACATTCTCCATACGCATTGTGTTGGTCTTCAAAATTTAAATTTGTGTTTCCTATTAAACAATGCTTCAAGCAAGCTACAAAACTCTCTCTCTCTCTCTCTCTCTCTCTATATATATATATATATATATATATATATATAGTATTAAGGATACTATTTATGGTTATGTATATACTAAAACCTTTTATAGTTATATATATTTTAACCCCTAAACAGTGAAAGACAGTAATTTATTACTACCTTATTACCAGTAAGATAAATAGCTCAATGTAATAACATCAGTTGTTCTACAGTTGTTCTATATAGAAATTACATGAATCAAAGTTCTGTTCAAACCATTTATTAGCTTATGATTGTTTCTTCCAAACCTAGGTTTGGAGGTCTTTGGAGCAATTTTTCAATGATTGTTTACATACATGACCTCCTTTCCAACACAAGAGACATACAGAAACATATGTATATATCGATGCACAGTGGGTTGACATCCATTATAATATTTTAGCATGGCAATTTACATTCAAAGATTAAAGTCATATTAAAATAAAATTAAAATTAAATTAAAGTTAAAATACAACATTGGCAGTTTACGAAGATAATGCAAGAGGATAGTTTGAAGTAGTTAGTGTATGCAATAGTTACACGTGAGGTGTTATATATAACACCTTACCGCACTATAATCTTATATAAATAAGACACACGTGCATGCCCCACGTGTAACTATTGCATACACTAACTACTTCAAACTATCCTCTTACATTATCTTCGTAAACTCCCGATGTTGTATTTTAACTTTAATTTTGTTTTAATTTTCTTTTAATATGACTTTAATCTTTGAATGTAAATTGCCATGCTAACATATTATAATGGATGTCAACCCACTGTGCATCGATATATACATATGTTTCTGTATGTCTCTTGTGTTGGAAAGGAGGTCATGTATGTAAACAATCATTGAAAAATTGCTCCAAAGACTCCAAACCTCGGTTTGGAAGAAACAATTGTAAGCTAATAAATGGTTTGAACAGAACTTTGATTCATGTAATTTCTATATATATATATATATATCAATGATATTAATAAATGGAAACTATATTTATAAAACCATATTTATTTTATTATATATATTTCAAAGGTACCAAAATTTTGAACCTGAACTGATAAGGTCTGGTTTCTTGGATATGTCAGCATTTATAAAGCAAATTTTGTATTTTATCTGATGAGAGTGTACCAAAATGTTGGTACCCTTGAAATATATATAATAAAATAAATATGTTTTTATAAATATAGTTTCCATTTAATTAATATCATTGATATTATACTCCAGAAAACTGTAGAGTTCTTCGAATCTGTTATAAATAAATTAAATATCTATTTGCTTATATATATATATATATATATATATATATATGAGCAAAAGTCACTAGCACTCTATCGCAAAATTATTTTTGAAAAGCTTAAGAAATGCACAACCGGTAAAAACTTAAAACTAAAACTGAATACTAATTAATACTTATTCCTAATTAAACTATTTTTCACTGGGAAAAATATGTCAGCATTTTCTTTTCCTTTTTACTAATATATATATATACATACACCCATACACACACACACACATGTATATATATTTACTGTTTAGTCACGGAGGGAAGAGCAGGGGTTATGACATTTTCTGAACTTCCAAGCATAGTACCAAGAAGGGAAGATGATATCCTCAAATTGGAGATCTGCCTCAAATGCTTGCAACTGAGTAGAGTCCACTAAATTTACCCAAAGGCTACATGATGTTAAACTAAATAATGCATTAAGTCTCCCATTCAAGTAGGCTTCAGCAAGATTTGAACAGCATGCAAAGAACCAGAATAAATACTGAAAGGCTGTCATAACACTTCCATTAATCCATTAATCCATCACCCTGTGCTAGAACTTTATTTTATTGACCCCAAATAAATGAAAGCCAAAGTTGACCGAAATGAAATTTGAACTTAGAGAATGATAACCCATCCAGCCCTTGCTAGTATAGGATGCTGACATAAAATGATGATGTTGTTGATGATGATGTTGATGATGATGATGATGATGAGCTTTTTATTCTTTGATAGAAATCAGCTGCCTCTTTATAAGAATGCAAATAATTAAAAAAGAAGAAAAGATAATAGATGAATATGTTATATACATATTCCACTATATTTATAGAATGTAAAAGTCAATGTATATGGACATCTTAGATCAATGCACACACATATACACACATACACACACACACGCATACGCACATACACACACTCACATGCACACACATACATACCCCCCCACACATACACACACAGAGTCAAACACTCACATACATACACACACACACACACACACACACAAGCACTCACATACATACACACAGACACAGAAACAGACACATGCACTCACAAACACATACACACACAGTCAAACACTCACATACACACATACACACACACACACAAGCACTCACATACATACATACATACACACAGACACAGAAACAGACACATACACAAATGCACTCACAAACACATACACACACAGGCACTCACACACATACACACACACATGTATATACACATCATACAAACAATTTATTTCATACTCATATGTAATAAAAGTCAATGTAGATATAAATAGAAACATTGTAGATCAATAAACATGCAATTATTTCTAGAGTTTTTAATCAATTATTGGACTATTATTGTATTGAAATAAAATATGGAATACTGGTTAAGTATGTGTGGTCAGGATGGTAGTGGTGCTGGTAATTACTAAGGTGGTAGTAGTGGTGTTGATGGTAGTCGTGGTTGTGAAAATTATAGTACATGTGGTTCTCTTGATAGTATGGGATATCGGAGGTGACACTGGTGAAGCTATTGGTAGTCCTTTTAGTAGAGGAGGGGGCTGTGTTAGCAATGGTGGTGTTGGTGATAGTGGTGCTGGTGATAGTGGTGATGGGTTTCATCATGGTGGTGGTAATTGCCAAGCTGGTAGCTGGTAGTAATGATGTTGATGGTAGTTGTGGTAGTGAAGATTATAGTAAAGGTGGTACTCTTGATAGTATAGGGTGATGAAGATGAAATGGGCTGTGTTAGTAATGGTGGTGTTGGTGATACTAGTGCTTGTGGCAGTGGTGATGGGTTTTATCATGGTGTTGGTATTGGTGGTATTGGTGGTAGAGATGTTGGTTGTGTTGTTGTTTAGCCCCAGGTCAACTCTGATCAAGCTTTACTATGATGAAAGGCTTTCATCCATGACCATCCATCCTTTGCATCCAGGGTAAAAGGTAAAGACCCCCTTCAGTCATGAATGACGATGGGATTTGCACTCTGAGGCACAAGTCCAGGCAAGGTTGTTTGTAGAAGACCAGCAGTCGCTCATGCATACCAGTCTCCCCTCTCCATGCTACCGATGTTGTCCAAGGGACAGGCAACACCCAATAAAGCTTAGCACCAGTGACGTCACAACTCGTTTCTACAGCTGAGTAAACTGGAGCAACATGAAATAAAGTGTCTTGCTTAAGGACACAATGCATCACCTGGTCCAGGAATCGAACTCACCACCTCACGATTGCAAGCCCAATGCTCTAACCACTAAGCCTTTACACATCTAAGATCACATCTATTCAGACAATATGTGATTTCATGTCAACACCTCACTGGCAGGTTCTTTATATGCTTGTTCTCAATTGTAATATGATGATGGTGGTGGTGGTGGTGG
Source organism: Eledone cirrhosa (assembly GCA_964016885.1). Lineage (NCBI taxonomy): Eukaryota > Metazoa > Mollusca > Cephalopoda > Octopoda > Eledonidae > Eledone > Eledone cirrhosa. The sequence continues at coordinate 171,665,622 of OZ024741.1, forward strand.
TGTGAGGTGTAGGAGACAGAGGTGGAGGTGAGGTGAAACAACAGTACCAACCATCATCATCAAAAGTAACTATATCATAATCTATCAACATCATCATAAATCGACATAATGCATCATTATCAAGATCATCATTATCATTGTCATGATCATCTTCATCATCATCATCATCACCATCACTGTTGCCAATATCATCATCATTATCAATATTATTTGATGAAAGGAAAGTTAACCTCGATGGGATACATCCCACTGTGTTAATAAATCCCACCCTGGTTAACTTTACTTTTCATCTTTACCGGGTCAATAAAATTAGGCACCAGTAATAAACTGAGGTAATTGCTGACCTTGTGCCAAAAGTAGAAACAATTATTTGATAGGTGGATTGGCAGTATCGGTAGAGGATTGGATGCTATGCTTTGCAGCTGAGTTACGGCCCTTTACAGTCTGAGTTCAAGTCCTGCTGAGGTTAACTTTGCCGACATCCTTACGGGGTCGATAAAATAAAGCACCAGTAATGTACTGGGATAATTGCTGGCCTTGTGCCAAAAGTAGAAACAATTATCAATATTATGATAATGATAAAAATAAAGGTAGTACTAGTTGTTTTTAGTCCCAGGTGAGGTCTGATTGAATAAACCTAGTGATGGTGGTCCTACTTTGGGTCAAGTTGCTAGGAGTAATTTTAATAGTGATAGCAGAAATCACCTATGGTATGAATTCTCTGTGTCAATACTGAGAACTATATTTAATTTGTTCTATGCCTAGAAGGAAAGTTGGCTGGTAAGAGAAGCAGAAGTTGGCAGCCAAAACGATGGCTTGATAATGTCAACTTATGGACTGGACTTGACCGTTGCTCTTTAACCCTTTAGAATTCACATTACTCTACATATGCTATTGTATTTTCATGGTAAAGGCTTTATCTCACATAATTATTTCACATAATATTGAATCTGAGATTTTGATATTATTTATTTTGAGAACAATACCTGAATGCCAATAAGAGTTATGGCAGGTTTAAACAGAAAGAGGTGAGATAATTCTGGCCAGATGTGGCTGGTTTAAATGCTAAAGGGTTAAACTGTGCTGTTGGTGATCAAACATTGTGGAGAAAGATATATCATGTTGAGGCGCAGTCTGCAACTAGCGGAGTTTAGCTTCTGGAGGATGCCATACCTAGTACAGAAACCCCACACTCTTTCTGTCTCTGTCTCTATTTTTATGCTGTCACTCCAATGAAGATGCATGGTTTAGAGTTTAGGGTATTCCACTCACAATTGTTAGACTGAGTTCAATTCCTTGTGACATGTTGTGTCATTGAGCAAGACAGTGCATTTCATGTTGCTCCAGTTCATGCAGCTGGCACAGTGTCAAGCTGAATCTCCCTGAGAATCATGCTAAGTGTGCATGTGTCTGTAAAATACTCAGCAACATGCATGTATATTATGATCATTTATGCATTCTTTTTTATGTTGCCATGGGCAGGACAGATCATCATAGACTAAGTCATTAATTAATCAAAGCTACTGTACTCTTAGAGAAGCCAGGGACTGCCTTGCTTAATATGTTTTAATTTTTGCATGGGTTGTATGGGTGTGTGATCTTTCTAATACCAACCACTTTACAGAATGTACTTGGTTCATTTTATCGTGACTACCAGTGGAAGAGATGTTATTGAGTTCTTGAATTAACTGATAATTTTTTTCAAACTTATGCTATTAGTGTTCAAAGGCCAACCACTATGGAGTATACTAAATGTATCATGTAAATTACTTTGTCAAAGAACAAACGTGATTATGTGATTCCGATTGATAATAAAAGGTAAAGTCTTAATTACACCAAACAGATATGTATATGATTATATATATATATATATATATATATATATATATATTACTGTGTAGTAAAAGACTGATAATTTTTTTATAGAAGCCAGTACAATGTGGTAGAAAAATACGAAGGACAAATGATGACAAATATAACAAAACAAAACAAAGTAATGTTTTACCCAATGTATTTTAGCATGGCATTTCAGTTACCAAGCTGAAACAGTCCAAGACAAAACAAATGGGCAATCAGAGCTTTCTTTTCTCACTGGTTTATGTGTTTGAAAAATGCATTCACATGTGTGGGGTTCATACAGTAACCATTCTGCCTCGTGCATTTATGACCAATTATTTATCCCTGGTTTTATTCGACTGATGAAAACAGCTTCCTTAATCCTTAACTTTCCATATTCCTTTCAGTCAGCTCTATGCTGAGCTCAATGTTTGGTTGCAGCATCTGTCAAGATGTTTTTAACAGAAGAGACACTCATTGTCACATGTTCCTTGATCTGTATGCGTAACCTCTTTATGGTTAACCAATATGAGGAGATATATTTATTGATCGTATAAACAACATATGCTCTCGTGTATACGTCAGCATTGTTGATGCGATAGTTAAGTAGTGTGCATATATTGCTGCATGTTGGTTGGTGTATGTGGAGCAGTCTCCTCAGTGAGTGTCCCGGGTATGCCAACCATATATTCAATCACCCCCTTGGATAGCTTATCTGATGGCAGCTGTCATCTTTTTATTGAAATGTAGCAGCTTTGGGTAGCATATGTTATCCTTAGGGGCACACATTCACCTTCTTTTACATGTTGCTGCATTGGGATTTTGGTGTTACATCATCATCATCATCATCATAAACGTTTTACGTCCGTTCATCCACGCTAGCATAGGTTAAAAGGGTTGTCCTGCTGTGGACAGTGGTTGGTCGGCTGACCTTGTCTTGCTCATACGGGAACTGATTCTGGCTTGATTTCTACAGCTGGATGCCCTTCCTAACACCAACCTCATTTACAGTGAGTGCTGGGTGCTTTTTTTTCCATGGCGCCTACACGTCCACTTTACAGTGTGGGCTGGGTGCTTTTTTGCCATGGCACCTCCACGACCACTTTGCAGTGGAATGATAGGGACTCCAGTCCTCTCATCTCATTTCTGCAGCTGAGTAAACTGGAGCAATGTGAAATAAAGTGTCTTGCTCAAGGAAACAACACATCACACAGTCCGAGAATTGAACTCACAACCTATATATACATAATTATACATACACACCCACACATATGCATATATATATATATATATATATATATGATGGAATCTCCTGTCAATTCATACACACACAAACAAATATATATATATATATATGTGTGTAGGAAAAGAGTCAAGACCCCAACGGCTGAGCTCCGGCCATTTCGACAGCTAGATCCAAACTGAATTATATATATATATATATATATATATATATATATAATTAGAATCGGGTCGTTTGTTTATAATGAATTGAACATTGTTATTAATGTTCGATATAACCCATACATACATATGCATATGTATATGTGTGTGCATGTATATATGTATATATGTGTGTGTATGTATATATATATATATATGTGTGTGTGTACGCGTGCATATTTACATTTATGTATCAGCTGTGCTAGGGCAAGAAATAAAATTCTAATTTCCTTTTTAATTTTGGCAAGGCCAGCGGTAACTCGCTCGGTATGCAAATGACGCTACTCAGCCGATGTGTACTTAAGAAATATTATATATTTTCAACCATTCAAGAGACTGATGATGGGTAATAACCCAGAAACATGTTGATTGTTCCTGAAAGCCAGTGTTGAACAAACAGGTGACGATTTGGTTTGTTTACAAACAAACCAAACATTATCATTAATGTTCGATATAACCCATACATTCATATGTATATGTATATATATATGTGTGTATGTGTATATATATATACATTGTTATGCTTTGGGAGGGTCATGTTGCCAATAAGAAACACACGCACCAGTTGTATCACTCTAATTTATTATAAATTAAATTTATAAATTTAAGAATTTATAAATTTCCAGTTGGTTGGTTGGTTCCACAAAACAACTGGACGGTTGTTCATATATTGTCAAAGTTCTTTCGACACACATTCTGTGACCTCTTCAGTGACTGGGGATTTTTTTCTTTGTTTTTGTACCTCTCCTTTGTTCTGTCCTACGCCATCTTATTTTTGTGTGTTGTGTGCTTAGTTTGCGCATGTGTTACATCTGGGTGTCTGTGTGTGTTTATATTTGTTTATTTATTTGTTTATTTTCATGTTACTGGTTGGTTGTTTGTTCTATGTTTGTTCTATGCGGTGGGGGCAAGTATAAAATTAACCCTTAAGGAATATATGTTCAAATTTAATGGAAAAACATATGCCCAAGAGGAGGGAGCAGCCATTGGTGTTAGCATTGCAGGTGACATAGCTAACCTATTCATGGTATGGTGGGACAATAGACTTAAATTTAAACTTAAAACTTAAAGAACAATTAGAAGACAGCAACCTCTTAACCCTGATAATGTACTCCCGCTACGTTGATGATATAAACATTGTAGTAAAAACACCCCCACTAGAGAACAGTCAGGAAATAGATAAAAACACCATGGAAAGCATCCAGCAAATAGATAACTCCATCCACCAGAGTATTAGAGTTACTATAGACTACCCAAGCAAACACCCCAACCATCGATTACCTGTACTAGACACAGTGCTCTGGGTAGAAACCATTAATAACAAAAAACAAATCCTCCATTCCCATTATGCCAAACCCATGACTTCCAAATATCTGATCCACCGAAACTCAGCTGTTTCGTACCACACCTAAATCAACATACTGATTGCGGATTTGGTACGGGTGATGAGAAACATGTCCCACATGTGCAACCCCAAAGAACTAGAGAGACACATACAACACTTCATCCACCGTATGCAGTTCTCTGGTTACAATCAGAGAGATAAAATCAGAGTATATAGAGGAGCCAGAACCAAATGGGAAAAAATGGTAAATAATGATACAAATGGGACCTGCCCCTTGTATAGGAGCAAATTTTGGAATAGAATAGAAAGAACTAGGAATAATGTTAATAGAATAAACTCATGGTATGATAGCAATAAATACCAGAGTGTAATGTTCATCAATACAACCCCTAGAGGTGAATTAGCTTACAAATTTAGAAGGGCCCAAGATAAACATAAACTCAATATTAAGATAGTAGAAAGACCAGGTACCTCCATAAAAACACTTATTAGCAATACATACCCTTTTCAAAGACCTCTCTGCATAGATAAGAAATGTATAATCTGTAAACTAAGCCCCCATATTAACTGTAAAACTAGAAATGTAGTATATAGCATAAGGTGCACTGAAGAGATAAGAATATAGTGTACATAGGGGAAACAGCTCGTAGTATAGGAGAATGGATAAATGAACACTGGCGAGAGCTTCAAGATAGAAAAGAATCATCTGTACTCCACCAACATAGAACATAAGGGTAAATTAGAGAACATAGAAATAAAAATAGAATCTACACACAGAAATGATGCAATGTTTAGACAAATCACAGAGGCAATAAACATAAATGAACTCCAACCAAAATTAAATAGAAAACATGAATGGAATAGCAACATCGCAACTTACAATTAAGGACAAAATGAAAACACACACACGCATAGAACAAACAACCAACCAGTAACATGTAAATAAACAAATAAATAAACAAATATAAACACACACAGACACCCGGACGTAACACATGCGCAAACTAAGCACACAACACACACAAAAACAAGATGGCATAGGACAGAACAAAGGAGAGGCACAAAAACAAAGAAAAGAATCCCCAGTCACTGAAGAGGTCACAGAATGTGTGACGAAAGAACTTTGACAATATATGAACAACCATCCAGTTGTTTTGTGGAACCAACCAACTGGAAATTTATAAATTCTTAAATTTATAAATTTAATTTATAATAAATTGGAGTGAAAGCAACTGGTGCGTATGTTTCTTATTAGCAACATGACCCGCCCAAAGCATAACAATATCGGTTTCAACACACGTTTTCAGATAAAGAATCTTGCTAAACAAATTCAGAAATGAAATATATATCATTTCATCATCATCATCATTTCATTTTACGTCCGCTTTTTCCCTGCTTGCAAGGGTGGGACGGGAACTGATTCTGGCTTGATTTCTACAGCTGGATGCCCTTCCTAACACCAACCTCATTTACAGTGAGTGCTGGGTGCTTTTTTGCCATGGCACCTGCACGACCACTTTGCAGTGGAATGATAGGGATCCCAGTCCCTATCATCTCATTTCTACAGCTGAGTAAACTGGAGCAATGTGAAATAAAGTGTCTTGCTCAAGGAAACAACACATCACCCGGTCTGAGAATTGAACTCACAACCTTTCGATTGCAAGGCCAATGCTCTAACCACTAAGCCATATGCCTCCATTGATATATATATATATATATATATATATATATATATATATATATATATGTGTGTGTGTATATATATATGTATATATATATATATATATATATGTATATGTATATATGTATATATATATGTATATGTATATATGTATATGTATGTATGTATATATATATATGTATATGTGTATATATATATGTATATGTATATATGTATATATATATATATATATATATATATATATATATATATATATATATATATATGTATGTGTGTGTATGTCAGCTCAAAAGTGACACAGAGGAGACTGAGGTTAGTTGGACATGCTCACCGACATCCAGAGTTGACATTGCACTCAGTGCTCCTTTGGGAGCCCCTACATGGACACACTAGAAGAGGAAGACCAAGGTTAACGTATGTTGATGCCCTAAGGACAGACACTGCTCTGTTGGAGACGCAGGACATGGCAGCGATAATGAGGGACAGAGACCGCTGGAGAGAACTCGTCCATGGATCTCGGGAATTTTATCCGCCTTAGATAGATAGATGTGTGTGTGTGTATGTGTGCATACTTACATATATATAAATATATGCATGTATATATATAACATTCATTTGCACTTTAGAACCAGTTAGTAACACATTGTAGGAACACAATGTGCTATTTTCTAATGGAGCCAAAATTTGTTTAAATGCTAGTCATTTTCTTTTTATTGAAATATTAATGTACTACATTACAATATAAACTATGATATATGCGTTACAGTGGTGTTCAGGGGAAGTTTGTAATAAACTAAATTACTATATTAAATGTCAACTCCATAATTTACATGATTTAACAATGGCTATGAAAAGCTTTACAGCAAACAGCTAACACCACTTGCTCCAGAGACAGGTGTTTCATATATATATATATATATATTTTATTACATTAACAATACATTATCTAAATACATTTCACTTGTAGGATTTAGGAATCTCCTAGTTCATCATTTGGGCTATATTATATATAGCCAAAGTGATGAACTTAGATCCTTCTAGTGAGACATCTGTTTTCAGATAATGTATTGTTGCTGTAATTGAATATTTTATATAAACAACTCACCATCTCTGGATTGTGTGCCCTACATACTTGGATATTTATTACAAAATTTAACTGCACTATATATCAGCACCGTTTAACATCCATTTTCCATGCTAGCATGCTCATACAGAACTGATTTTGGCTAGGTTTCTACAGCCAAATGCCCTTCCTAATGCCACCACATTTAGAGTGTGTACTGGGTGCTTTTTGTCATGACACCTACACTACCACTTTACAGAGTGGATTGGGTGCTTTTTGTCATGACCCTTACACTAACACTTTACAGAGTGGATTGGGTGCTTTTTGTCATGACACCTACACTACCACTTTACAGAGTGGATTGGGTGCTTTTTGTCATGACACCTACATGACCACTTTACAGTGTAGGCCGAAGGCTTTGGTGGGAAGGGTGTGTGGGGATTAGGGTGGTGGGTATATGGGCATGTATGAGTGCTGGAGTGTTAGGGTGTAGGCATTTGGGCATGTGGGTGGGGCAGAGTGTTAGTTTTGTGAGTATATGGGTGTGTGTGAGGGGTAGTGTTAGGCCGTGTGTACACGGGTCTATGTGAGTGGCAGAGTGTTAGGACATGGGATGTATGTGGAAGGGGTATATGTAGGTGAAGGTGGTGCATATCAGATGTATGCTTCAGCCTATGCTCATGGTAATGCTTGTCTTTTAATGTTTTTTTTTCTTAATTTTCTGAATTAACATGGACCACCACATGTAACTACCTATTCTCATTCCAAACTCATTTCTGAACTGCAACTACTGAAACTTTGGAATATATAGGCACAATCACACACACTCATATGTAAACACACATACATGTGTGTATGTATATATATATGTATGTATATGAAAAGATTCAGGACCCTGACAGCTGAGCTCCGGTCGTTTCAACAGCTAGATCCAAATTGGGATCTAGGTGTTGAAACAGCCGGAGCTCAGCTGTCGGGGTCCTGAACCTTACCATATTACCTACTCTTCTACCCCCAAGTATCGAGTACTCTGGTGTGTTATGGTCCACCTGGCATTTCACCACACCCTATCTGATATATATATATATTTATATATATATATATATATATATATATATATGTAAAATTTTAGTAAGTAAGTCAATTTTCATAACTTTCTTATTTACGTCTTTCATATATATATATATGTATATATATATATATATATATATATATATATATATATATATATATATATATATATATATATATATATATATAAAACTTTGATAGAATATATGCCAGCATTTATCCAGGCCGTGTCTATTTTAATAGCCCCTCCTGGCAAAGTCCTTCAGATCATGCTTCACATCTCAATCACCTTTTAGACACCAAGGCTCACTTCAGTAAAGACTTAATGTTTGTGGAGACATATCCAGGTGTAGTGAGTTTATCTGGAATTTCTTATTGGAATTTGTCCTGGAACCTTTAAAATTGTATGGTATCTTCTGTCATTAAAGAGAGCAGGACCAGTTGAAATGAAATAGGTGTGTTGTAATTTTGTTATGACATCAATTTTTGTAGTGGGAGGATAGCACAGAGGTAAAGCCTGGAGTGGGTTTTAAATTCAATGGCAACATCACTTGGGTAATGTTGAAGGAATATTTATCATTTATAAGTGATATAGCACCCCTGGCAGCGTTGAAGAGAGTAAAGTTTGTGTTTTTCTAGTCAACACCAATGATCAATTTCTGTCATGCCATCTGTTTTGTAATTGATTTCTTTGGTTCTTCAAGTATCATAAAACTACAATTCATGTTGAGAGACCACAGTGGTCAAAGGTATTCAAAGTGGGGCCTGGCAAAGATAGAGAAGAGAACATTAATAGTGTGTATATCTTTAGACTCGAAAGTTCTAAGAAGCAGGAAGACAACCTGTGGGCCATGTTTACTTTGTGGATTATGTGAGTACTCAATCTCAACTTGTTTTTCAACAATTACTCCAACAATTACTGGTGTTGTTGAATGCCATGAGGGTTTCGCCTGAGAGAAGAAAATATGGTAACTTAAGTGCACTATCTTTTCCAAAACGGATTAACTAAAATTTATCCTTATTTAGTTGTACGTCTTTTATTTATTTTATTTTTTTTGGCCCATTGAATAATAAAAAGCAAATCTAATTGCAGGCATGTTTGGTCGCCCACTCTTAGATGATCTTCTGGAGCTTGGATTCATCTTCAAAGGTACTTATTTTACTGTGCTTGCTCACATCTATAATGTCATTGATGTAAATAATGAAGAGAAGTGGGCCCAAGATCTGTGCAAATGTAGTGAAATTCCTTACCTTTATTTCAGTTTCCAAGTGAGAGTTACAGGGGTATGTGTGTGGCTGTTGTTTTTGATTTTGTACTCACATGGAGAGGGAGAGAGAGAGAGATTTACTATATACATCATTGCATTGAAAACACTTTTGTGTTTTGGTTTAATCATTCTCTTCATTTTTGTTATCATATTTCTGTATAAATTCTTTGGTGTATTATTGTAACTAATATTTCAAATTCCTTAATCAGTCTTTCTAAACCTTCACCATCTCATCTTGAGAGGCTGTTATCAATTCATTGTAGGTAGGGAGAATGTCATATTGACATAGTCATAGGAATTTGGATTTCTGGCTATTAGATTTATGACATTAGCTAGGAGTGTTTATTTTATTTCTGACTAGTGCATGTTTCTATGTTTATTTTAGCATAGGCTGTGTTAGTTATATTGCTTACATCATTAGTCCATATCTATTTTTGTGTTGAATTCTCTAGAGTATAGATGTATTATTTACAAATATTTTCCTTTCTAATTTCTTGTGTGTTGTGTGATGTAGTGTATTGAAATCGTTTGTTGTGCATCTGTATGGTAGACTGACCAGTGAGTGTAATTCTTGTAATTTTTATAAGAATTTAAATTTCTAATATTTTCCAAAAATTTCTATAAAGGAATTTTATCGGATTTATTTCCCTTGCTTGATGTTATTGGGTTTGTAACACTCCATTGTCTACTAATTGGAGGAATAATCTCAGTTTTTCATTTCCCTATATTACATATGCGAGACCCAATCATATTTGCATTTAGTATGCAAAACACTTTCCTCAGCCATTTTATTGATATTTATAGTCAGCATCACTACATTCCTTTTACTTCTATATCTATTTGATTAATCATTGGGTTTTTTTAACTGAAAATCAAAATATATCTCTTGCTTTCATCAGTAGTCATAAAAATGAAATCCACTCCCACAATGCATTTTCAATTGAATATGCTAAATAAAAGTGAGATATATAGATGGATTGGTATATATAGATAGAATGATGAGACCCTACTAGATTTGTATTAAGTACACTACAGTCTCTCCTGGATTATTTCTCCTCGGCCATATTGTTAATTACTGATCTATAAATGTTTCAGATCTATTCTAATTAATATCATACACTTTAATTAGAAGAAACACAAGTACAAGAAGCCAACAACTATAAGAAATATCAACAGAATTCTGTATTATCTCACCTCACTTTACCCAGATATGTAACATTTTCTTTACAATATCAAACTGGTTAAGCAATAGTGCTTGAATATTCAAGTCAACAAAAGGGCCTATATGCAACCAAACAGAAATTGCAGATAGCTAACTAAACCTGCTAAAACTCTACATATCTTTTGGCAGACCTTACAAAAAATACTATTTATATTATAGTATGCACAGTATGCAAAACTATATTCTAATATTAAACACTGAATTGTTCTAATCTAATAATAGATTTGCAAACATGTATAGTGCATGTTACACAATCTGTTGTTATGAACATTATGTATATATAAATATGAATGAAAATAACATATATATATATATATATATATATATATATATATATATATATATATATATATATATATATATATATATATATATATTTGTATATATATATATATATATATATATATATTTATATATATATATATATATATTTGTATATATGTATATATATATATATATTTGTATATATGTATATGTATATGTATATATATTTATATATATACATATATATATGTATATATATATATATATATATATACATAGATGATACATACATGTATACATGCACATAGTTATCTACAAATATTTGTCTGTATATGTAGGTATGTATTAATGTATGTAAGAAATGTAATCATGTACATAAATATAATTACCAGAGTATTGACTGATAGGTGGAATGCTAAACTCACTCGATTAGTTTACAACCGGTTTTGTGTTACACCAAGGCTCTGTCAACTGCTTTGCACTTTAAAAGCTATTATTAGATATAGGCAGCATCAGGCATGAATTTTTTTATCATCATCAGCGACAACAACAAGAAGGGATTGGGTAGGAGATGATACATGCTTATGTGTATTGCAGACAGATTTATCATCTATCAAGTATAATGTGTCTCTTATTTCTAAAACAGCCATCCTTCCTAATAAAAAAATCTTGTTTATCAAAAAAATATCTGACTAAAAGCAGGTTTAAATATAAAACAATAAAAAAAATAGTAATAATTGTTTCTACTTTTGGCACAAGGCCAGCAATTATCTCAGTGTATTGCTGGTACTTTATTTTATCGACCCCGTAAGGATGAAAGGCAAAGTTAACCTCGGCGGGATTTGAACTCAGATCATAAAGGGCCATAGCTCTTTGCTGCAAAACATGGCGTCAGACCCTCTACCAGTACTGCCAATCCACAGTAATAATAATAATGATAATGATTTCATTTATTGGCCTCAAGTTAATAAAAATTGTTTCTATTTGAGGCACAAGGACAACAATTCTGGGGAAAGAGAATGTCAATTATATTAACCCCAGTACTTGACTGGTACTTTATTTTATCAGTCATGTACTGAGGTTGATTTACTGAACTTCTCCCTCAAAATTACTAGCCTTGTTTCTATATTAGAAATAATTCTAAATAATAATAACAAAATAAATATCTAAGTGCTTGATTGGCTTTATAGTCGAGGTTCCTTGCCTCTGGATTGTTGTATAATTCTGAGTTGGTTATGATGACAAAGTCTTTTGCTTTAAAAATATTTGATAAAATATGGACACAGCTTGGGAGAATGGTTAACAATTTTGTTTCAGGGACTTGAGGTCCTGGGTTCAGTCCCACTGAACATCATCCTGGACATGTGCCTCAAATCATTGCAGGCTGTTTTATTATAATTGGGTAGACAGAAACTGTTTGGAAGTTCAATGAATGAATTGTACATTTAATTCAAAGGTCCAGCTTTGTTATACATTATGACATGCTGAACCTCTCTGAAAATAATATTAAACATACAGATGTCTGTAGAATGCTCAGCCACTTACATATCAATTTAATGAGTAGGACACTGATCAAACATTAGAACAGTCAATCTTAAAACTTGGACAGGTTTGTTTACTTTATTCTATAATATAAATTATATTCATGAATCGTTATCATCATCAGTTAACATCCATTACCCATACTAGCATGGGTAGGATGGGCTGTCCCTTTGTGAGAGATAAGGTCAGAGGACTGTGTTTTGCTCACACAGAATATTTATATTAGCTGGGGAAGAGAAAAATAGCCTAGAGTATTTTATAGTGTTAAGCCTTTCTTTCTTTTTAACCCTTTCATGATTATATTTCTAATGAAATATATTTTATATCAATTAATTAATTAAGAATTTTGAAGGATTTTCTAAAACTATTGATTATTTCATTACTAAGATAGTAACTTAACATATGATTTTTATACTATTGGATGGCTTTTATTTAAATAGAAACCCTTTAAAATGGATGGTTTTGTTAGAAGCAGAGGCAGTATTGGCAGTGTTGGTATCAAATTGGTTAATTATCAAAAAGGTTAATTAGAGATTCCCATGTGGTATTTGTATAGGGAACAACAGGGGAAAGTATGATGATTGAAAGAATCACCATATATGTTTTGGCTCTTCAGAAGGCCTAACATTAGGCCTTCTGAAGAGCCAAAACATATATGGTGATTCTTTCAATCATCATACTTTCCCCTGTTGTTCCCTATCTATTATCTCAATATTGTATCACAAGGGCTGGCGATTCCCTTTTTTCTTTCACAAATGATTAACCATGTCTAATTTCTGTGTCTCCCAATGGATTACGACTCCCTTATACAACTGCACAGGATGGAATACACAAGGTTCTTTGTCCTGGTCTCTTCTGATGGAAGCTTTATTAAGGAAAGAAGTCTCTGAAGAGTAGACCTGCTTTAGAATACTGTCTTCATGATGTATGGCTTGCAGATCATTGATGAGAGGGAGGGGGGAAGCTGATGATGTTGGTGGTGGTGATGAAAATGATGATGAGAATGAAGAGTAAACACACTCACTAACACTCACATACACAGACATACAAACAAACAAACATCAAAAGTTAAACATAAACGTCAGTGACAATGGTATAGAGATGAAAACAATGACAATATTGTCAAGTGATGGCCATGGTTGGGCGTGGTTGGTGGTATGTAGTAGGGAGGAGAGAAGTGATGACGGAAAATAGATTAATAGTGATTCAGACATTAAATGCAATAAATATTAAAAGATCAATGATAATGATAATGATGGTAATGCTGTGGTTATGGTGGGGGGGGGGCAGTGGTGGTGATGGTAGGAGGAGTAGTGAAAATGATAAGTGGAGTTGTTGTTGTTGTTGTCGTTGGTGGTGGTGGTGGTGAAGGTGATGGTGGTGGTAGTGGTGTTGGTGGTTGTAATAGAGTGCTGACAATGATGGTGGGGTTGTTGTTGTTGTTAATGGTTATGAAGTTTGTGGTGGTAGCAACAGTAGTAATGTAGGAGGCATTGACTGTGACTGTCACCTTGTGCATTATATCATTAGATTTACAAATCATTTCTCCGGTGTTCCAATATATTCTGTATTTTCTGCTTAGCTATGTCCTTATATCATCCTGTTTTCCTATCACATATCAATGAGATTAATATCATCAACAGTAGCCATCCACCATCGTTTATTGCAGTGCTAATGCACTTTTATGATGCCTGTATATATATATTGTTTTATAGTCGTTTTTCTAGTTATCTCTCTCACTCTTTCTTTCTCTATCTATCTATCTATATATACACATATGGTCTTTCTAGCCTAAAGTTGTAAATGCCAATCTACATATACACATATGTATGTCCTCCTCAACAACACAGAGAGAGCCAATTTTTAACGCAGAAACAAAACTCTTTCATTGGATTTTAGACAGCATCAACAAGATAATTATGTATGTGTGAGTGTAAAGGTATAGAAGTCCTTACATGTGTGAATCTGCATATTTAGAATTATATGAGCACATATGCATGTTTCTATATCTATATGCATTTATATGCAGTTACTACATGTTAAATGTTTGGAATATTTTACATATGTTTACACTACTATTGATTGAAATTTTCTAAATATCCATGCTCTTTCTGATTCTGACTGTCAGTTTATATGTATGTATATATGTATGCATCAGCCTTCCATATTGGAAACGTTTAAGCATGTGGTGAGTGAAATGAACTTTGGCAATGCACCTGAAAAAGATGTTATAGTGAATAAATAGTGCAACAAAATAGTCCTAAATTAAACAATCTGTTGCATAACATATACCACCAGACATAGTTGAAGGATGCAGTCCCACTGAACTGGACAGATGCCATTCTCATTTCCCTCTTCAAGAAGGGACCCAAAGATGTATGACAACTACCATGGGATCTCTTTACTATCAGTTTTTTTTTTAAGTTTCTTCTTAGTCATCTGCTGATGCACCTAACATTCTGCTGGAATCTGTGAAGTTTACATCCATATTGTGGCACTGCAGATATGATTTTCATTGTACAATTACTCTATTGATCTTACGAAGGCCTCAACAGGCAGCCTCTTTGAAATATACTCTTGAAGCTGTGTTGCCATGAGAAGATTTATATATTCATTGCATGATGACATGAGTGCATGGGCTTGCACCAATGGTGAACTTCTATAACATTTCTCAGTTGAGAGATGTGTGGACAGGGTGATATGCTTCATTGACTTTGTTTGCTATCTTCTTTGCTGTTGTTTTGTTAAAAGTACAGTGATGTTTACAAGTCTAATAGAGAGGAAGTATGCAATTAATTCCTTGTGTGCAGGCTGCCTAAAAGAGTGATACACATTTGCTGGCTTTAGGTTCACATTAAGGTTAATGAGTAGTAAAAGTAACCAACACAAAACATGGAATGGTCAGATTCGAAATCGAGTAGACAGACAACATGCATGTCTGATGGGCTTAATCCATCACCTAATTTAACACAACCACCTAGCCATTTGCTGCTATTACTGGAATCCATTCTGTTGCAATCAATCATTCAGATCAGGTTTCTCATTTGAAGATAACTTGGCAACAACTATATATACAACTTTTCTTCCTCAAACTAAACCTTTAAAAAACAACAGTAACAACACTAGTTTCATAAGAAAACAACCACAATTGTGTAAATAAAACTGGCTGGAGATCAAAACGCAGTCAAAAAGACATATACACCACACTTTCTTTTATAGTATGGAGATTGGATGTTTTATTGACTGGCAAATCATAAAAATCTGTCATCTACAAAGCATTGATTATGTTAATAACAAGATTAACAAGATTAGGCATCAAGATAACACAATTGTGTTACAGTACAATAGTTGATGACATGTTTAAGTAGATTCTAACAAATCAACTTTAAGCTGCAGGCTTCTTCTTCAAAAGTGAGGGTAGTGGGAATAATTTCTGACAAAATTTCTTGATAAATCTCACTGCCATTTGAAAAGAAAAGCAATTGTTGTCAAGAAAAATCTGAATTATCAATGAAGTGTGTAGATCATAATGTGCTACACTTCAACAGACTGCACTTCACTATATTACACTATATCACACTACACTATACAATAATACAATACACAACACTATGGTATTATACACTATACAACATTACACCACACTAAATTAAACTACATTATATTGTACTGCACTATGTAAACCATACTAAACTTAACTACACTGAACTTCAATAGATAACACCAGTGGTTTCCAAACTTATTTTATCAAAGAATCCTCATATAATTTTCCAAAATCGTGGAACCCTTAGATAGTTTTAACACAATTGTGTTATCTTGATACCTAATTTTCATAAGGCATTAAATGGAAAAAAATTGTTTTAGAGAGAAAATTGTATCAATATATATAACAACATTGCAGTTCACTGATTTGGTATCTCATCTTTCCCTTGCAAGTTAGGAGATGCAAAAAAGTTTTGTTCATCTTTTCATTTTTCAAGCAATTTGTAACCCCTGTGTCTGTAATAATATAATAATTTTTAAAAAATTAATTTGATTAAAAGACCCCTCTTCTCATTAAACCCAAGAATGTTTTTTTCAAAACCTAGGGGGTTCTCAGATCTCACTTTTTGTTAAGCACTCATCCTCATAGTTCAACTGCAGTAATAGACAGTCACAAATATCGATCTATCTATTGCTGCAGCATTTACAATCAGTTGTTTTCTCATGGTCCAGTGATGAACCTTTGTAACTGCTGGGATTTTAACCCCTAGGTCGATTTTGTCCTCAAAATACACAGAGCTGGAATAGATACAAATAGGCAACTTCTTTAATATTTTAATCCCAACAACCATTCCAAGACCGGTATTTTATTTATTGAGCCTGCAAAGTGGATCTTGGTAAGAGTTAAAATCAAAGAACTAAGAGTTGAAACAAATACCACAAAGTAAAACTTACCCTAAAACCTCTGCCAATCCACCATCCTGGACTTACACTACACTACATGCTAGCATAGAAAATAGATGTTAAACGATAATTATATATATACATATATATATATATATATATATATATATATATATATATATATATATATATATATATATATATATATATATATATATATATGAGAGAGAGTGAGAGAGAGAGAGATAACTACATACCAGCTACCACCAATTTGTCAACAGTATACAATCACTCTTCTCACTCTGTATATACGCACGAGCACACACATGCATGTACACACATACACACACTCACTCACTTACATACACACACACACATATTTATAACCTTAAACCAGAAAGCTGGTTCTAATGCTTGTAATAAAGTGAACTTCATTAAAGTTATCTACAGGCTAGATCATGGTGTTAAACTTGGCAACAGATTAAGTCTATCACACAGGTAGGCTACAATGGGATTTGAACACAGGAAAAAAGTTGAACAAATACTACAAGTCTTCACACTAACAATTTTTCTAATCTACTGCCTTGGTATTTCATTTTATCAACTCCAAAAGGAAGGAGGAAAGCCAAAATTGATATCAGTGTGATATAAACTCAGAATGCAAAATGTCAAAACAAATACTGTAAGGCATTTTCCCCTACACACTAATGACTTTGCCAAATCACTCTCTTTGTAAAATGGCACTCGTCTGTCATTTCCAACAATGCAGGAGTAGTATCATTCATAAGTAAGTACACATAAAAGCTTAGGGGAAAGTAAACGATGATTAACATAAGATGATGACAGTCCCAGCTAGGGTTGATTTAAGTCATATTAGGTGGTGCTTTTACTAATCAAAGTTACTTCTCTTGCACAGGTAACATTGGCTTTGATGAAAGGCAAAGCTACTACATCTAGATCTTCAAAAGATTCCACTGGCAGTGCCAGATAAATATTTTGAAAATCAGCTGGAAATTTCTTGTTCCTGAGACATAAGTACTGGAAATGTGAAGCTACTTCATCATCATCATCCCCGTTTTACGTCCGTTCTTCCACGCTAGCATGGGTTAGACGGGTTGTCCTGTTGTGGGCAGTGTCCGGTCAGCTGACCTTGTCCCGCTCATACAGGAACTGATTCTGGCTTGATTTCTACAGCTGGATGCCCTTCCTAAAACCAACCTCATTTACAGTGAATGCTGGGTGCTTTTTTCCGTGGCACCTCCACGACCACTTTGCAGTGGAATGATAGGGACCCCAGTCCTATCATCTCATTTCTACAGCTGCGTAAACTGGAGCAATGTGAAATAAAGTGTCTTGCTCAAGGAAACAACACATCATCTGGTCCAAGAATTGAACTCACAACCCTTCGATTGCAAGACCAATGCTCTAACCACTAAGCCATGTACCTTCACATATGTATCATATTCACTGAGTTAGTCACATCATATATCTTAATAACTTCAGATTTCTAGCGAGCTAGCTTTTGGTAAATGACCCCAGCACAAAACAAAACAGAAATTTCTTGGTATCACAAAAGTTAACAGGTTACAAATATCTCAATTTGAATAGAAATGAATAGTTTTATAAATAAGGAAGGCTGTTAGCAATTTGAAATGTTCAAAATATCCATCTGACACTGCTGGTCTTTTGAAGATCTGGATGTCATAGATTTGCCTTTACTTGAAGCCAGTGTTACTTGTCTTTATTGATAATAATAATAATAATAATAATAATAATAATAATAGTGAGTAAAATCGAAGTTGCAGTTGAGATTAGCATTTTTCGAAATCAATCTTCAGTGAAAATTGCGGCCGGAGAGATGTTGCCACAAAAGCAACCGCAACAACAAAAATACAAACAGGTTAAAGATGAACCTGGACCTGATTGATAGATATTATATAAATATCTTTGGGCGGTGGATTGGCAGTATCATAGAGGGTCGGACACCATGCTTTGACGCAAAGAGTTACGGCCCTTGCCATTCTGAGTTCAAATTCTGCTGAGGTTGCCTTTTATGCTTACGGGGTCGATAAAATAAGTACCAGTAATGCACAGGGATAATTGCTGGCCTAGCCAAAAGTAGAAACAATTATATAAATATCTTTGATTGGTTTCTGGGAATCCAAATACTACACTTCAAGTTGTATCCTAAGAGGGAACGATGATATCCCTTTCTCAACAGGTATTTCATTCCGTATATATATATATACCTCAGTTTAAAAGATCCTACTTTAATGGATTTCAAATCTAATGGACTGTGGTCATGGTGGAGGCAGGTGCCTACTGGTAAGGGTGTTGGACTGACAATCATAATGTAATGGGTTCGATTCCTGGACTGAGATATGTGTTGTTTTCTTGAGCAAAACATTTCATTTCCCATTGCTCCAGTACAGTCAGCTGAAAATGAGTACCAGAAATAGCAGGGAGTTTAACACTGTGATGGTGTGGCATCCTCTCCAGTGGGGAGTCATGTACTCTCATTTGCTTAATGCCACAGAAACCGGGATAAGCACCAGCTTCATGAGCTACTGAGTTTTCAACTTTTATACTGTGGTCATGAGAAAACAGACTACAACTAGATTTTCATAATGAGAAGTAAAAATTACATATTCTTTATTATAATTTAATAATATTATATTGTGCACTAGTGTATTTTACATTAAAAACAATAAAAAATGACAGCTGGTTTACATTCAATTTATGAGATACCTGATGATTCTTTAATAAAAGCTGAAACTAGTTAGATCAATTTCGTTTTCTGACCACAGAGAGGAACTTCTGTGGCTTATCCAAACTTATCCCAGTGTCACAGAGTACAGAACTCATTTGGCAGGCTTGTTGTTGCCCCCCCCCCCCCACACACACACACACCCAGTTGCTTCTGGTACTCATATTTTTAGTGTAGTAGACTGGTTCAACATAAACTGCTCAAGAATACAATGTCTCTTTGGTACAAGGAAACAAATGCATGATAACAAACCCAACACTTTAACCAACAGGCTATGTGCTTTCACCTATATCTAAATAAGTTAGCTGTAATTTATGATACCTCAATGAAAAATGCTATTATATTAAATAAATAAATAAGTCAAACTGTTGTATTGAAATAATTATAATTGAATTTAATTAAGAGCTCCAGCAATTGAGTTTATGTCAGTTACTTCTGTGTTTATATTTTTCGAAAACATAATACCTAGTAGATTCATATCTAAGAATAATGGATCTGGGAAAATAAATATCTGATGCAAATATACAAATATACATTGGCTGATTTAGCTTATTGAAAATTTCTCTATAGAGATATTGTATTATGTTCTGGCATTGCTGAAGGCTAACTGCAATTCTTCTTTTATATATTTTCATATTTCTGGAAATAATAATCAGCATAATTGGTTGTATATCTGAAGTGATAAATAAGATATTTTGAATGATCAGTTGAAATATATTCTCAAAAGAAGCACCAAGCATAATGCATCGGTAGTAAATTTTAGAAGTTTATTAGATTAGGGAATTTTAAGATCGTAAACGAAGATCGATTTCGGTTTGACAGGAAGAGAGAAGAAACTGGTGGTGGTGGTAGTAGTAGTAGTAGTAGTAGTAGTAGTAGAGGTGGTGGTGGTGGTGGTAGTAGTAGTAGTAGTAGTAGTAGTAGGAAGAGGAGGAGAAAAATGATGGTGATAATGATCTTATACATAAGGTATATTTTATGAGCATAAGTACAATGTTTGGGATATTTTAGAGGCTTCATATTTGTATATAACTAGCATAACTCAATTCTGTTCAATTCAATTCATTGATACATCATACAAATAGATTAGAGTCCTAGTGACAGGGGACGATGATGAAAAGATATCCTTATTATATTGGAGCTATGTAAATATACATATATATATATATATATGATACTGTCAGCACATTCTCTCACTAAATATAACACCCTCTCTTAGAAAATCATACTATACGCTGTCTCTTATACCAACCATCTCTCTGAAGGAATAACACAGAAAGTGTAAGAGAAAGAATGAAAGAGGAGAGAGAGAGAGAGAGAGAGTTGTTGTTTTCTAATGCTAAAGGCTATACATCAATATAATTTAGCTAACCTCCATGTTCAACAAAGGAGCTTCTTAATAGGCATTTGAACTGCTAGAAATAACTACCAAATCTCAAATATTACTGTCTTAAATAAAAGATGTATTGAACAATGTAGAACCTCATGTACAAAAAGATGGGATGGTCATGATTGGAATACCTTTCATCATAGGTCTATTTGATCAGAGCTGATCTGGAGCTAAATAACAATAATCAAATATATTAAGTAATTAATATGAAACATTGTGAGATATGTAAAAATTGATGAGAACTTCAGAAAGCTGGTACAATGAGGAAGATAAAGGTCAAAGGACAACAAATAAAACAAAACAAAGTAGTGGTTTTTTACCCACTATATTTTTCAACATGATATTTCAGGGATATACACTCTTATCAAATGCAAAACAAATATGATGCATTCTTCCTTCATTGGTCTGAGTGTGTTGATTACGCATGTGGAACAGTCATAGAAGCTACACTGCACCATGTAGTTCTGTTCTATTGGTTATTTGTAGCTTCTATGACTGCTCCCCGTATGCACACTCCACACACTCAGACCAGTTAAGGAAGAACGCATCATTTTTGTTTTGCATTTGAAAAAAGGGTCTTAACCTTGAAATATACTGGGTAAAAAAACATTACTTTTTTTGTTTTATTTGGACATACATTTCAGAATAATAATTGTTTCTACTTTTGGCACAAGGCCAGCAATTGCCCAGTGCATTTCTGGTACTTTATTTTATTGACCCCATAAGGATGAAAAGCTAAGTTAACCTCAGCAGGATTTGAACTCAGAATGGCAAGGGCCATAACTCTGTGTATCAAAGCATGGCGTCCGACCCTCTACCGATACTGCCAATCCACAATAATAAAAGCGAAAGTGTATATATCCCTATAAAATACATTGTAGTGCTCTCTAGTGTCCGAATTCTTTTGTTGTTTGTCGGAGAAAATTTGTGTCCTAGAATGCTGGAGAAATTTTTGTGTCCGAATTCCACGTTAGGTGGAAGAAAGTGTGTCCCAACGAAAAGTTCAACACGTGTTCGGTGTCTGTGTATGTCTGCATGTTCCTTATTTTGTTCTTTCGGGTTGCAAATTGTTGATGAGTTTTACTGCAGCGAAAGAAGAGTTTATTGGTGTTTTTTCCATGTTGGTTGTTCGCATCACGTCGGCAGTCACCACTTTTAGTGAGCTGGTCCCAGGGTTACTTACTCCAGTAAGTACCACCGGATCCCAACTACTAAATTTAATAAAAATAAGAGATAGAAGAATTTTCATACAATTTCATTTCGCATGAGAATTATCTCTCACTACATTTGAAGTAATGACTGAAGCATAATAAGTTTCTCAAGACGAGTATCAAAATAACTTGCATTTATTGTAGTCCATGTTACAAATGTGGTAAACAAATGACCTCATGGCATGACAAGGTATAATCCTAAACCATAAGATGTGGTTGGAAAAGGGTTAGCATGCTTGCGTTCGATGCGACCACTTCAAGGGCCGATCGGCAAAAAAGAGAGAGATGAACTTCAGTTCACTCTTTTATAATCCTTTGAACGGAAGTTCAAAGAAGATTCTAGAATTTCAATGGGAAGTAACTCTAGCTACTTCCCTTGTCTAGAGAGCACTACAACATGTTTCTTTGTGGTTGATTAGATGATATGCACGTCTTCAATTAGATATGGGTGGAGGTGGCTAGGGCAGACCTCAGATCGTTGAAACTCACTGAGGAGATGACGAAGGACCGTGACAAATGGAGAGATGCTGTGCTGAATAGGACCTGTCCAACCCTTGCAAGCAGGGAAAAGTGGACGTAAAATGATGATGATGATGATGATGATGATGATTGGTGCAGTCTTGATAACACACTTTGTATTTATACAGCTATAACTGTATATACTATATATATATGGAGATTGATGTATCGACTAGCATGGTTGTGGTTAAGTTACTACCTATTTCTAGTCTCAAGTAGAAATAAGTAGCAACTTAACCACTACCAAGCTAGTCAATACATCGATCTCCGTCGATCAATTGGCCCTCTGAAATGATCGCAAAATAATGAACTAACTCTCTACCTACACCTGACTTCTGTTTTTATTGTTCAAACACATATGTATAAATGACTCTGTAACTCGGACAAATTTCCATTGAGGAAACCGTAGGTGGTGATCACCTACTACAAGAACTACCTGTCACACTGCCAAATCTCGCTGCAACCATCCTTCCTAGGATACATTGAGTTCTAACAACCAGGTGGACTCCAATATATATATATATATATACACATGTAATATATTTACATACACACACATTACGAAAAAATATTTTTCTTCCGGAGTGAGGCTCTCCATACATATATATTGTATACAAACATATTATATGTGTTTATATATACACCTTTCTCTCTTTCTATATATATTCACATGTGTAACCTATTTTGAATAGGTATATTGTATGCCTACATATCGTAAGAAATAACTAAATTGTTTAGTGTCAGGAAGGGCATCCAGCAATAAAACATTAATTCAGAAAGTCTCGTCTGTATATTTAATTTGACAAAAAATTAATGTTTATGAAACATATATATATATATTAAACAGTGAGACAATTATTTTATTCTATATTTTAAGACTATTTTTACGAATATTTACTAAGATTTGCTATTATCATTTTCATCTTCATCTTTATTATTGACTTTGTAATACATTTGAATCCTGTAGAATTTAACTTTGCCTTTTATCCTTCTAGGGTCAATAAAATAAAGAATCAGCCAAATACTGTGGCGGACATAATCAACTTTCCCTTCATCCAGCCTTGTACCAAAATTAGTAACCATTATTATTGAAAGGCGGTGGATTGGCAGTATTGGTAGAGGGTCGGACACCATGCTTTCCAGCATAGTTACGTCCCTTTACGATCTGAGTTCAAATCCCGCTGAGGTTGACTTTGCCTTTCATCCTTACAGGGTCGATAAAATAAAGTACCAGTAATGCACTGGGTAATTGCTGGCCTTGTGCCTAAAGTAGAAACAATTATTATTGAAAGGCGGTGAATTGGCAGTATCGGTAGAGGGTCGGACGCCATGCTTTCCAGCATAGTTACGTCCCTTACGGTCTGAGTTCAAATCCCATCAAGGTTAACTTTGCCTTTCATCTTTACGGGGTTGATAAAATAAAGTACCAGTAATGCATAATAATTGTTGGCCTCGTGCCAAAAGTAGAAACAATTATTATTGGTGAATGGGCAGTATCAGTAGTTTGTCAAACACCAAACTTTGCAGCATAGAGTTATGGTCCTTTAAGGTCTGAATTCAAATCTCGTTGAGGGGAACTTTGCCTTTCACCCTTAAGGGTTCAATAAAATAAAGTGCCAGTAATGCACTGTATGCCTAAATCAGAAACCATTAATATTATCATTACACCATTATTATAAACAGCACAGTTTTTGTCTATTATTAATATAGAATCCAACCCCCAAACCACCACACTGCAGTTGCCCTACTCTATGGAAACACAACAACGTTTGTTGTTACAAACTGAGATTTATAAAATAATTTTTTTAACATCAATTTTATATTTTTTTGTTTTCCCTCACCTTGTTTCCCTCTCTCCCATTCCCTATCTCCTTCTTCTTTTCCAATCTTCATTCTCACTCTCTCATGTTCTCCTACCCTTTTCATATTTTCTATGTTTATTAAACACACACACACACACATATATATTTATATATATATATATATATATTATTTCCACAATTCTGCAGGTGGTAGTTTTATTTGTTATGTTTTCAATAAATGCTTCAGATGATCTGCTGGAGGTTAACAGAAACATTGCTGTTATTTAATTAAATCTTTATACTTTGGTCCCTTTATTCTTCTGAATCTTATCTTTATTGCGTGCATTGACTGCACAAGTAAGTGAAACTCTCTGTGTGCCTTGTTTAAGCACAGGTAGTGTTATGTATTGGTTTTGTTCTCTGTTACATTGAAAATTTTTCTTTAACACCTCTTTTATTGAATTTAGTCACTGGACAGTGGCCATGCTGAGAAATGACCTTCATAGATTTTTATTTTTTTTTTTAATTTTGACTGTGTCCTTTAGCTTGTTTATCATTCTCATAAGATATGCAATGCACAGTGGACATTGGTGTAAGGGGAGATAACTCAATTGAATCATAGTTAATGTTTAGGTTTTCCCCATATACTGATATATATCATACACCTATACACACACACACACATATATATTTAGAGTTTATTCAGGCTTATCTCTTAACCTGTTACATAGAAGTTTCCCAAATGCTTAGCTAGTTTCTAAATTTAGTCAATTGCCTATATCTAACCATCTTTGACAAAGTTCAGGAACTAGCTACACACTGAGGAAAACCAGACAAGACAAGCAGGCTAGTGGATCAGCCCTAATAAACTGGTAATTTCTACTATAGCATTAAGTACTCCTTCTCTTGTTCACCAGTTCCAATATACTAATGTATGTACATGTGTATGTATGCATGTACATGTGTGTGTATGTATGTATGCATGTATGTATGTACATGTGTGTGTATGTATGTATGCATGTATGTATGTACATGTGTTATCTCTTTCTCTTAATTTCGAGTATATTTTTTTGACCGGCCACCTTCCTGGTGGCAAGGTTGTAAAAGAAAAGAAATTGTCATCCCTTGAATCGCAAGAATGTTTTTCAAATTTTGAAGGTGCCAGCCATCACAGCCATTTGTAGACTATAAATTAGGGAGCTCCGCTTTTTGTCCGCAAATCCAAGTTCAGTCATACTTTGGTCCAAGCCGGTTGGTATATAACCCGTAGCTCCAATAATGATGGGTATGAAGCTAAAGGTGTATCTTGGATACTGGATTTGTAAACTCCTCATCAATGGTCCGTAGATGTCCTCCTTCTCCTGTATTTTTCTGACGTTTACATCAAGTGGGCAGCTGATCTCCACAACAGAACACGTTTTCAATGTGTGGTCCCAAACAACAATATCAGGCCAGTTGTGCTTTAATTTGGTGGCAGTTTTTATTTTCAGGTTCCACCAGTATTCCTTAGTGCCATCTGTCTCAATATATTCTTCCTCGTTTGTTGTTAATTTTGTTTTCCGAAGTGCGTTCCAGATGGTTCTAGCTATCTCATCGTGTCTCATGGGGAGGTAGTAGCGAGATGACATTCTTTCGCAGTTGGCAACAATGTGGCTTACATCCTCGATCTTTGTTTTACATAGCCTACATTTATAGTCTGCTGCTGGCCCTCCCCTTTTGTGCAGCAGATATTTGGTAGGGAGTTCTTGTTCCTGTATTGCATAGAGATATCCCTCAAGGTGTGATGTCATAAACTTGTCGGAACTCCATGCCAGGATTTTTTAGTGGTTTATCCCCTCTATGGTCTGTGTTTTACGTCTCAAGTATCCATGCACAACTTTTTCTGTAAATTGGTCAATTTTTTCTTCTTGTTTGAACATTGAATAGGATCTTCCGATTTCTCTGTGTGAGAGATTTATATCAGGCTTTATTCCATATCTCTCCTCCAGATCAGTCGCTATTCTAATGATATTTTTTTTCCATGCTTATAAACCTGGGCAAGATGGTTGCCAACCTTTTTCCTCTGTTGAAGGTGTTGCTTCAGTGTTACTATCCGGGTCTCATATGTTGTTAATATGGATTTTAGACCCCGGCCACCTTCCTTGTCTGAGAAGTTTGCGAGTTCTAACATCCATCTCACTTAGTTCTTGCAATGACCAGTTCAGCAGGCTAAATGTTGGCGTTAGAATTAGCACAGCATAAGTATTGTGGGCAATGTATTTGTTGTACACTGACAGTTCTGATGACCATATTTTCTTTACTCTTCTGAGATATTCAGTTCTGGTTCTCTCCTTATTAAGGAGTCGATCATATCTGACATTCTCATCCTGTCCAAGATATCTGTAGTTGTCACCTGACTGTAGAGGTTGTATTGTCAGGCCCTTTATCTCTAAATTTCTAGAGGAGGGCACAGCTCTTCCACGTTTTACTGCCAAATATGCACACTTGGACTCACCAAATTTCATTTTGATGTCTGTTGAAAATTGTGTAATGAGGTCCAATTGTTTCTTGATGTCATTGATATTTGGCCCATACAACTTCAGGTCATCAACAAAGAAAAGATGGAAGATACTTCTGGACCCACTTCTTTGTCCACCTTGTTTCCTGAGTAGGTAAGATAGTGGATTTAGTGAGAGAACGAAGAGTAGCACTGACAAGCTATCACCCTGAAAGATGCCCTTCTGGTAATGTATCTTATCAGTCTTAACTTGCTCCTTCTCACCTCTCAGGATCAAATTGGTGTACCAGGTCTTGGTCAGGCGTTCAACAGCAGCTACCAATGGTTGTGGGACTTTAGCTAACTGTAAAGCCTTAACAATCTACCCATGAGGTACACTATCAAATGCTTTTTGATAGTCCAGCCCCACCACAGTCATGTTTCTGCAATTCTTTGTTGTTTTTTCCTGAATCATTTTATTAGTTAGTAGGTGATCTATGCAACCCCACACCTCCCTCTTTCCACCAGCTTGCTCAGGTGTTATGATGTTGTTGGTAGCACAGTGATCCTGTAAGAACAGGTTAAGGCACCCAGTATATAATTTATACATGATGTTTTGGCAGGCTATTGGGCAGTAATTTGGCTATGTTTGTGAATGAGGAGAGTAGTGGCAGTTGATAACCATCTGGGCAGTTCTTGTGTGCCTTTAATGGTTTCTGTAAACAGCCATATGAGATCTTGCTGATAGAAAGTGAAATTCTTCAACCAGTATCCTGTAATGAGGTCTGGGCCTGGTGATTTCCTATTCGACATTTTCTGTAGAGCTGTTTCCAGTATTGACCCATCTATGTCATATTGTTTTGTCTGGACATGTTGGCAGTAGTCCTGTTCCAGTTCTTTTAGCCAATCAGTTTGTCTGTTGAATGTGTCTGTATGTATGCATGTATGTATGTATGAAAAATATCTTCATGCACAGGCATTGCATGATAGAATTAATTAATAATTATTAATAATGGTATTTCGTGCAATGGTCATACTCAATAACAAAGGGGCAGCCATCATCATGTATGTACATAAATATAAATATATACAGAGAAATTTGTGCCTGACTGCTGAGCTCATGCTGTTTCCACAGTTCATAGATAACAAAAATCCATTCACTATTGAAATAACATGAGTAAATAAAATGAGCTCAGCTATCTTTTCTAGATTTTCACTATATATATATACACTCTACTATCCCAAGTATCAAGTACTTAGCTGAACATGATCTTACTAGTCCAAACAAGTAATTCCCAATCTCTCTCTCTCTCTGAGTGTGTGTCTGTGTGTGGGTGTGTTTATGTGTGTAAAAGGCTTTGACAGAATTACTCTCTACCAAATTTCATCTCATAGTTTTCTTTACTAGTTTATAGGGTAATTAGTTCAGATTTTGGTTAACTTTTAATTTTCATTTTTTAGATGGGCACCAAAATATGGTGCCAGGATCATAATCATCATCATTTAATATCCATTTTCCATACTTGCATGGGTCAGATGGATTGTCCTATTTGAGGCAAGTCAAGGTTAGATGACCATGACTTGCTTATACAGAAATGATTTGGGCTTGGTTTGGTTTCTACAGCTGGATGCCCTTCCTAATGCCACCACATTAACAGTGAGTACTGGGTGTTTATTGTCGTGACATGACATCTACATGACCACTTAATAGTGAGAGCTGAGTACTTTTTGTCATGACTCCTACATGACCATTTTATAGTGTGGGCTGGGGGCTTTGGTGGCAAGTATGTGTGGGGATTAGGGATTATCTGCATTGAGAGACAAGTCTAGCCAAGATTGGCCATGCCATACATTGCTCTGATGGGACTGTAAATTTGGCCGGGATGTTACAGCTGGATGCCCTTCCTAATGTCAACCACCTTTATAGTTTGTGCTGTGTGCTTTTTGTTGTGACTCCAGAAGCTACTAATTATTAATATTAATTTAAGTTTAAGGCGGTGGATTGGCAGTATTGGTAGATGGTCGGACGCCATGCTTTCCAGCATAGTTACGTCCCTTTACGATCTGAGTTCAAATCCCGCCAAGGTTGACTTTGCCTTTCATCCTTACGGGGTCAATAAAATAAAGTACCAGTTATGAACTGCGTAATTGCTGGCCTTGTGCCTAAAGTAGAAACAAATATTAATTTAAGTTCTATTGTTGTACAATTTAGTTTGCAATTCTAATTTACTTGTTAAATTTAATGTTCAAATTCTTCAGTTGAATAGTGAATGTTAACGTGCATTAGGCAATATTTTCTGGATTCTAGTGATGGATGGAATTTATGATTATGAATATCATCACATTTTGAATTAATTTGTTTAAGTTAAGTGCTAATTCTGAATTTAATGGTTAATTTTAATGTTGTTCTCTTTACTAATTTATGGGTGATTAGTTTAGGATTTGGTGAATTTTAGTATAAAATTTTTTATTTTCTTGATGGATAATTAGTTGATTGAATCCATTTTGTGTGAGTTGCATAAGCGACAGCCATTGTGTATGATGGTTATATTTATTAGTCTGCTAGTCAATATGATTAAGTGTGCTACAGAGTATATGGTGCCAATTTATCTGGTAGCTGCAATTCAACAAAAAACAGATATTAAAAGCAATTTCAATATGACATATTTCATCATATTAGTATCAGTTGAGTGAGTTAGTTTTAATTTTAACTTTATTATTACTAAGGTGTTATAATTTTAGTATATATTTATTTATTACTTAGCTATAAATTTCAGTGTTTTAATGTTAAACATTATGATGTTTTGTATTAGTTTATTCTACACTAGCTGCAATACCCAGTAATACCTAGGAAAGGTGGGGTTATTCGCAGTTCGCAGAGTGCGCCTGAAAATGCTAGCGACCCTGGGTGCCCATACTGGATTTTCAATAGCAACCTTTGCTAGGTGTGTTTATGACAGATCAATATTTCTGTGTGGAACTATCAATAGCTGTTTAAGTCATAAATCCTTCTTCCATCCAGCTTTCTTCATTCAGAGTGAATAAGCCAGGGAAGTTTGAGCTCGAAGAGTATCAAACTTATTCAACTAACTTATGTATAAGAATACCAAACTTACTGCCTTAGTGCTCAAGAACAAACACAGAACAATTGAGGAAGTAATCGCAATTATTGAAGAAATTATAACCGAGTAAACATATTCAGGTACTGTTCAAGCACCGTGTATATCATCTTTTATAAAGCCCTTTGAATAACTGAAGCAATTCAATGAAACCATCCCGTTTTCCCCCTATAGTAGACATAGTCCGAGGAAACACACCATAATAAGTCGGATAAACAATCAGAAGTGTTGGCCCTAAAGAGGGCCTTGTAACATTCGCTATTACAAAGTGTCAATAATGTGGGAGAACTTACATTTTCTCAATTTGTGTTAATCTTCCCACGATCCAACACCTCGAAATATCAACAAAATAAACTCTACTCTCAAAGACGGCCTGTTACAATTAAAATGCCGGGAGTACGAATATTCGTCAACATACAATTTGGGTTTTATTCTTCTGACTAAGCTCATGGTAAGCTAACTTCTTGGTCATTGATCATCACATTTTTTTGTAACTTATCACCGATTCCTGCAGTTGACCTTAATGTAACCTAAGCACATGCATGTGTTCAGAATCCATATCAGTGGATGTGATATATATCATCATCATCATCAACGTTTAACATCCGTGT
Organism: Eledone cirrhosa; assembly: GCA_964016885.1. NCBI lineage: Eukaryota > Metazoa > Mollusca > Cephalopoda > Octopoda > Eledonidae > Eledone > Eledone cirrhosa. The sequence goes on from OZ024741.1 coordinate 171,696,638, forward strand.
TCCACGCTTGCATGGGTTTGGACGGGGGTTATCCCACTTGAGGCAAGAGTGATTGTCTTGCTCGCATAGGACTGTCTGGCAGGTTTTCTACAGTTGGATGCCCTTCCTAACACCAACCACATTTACAGTGTGGGTCTGGGAGGTTTTTACCGTGTTGCCTACACGGCCACATTACAGCGTGGACTGTGTGTTTTTTTGTTGTGACACCTACACGATCTCATTTGTTTCGGCCTGGATGGTGTGGCACCAACATAACTTTACATAGAAGGGGGCGGTGTGGATGGGGTGGGACGGGGGTGTATTTTGTTAGAGATGCCTACTGATTGTAGTAGGTTTTACTATGTATTTAGGTAAGGCGGGTCTTCTCTATTACTGAGTACCGCTAAAGGTCTCGGTCCAGTGACATTGTCTTGGAGAGGTGTAAGTGTGTGAGGTCGGAGTTTATCAGCTCGTCCTAGGTTTTTCTAGGTCTGCCTATTCCGTGGCTACCGTCTATCTTTATTGCCCTGCACTTTGTTATACAGCTATCGACTTTCATGCGCATCACGTGTCCATACCAACGTAGCCTTCTCTCGAGTAAACAACATCTGATCCCTCATATTTCTAATTTTTTCCTTAGTTCGTTTATGCTTTGCCGTTCATGTATATTACTATTACACATCCAGCGGAGCATGCAAGCTTCGTTCCTCTCTAGTCTGCGTATATCCTCTGCACTCAGTGCCCATGTCTCACTGCCATGCAACATTGCTGTTCGTATGCAGGCATCATACAACCTGCCTTTCATTTTTAGGGAGAACCCTTTAGCGGCTTAGTGGTATAAGCTCTCTGAACTTTTTCCATCCAGTTCGGACTCTAGCTACTGTACTTTCAGAGCACCCTCCCCCACTGCTGATTTTGTCACCCATGTAACGGAAGCTGTCCACTACTTCTATAGAGCCCTCTGCGCAGTTGAAAGAGCTAGTATTTTGTGGGCACTTGCTGCTACTTATTGCACCAGAGCACCGGCCACATGTGAAATCTATGTTCTTAGTTAGCTTACCTGTGATCCCACTACATCTTTTATGCACCCATACTTTGCATTTCTGACACAAAATGGAGTTTCTATCTACGCCTTTCCTACACACTGAGCATGGCCACTTCCCGGAAGGGACCGCCGCCTTATTTTCTTTCCTACAAACTAGAACTTTGGTCTTAGCCAGGTTAATTTTAAGGCCTTTTGATTCTAGGCCGTGCTTCCATGTTTGGAATTTCTTCTCTAGCTCGGCCATTGATTCAGCTATGAGTGTTAGGTCGTCTGCGTATAGGAGTTCCCATGGGCAGCCGGTCTTGAACTCCTCTGTTATAGCCTGAAGGGCAATAATAAATAGTAGGGGGCTGAGAACAGAGCCCTGATGGACGCCAACTTTTACGCTAAACTCTTCACTATATTCGTTGTTAATTCTAACCTTGCTGACTGTTTCTTTATACATGGCTTGTATAGCTCTCACAAGCCATTCGTCAACACCTAGTTTTCTAAGAGCCCACCAGATAATGGAACGGGGAACTCTGTCGAAGGCTTTCTCCAAGTCGACAAAAGCTAAGTATAGGGGTTTACTTTTAGCTAGGTACTTCTCCTGTAGTTGTCGTACAATGAAAAGAGCATCTGTGGTACTTTTGCCTGACACAAACCCGAACTGCATTTCATCTAGGTCAATTCTCTCTCTGATTAGTTGCGCTATTACTTTTTCCGTGACCTTCATGACCTGGTTGATTAATTTAATGCCTCTATAGTTACTCCTATCTAGGGCATCTCCTTTACCCTTATAACAGTTAACGATGATGCTGCTATGCCAGTCCTTTGGAACAACCCCATATATATATATATATACAGAGAGATCTGTTCAGGCGTCAACCAAAATTAGATTGTCGTCTGCATTGTTTGAAATTTTTTAATGGTATATTTCTAATAAGTTGTTGCCTCGTTTTGGAAGACTGAGTTGTGGGAGGAGGAAGTGGAGTAGTGGGAGGGAGGGAGGGTTTAATATACAGTAGTAGTATCTCCTCTTCCTCCTCTCTCACTGAAACGTCTTCTTTTTCTTCCTCTATTGTTAAGATGTCCCAGAGGTTCCATTATTGAATATAAATATTATATATATATATATCATTTTCATTTTTCATTTCATTTTACGTCCGCTTTTCCCTGCTTGCAAGGGTGGGACGGGAACTGATTCTGGCTTGATTTCTACAGCTGGATGCCCTTCCTAACACCAACCTCATTTATAGTGAGTGCTGGGTGCTTTTTTACCGTGGCACCTCCATGACCACTTTGCAGTGGAATGATAGGGACCCCAGTCCCTATCATCTCATTTCTACAGCTGAGTAAACTGGAGCAATGTGAAATAAAGTGTCTTGCTCAAGGAAACAACACATCACCCGGTCCGAGAATTGAATTCACAACCTTTCGATTGCAAGGCCAATGCTCTAACCACTAAGCCATGTGCCTCCATGTGCCTCCATATATGTATATATATATATTTGTACATACATCGCACCTTTTCCCACAAAGATATTATGTGAAAAACCAGTATACTACTTATCTACTGGTGCATCTTAAATGTGTGTGTATATGATATCTATTTATACATATACTGAGACATACACACACAATCACACAAAGAAAAGCTCTTAATTGATAAGAAATTAATTTTTCCTCCTCAGGTAATATCTCCAGACATCCATGATAAAACAGTTCTCTGATACCATAGAAATAAACAGATAAGACTATGTAATGATTTTCTTTATTTGGTTTTGTCATAAAACAGCTTGTTAATATCAGAAACTAGACTCATGGGAAATGTAAGGAGTAGGAGGGAAAAGAGAGAAGAGATGATAGCATTTTAAAGTGAAATCATAAGATTAAAAAAAGCAAGTTAAAACAATATCATTGACAGAGAAGGGTTGAAAAAGTGAGTAGGATCAACGATTGAGGAAATTGCGTATAGAGCTTTAAATGTTATAGAATGGAATATACAGATGTTATTGACACAAGCAACAGAAGAAGAAATAAATAACTAAGTATTCATGTTTCTGTGAGAAGCACACACCATCAGACAAGATGTTTTAGAATTCATCTCTCTTTGGGCCTCATTTATGAAATATATTATTTGAGCTCTGAATATATTGCTTTTAATTCTCCTTCCATAAACTGCTGTAATATATAAAACAAATAATATAAAAATTATGGACATTATGGAGAAAAGAGTGGAAAAGATTTGCCATAGTCTTGTCATGTGCGCTATACTCTCTCGGGTGCTGGTGAACAATCAGAGTTAATGTAAGATGAAGAGAATTCTTTAGTCTTGCCAGGAACAAGACAATCACTGTAGTGTTGGTGAATGGACGAACAGAGTTAATGCAAGGTAGAAAAAATTCCTTAGTTTTGCCAGGAACAAAACAATCACTCTAGAGTTGGCAAACAGAGATGATATGTTAGAGAGAAATTGTTAGTCTTGACAGTTCTGGTGGATGAATGAACAAAAATAATGTAAACTAGAGAGAATTATTTAGTGTAGCTGTGAGAAAGATGACCTCTCTAATGCTGGTGCAACGATAAAATACATCCAGCAATATCTGTAAAATAATTGACAAAAGAATGGAGATAATGTAGAATAGAGAGGACTCTTTAGTTTTACTGGGACAAGACAATTTCTATTATGATAATGCTATGATAAAGTATACTTGGTATACTTTTTAAAATGGTTGGCAATAAGAAATGGACACAATGGACACAATGATAGCAATTATGCTAAAAACTTTCTACAAGTGAGATGGGGACTGTAAACAATTTTGGAGGAAAGTAACTCTAAATAAAAACTGATTTAGATGGTAAATGACCCATCCAAAGCATGATGGCATGGAAGTATTCACTCAGACACAAGCATTCAGACCATGGCTCTGGTATAAGGAAACATTCCTTCCTCTTTTGCATGAGTCTTGACCCCCCCCCCCCCCCCCCCGACTAATCAGAAGAAAAATAATATGACATTATAGATTTGTAGATCATACATTGTCATCCAGCCAACTACCTGGATTTCATATGTTTATTTAGTCGGGGGTTAACTTGGGGCTAAATAAAAACAAAAATAATAAATAAATACATGATAACCACCACCACTATCTAATCTGCCTTATCAATTTTTAAGATATTAATGTTGTCTAGAATACACTGAGGCTCACAAAACAAAATGGGGTAGTATCAAACGGAACAAAGTATATCCACTAGGGTTGTCATTTTCTAAAATTATATATGTATATATATATATATATGTATATATATATATATATATATAATATATAAGATCAAAAGATGGTTAAAAGAGTTCCATGTATTTTATTATGCGCATTTCAAAAACAAATATCATCATGCAATAACATTTGTGTTTTCATCAGATAAAATAGGAAGACATGATATGAAGGTTAAAAAACACTTGTGGATAGTGCAGTTTTAAATCAACATATGAAAAGTAGTTTTAGATTGATGTGTGTGATATTGGGAAAAAAAAATTTCTGCAAACCAAATACAATGTCAAACAAAACTTCGCTAAATGTTCTTAATCCCATTCTAAATCAAGAAACTATTACTCCTATCGCAAATAACTTCTCCAATCCAATTCCTTCTATAGATAACACTAGGTCACTCGTTAATAATCTCTCTAATCGCAATTGTAATTGCCCTGTTAAAAATAAATGTCCTCTCAACAACCATTGTCTTGATAAAAACTTAATCTACGAATGTAAAGTTATAACTGATACCAATTCCTTCACCTATTTTGGCTCCACTTCCACCTCCTTTAAAGCTCGTCTTTATAATCATCATTCGTCTTTTAAATACCAACTTAAAAGAACCAACACGGCTCTCTCAGAACTCATATGGTCCTTGAAAGACAAAAATATTAAATATAACATCTCTTGGAAAAAGGTTTCTTCTGCTTCTTTATACTTGAACAGTTCTCTATCCAAGACTTGCAATCTCTGTCTAAATGAAAAATTTACCATTATATCTAATTTAGATCCTATAATAAATAGACGCACTGACTTGTTTTCTCTCTGCTTGCATAAATTCAACAGAACATTCCATAAAGTATACAGCTAATATCCAATACTTTATCAATTTAGAATCCTTTTCTCAAAGGCACATATATATATATATACTTCTTTAAAAATATACCCATCTTTCTACCTTATTTCAAAGTTATTTATTATACATTATATAATACTTGTTACTCATTTTATATCACTCCTATTTAGCATTTCCCTTTCTTCCTTTTCCTTTCTTTTTCTCTTAATTTCTAACCCCTAATCTGTATCTTTTCTCACTGTGCCTAACATAGAAACAATTATTACACAATACAATATATTCTTACTTTATATATAAGAGAGAGAGAGAGAGAGAGAGAGAGAGAGAGAGAGAGAGTTAGTTCTACAACAAATTAACAAACCATACTCAAGGACACGTGTTTCACCCAAGTGAGTGCTCTACTTGCTCGAGATATAATCTCCCGGTTTTTTTTACCACACACTATATACATAAATGCACATATGGTATGCACTAAAAGTGTTTGAGTTAGAGATGTGGCTTTAGAATAATGTAACTGGCTGAGTATTCCAAAGTTATATGTACCTTTACAGTAATATATATTTTTACTTACTTAATAACATTACCAATCAACATTATATTAAGGAGGTATTGGCAGTATCGGTAGAGAGTTGGACGCCATGCTTTGATGCACAGAGTTACGGCCCTTGCCATTCTGAGTTTGAATCCCGCCGAGGTTAACTTTGCCTTCCATCCTTACGGGGTCGATAAAATAAAGTACCAGTAATACACTGGGTAATTGCTGGCCTTGTGCCAAAAAGTAGAAACAATTATATTGAGGTGAATTTGCAGTATCGGTAGAGGGTTGGACGCCATGCTTTGCAGCATAGAGTTACGGCCCTTTACGGTCTGATTTCAAATCCCGCCAAGGTCAACTTGCCTTTCATCCTTGCGGGGTCGATAAAATAAAGCACCAGTAATGCACTGGGATAATTGCTGGCCTTGTGCCAAAAGTAGATATACGACTTAATAACAACAGCATATGAGAATTTACTGTGTGGTCCTCAAACTAGACAGAGCTATAGCTTATCCAGAGCAAGGGATCTGTAGTTTATATGTAGTCATTCAACTGACTAACTACATAACATAAGTTCACTCAATTTGAGTTGATGGGTACTCAAACACAGCAACAATAACAACAATGAACTTAAAATGAAACACTATTACCATCATCATCAACATTAACTCCACCTCCCAGATATGACTGCATCTAAAGCCTCCTACCAACTGGCCATCCATCCTTGCATCATGTTTTCCAGCAATTCTATCAGCAGCAGCCCTCATTGATGTTACTATATTTACCCTAGAATGACAGCTTAAAAACAAAATCTACAATTATGTTTCTCCTTAACCACTTTGCTTAATGCACCAAGATAAGTTGGCAGACATCAAAATACAGAAACACACACCACACACACATATATAAAGTAAATGGACTTTCGGTCAGGTTGAAAGATGATTATTTTAGTTGATCAATCTACTGAAATATCTACAAATTGGGAGGAGTGCATCTTAAATGAGGGGTAATGGCTGATGCAGTGTGTCACTGGCTGTTCTCTGTGGCAATGGTTTTGTAATCTTTTTCTGCATGATGCAACTGAGATGTACCACCCATCCAAGGGTGTAGAATGTTCCCCCTCCACATTTTTATTAATTATTTTTTCCTTTGCCTTCATTTTCTCTCTTCTTGATTATTATTTCATTTCTTTAATACATTAATTAATTTATATTTGTTTGTCAACAGAACTAAATAAATAGGTCTACTCACTGAATTACAGTGTATATATGGTTGAATATTCCATAGACACATCTCTTAACCCTTTAGCATTTAAACCAGCCATATCTGGCCAGAATTCTCTCACCTCTTTCTGTTCAAACCTGCTGTAATTGGCCACTCATACTGATGTTAAGGTATTGATCTCAAAATAACTAATATCAAAATCTCATAAATTTAATATTGTAGGAGATAATTATGTAAGGTAACACATTTACTATGAAAATATAATATTAAATATAGAGTAACATAAATACTAAATGATTAATGTTGTTCTTTCACAAAACTAGTGAGACACTGTGTGACAAAGCAAGCTGTTTGTATTACAAGTATAGTTTTAGAATAATGTAAGTGGATGAATATTCGACAGACTTGAGACATTTTAATTATAGTTATAGCCCATCTTGTATTATATAGTGTAAGTGAGGACGGTGGATTAGCAGTATCAGTAGAACATGGTACACCATGCTTTGCAGCATAGAGTTATGCCCCTTTACAGTATGAGTTCTAATCTCACCGAGATTAGCATTGCCTTTCATCCTTATGGGGTCGATAAAATAATGGAGTTGATTTAATTGACTTTTCCCACCCCTTCAAATTGCTGGCCTTGTGCCTAAAGTAGAAACAATGTTTAGTGTATGTGGCTGGATATTCCACAAGCATGTGTACCCATAATCCTCAGGGTGAATCAGCATTATACAATAGGTGGCAAGGTAAGACTTTTGAAATACAGGGATAGGCTATCTTGTATTGTGGATTGGCAATATCAATAGAGCATCAGACAACATGCTTCACAGTTATGGCCCTTTGCATTCTAAGTTCAAATCCTGCTGGAATTAGCTTTACTTTTCAACCCTATGGGGGTCGATAAAATAAAGCACCAGTAATGCACTGAGGTTGATTTAATTGACTTTTCTCTTCCCTTCAAATTGCTGGCCTTCTGCCTAAAATAGAAACAATTATTTAGTACTAGCAGTGGTAACCAGCGTTGTATGGGATAAGGTATTGTGAAATATATAACCGCCTTAGCTAAGCTTAGTATTACCACAACCATGGCTGGCAAAGAAGTAAGGGTCTGGTGGTACGTAAGTAAGCAACACTGTGGCTTAAAACGCGAGGAAGAAGTTATGTGCACTTACCAACTGTTTGGGGAATGAGTGTGAGATTTGTCTTGAGCAAGGGTGGCAGAATAACCGAAGACAGCAGATAGCCAGACGGATATTATAAGGGCGCGTTCTGGACGCAGAGCGAATTGTAGAAAGTGACGTAATGCAGACAGCCAGACATACAGACAGATATTATAAGGGCGCGACGTTATATGTATGTATCTATCTAAAAAGAGAAAGAATAAGAATTATAGAGAGAGATCGCTAAATCGCCTATTGTGGTCCGTAGGGCCATGAAAATTTGAAATTTCATTTGCTCAGAACACTCCCTGAAACATAAGTATTACATGTGTAAAGTTTGAGAACAGTCGGTTGGGTGCTTCTCTAGTTTTAGGGATTCAAACTCACACAGACAGACATCCTCAGTTTTATATATAAATAGATAAATTGCTGAATATTCCACAAACATGTACACACCTCATGCAGAATCAGCATGACACATATAAGATGATTGAACATTTGAAATAAAGATATAGTCAGTTACACTACCACACATATTCTGTCTTCCCACCAAGGTGATATGCAGTAGGATCAAAGCTGAAGTCCCTATGATTATGGAACAAACTTCATAAGAACTGGGCTGCACACACACACACACGTAAACACATACGCATTTATACAAATATAATGATATTCAACTGCAAACACACATACACACACATGTAAAGTAGGTGGTGTTATGAAGGGCATCTAAATGTAGAGATTATGCCAAAATATGGAATATATGAGCAAGACATGGTTATCAAACTCTGTCTTGTTCTGGGCCATGACAACCTGTCCAACCCATGCCAGCAGGGAAAACAGATGTAAAATGATGATGATGAGGTTGATGGTAGTTTCTTAATGCACTCAAATGGACACTCAAATGTACAAACATATTGATTTCCTTTAAAGTAAAGGCTATCACATGATTGTCTAGAAATTGTATTTCTTTGCATGTGTATATAATACATACATATGCATGTTTATACACACACTGAAATGCACATTAATACACACACCAACAGATTTATTTTCAATATCCTTTAGCTAATGCACTGAGGTAATGGACACCAGCAATATACATACATCTACACTTAACACCAGTGCACATTGCTTTGTATATCTTTCTCTATTTAATGCCCCAGAGAAGGTCAACAAAGGGTAACACATGCGTTCACACACACACTTGCATACATATACTTATGAATTGATATATTTGTTTTCATATAGCTTTACATTATAACATGCTTAAATCATAATGTACATCCCATTAAATATATATTAAATGCAAATATAAGCACACAAGCAATGAAGTGCACATATACTGCCATATGTATATATATATATATCGTGTAGGTGTCACGAGAAAAAAACACACAGTCCATGCTGTAATGTGGCCGTGTAGGTAACACGGTAAAAAGTTCCCAGTTCCACACTGTAAATGTGGTTGGTGTTAGGAAGAGCATCCAGCCATTGAAAACCTGCCAGATAGTCCTATATGAGTGAGACACGGTCACCCAACCAATCTTGCCTCAAGTGGGACAACTCCCGTCTAACCCATGCTAGCATGGGAAATGGACGTTAAACGAAGTTGATTATGATGATGATGATGATATATATATATATTTTTTTTATTTGTTGTGCTCATAATTGTTTTGGCCTTAATATACTGGTTGGATGCCCTTCCTAACACCAGCATCACTTTACAGCATGGACTGAGTGCTTTTATTCGTGCCACCAGCACTAGTGAGATTGTCTTACTCGACTCAGTGGATCTCTCCACCCCATGGACATGTGTGCACATGGATGATGACTGCTGGATAAAGAAGCGCCAAGAAATCTCAGTAGAAGGAAGACGCAGTAGAGGAAGACCACAGAAATCATGGGCAGAGGTGGTGGGAGCTGATCTCAGATCACTGAAGCTCATGGAGGAGATGAGGAAGGACCATGAAGAATAGAAAGATGCTGTGCTGAATAGGACCCGTCCCAACCTTGCAAGCAGGGAAAAGCAGACGTAAAATGATGATGATGATTATATTCTTTTCCCTCTTCTTCTTCACTACCAGCATCATCACCACCAGTGTATTTATACCATCACATTCATCATGTCATTAACAAAATCATCAATACCATCATTATTATCCTTATCCTCATCCATACACACATACATATGAGGGAACAGCAGCTTAAATCTTTTTCTACACCCATCTAACTCCTATGGCCTGCATGCTTCACCCCTTTTCCTCTAATCTGCTCTCCCCATTGCAACCCACAACCATGTCACATCTACATGTACAACGATGCATATGCACCATCCCTGCACCACATGAAAATACTCCCACACATTTTTAGATACATTATGCATACAACAAATAATTTAATATACTAGCTAAAAAAACACACGCATATAAACATATACATACTCGAAGACACACACAAATCTGCACATGTACATACCTTTTCAGTTAGTGTCATATATTGTTGCATAACTATTATTATATAACAGTCATTTTATGTTTATTTTCACTCCTGTTATTTCACCTTTTGGAGTTACGTAATGTTTATCTTCTCTTATTACTTTATTTGATACCCACACTGACCAATTACACACATATACTGTACCAATACACACAAGCATACATACACACCATCACCAACTACATACGCACCACTTCAAGCAACACACACACCTACACACAAAGTAGAATTAGATATAACACACACACTTATATGTTCCTCTTTTTTATCTTCTTTTATCTATGAACCCATCTTTGTGTTACTTCCGGTCTTTGAAACATCTCTTTGTATTTCTCTACTCTTGATGAAGCGTTAACATCCAATATGTTGAACTTTCTTTTCTCAAGAATCTACTTAATAAGACTATTATTGTCTCTGTGTTTATCTTTTTTTGACTTTATATATATATAGAGAGAGAGATAGGTAGAACACTGGAAGGTAATATCCGTAGTGGTAGAGCACTCAGTCCATGGGATGAGATGGGTAGAAGTGGTTATACAACAGTTAATTCACCATAGAGAACAATTGTTTCACCTTAGCGGATCCTCAGCTCGTAATGGACATGTCCATTACGAGCTGAAGATCCGCTAAGTGAACTAACTGTTGTGTAACCACTATTTATATATATATAGTAAGACCACAATTTACAAACGAGTTATGTTCCCATACTATAGGTACGATTTCGGCTCATCTTTACACTACAAAAGAAGGAACCCTTTTTATGCTGCAAAAGAAGGGACTCAGGTCCCAAAAGAGCCCACAAAAATGCGAATTTTAAACTCAGATCAAATTTTTTTTCTTTATGAGACTTTTCATATCTGCAGAAGTTCATATGTAAGATGTTTGTAAGGTTGGAACTTTCTCTCTATATATATATCTATATATATATATGTGTGTGTGTGTGTATATATATTGTAGTGACCTACATTCTGCAGGCTCACATACATTCTCTGTGTGGGATTTGGCTCAGCCAATCAGCGCCAGTAGAAGAGAATGTATCTCTACGCGCCCTGAGGGAAAATTCCCGCATTGATTTGAAGAATCAGCCTCTCGCATCCTGAACTTCGAAGGAGCAGCACGCACAGAGAATGTATGTTAGCCCACGGAATGTAGGTCACTACAATACTCCCCCTCTAGACGTAAGACGGTACAGATTATTGAATTAGCAGAAAAAAATACTGAAAGAGCACATCAGTGAAAAAGATAATTGAACAGAAGAATGCATGCAAGAAAAAAATGAGGTGCTAAGGGCCGTGTCGAGCCGCTGTGTCAAATGACTAGCTGTTTTGTAGTTTATGTGACCACTAAGGGTCTAACAGAAAACGGATAAAGTCTGACATGGGCAGAAGTTGCTGTTCTTGCATTAAATGTTAATGGTAAGTGTTGTACCAGTAGCTGTGGATGAAGCTATTATGGTAGTTTACCAGTGCTGGCAAGAAGATGATGGTTAGGCGAAAAAATGTCGGCCTCCCAGATATATTGCCGAAAGTGCTTGGCAGCCAGGAAAAAATGGCTGGTTGATTTGTAAAGAAAAAAGCAAGTTGAATCTGTAGGTGGGTAGTAGTTGCAGTGTAAATTCCAGAATTCCGGCGAATCCACAGAAGTGGTGGAAATGCTGACAGGTCCAGTTACATTTGTTGTTTTCCCAGTGAGTCGGGTAAGGTAACAAGATGGAGGTTATGGACGATGAGTGTGCAACGAGATGCGAAACTGTTTGAGTTCAGCTGCAATTAGCATTCTCGTGTTGCGGTGCAGGTGAATTAAGCTGCAAAGTATCGATAGCATGTTTGGTGTCTCCACAAAGTGAGAAGGGATCTCGCAGAATTTTACGACGTTTGAATATCATACACCAAGAACAACAACATGTTGGTGTGTGTCAAAGAAATATGTGTGCATATGCAGGCATGTAATACAGCAAAGAATGTGTGGGTGCAGTCATATATACAATGATACAATCATATATACAATGATAAAAAAAAAAAATGAATTTTCATATAATACAGTTTAAAAAAAATAAATGTCCAAACATTGCCTGAAAAAAAAAGGAAGAAAGAAAGAATTGTTTCTTTTCTTTTAACAAAAAGTTCGCCTTTTCTTTTCTTTGGGAAGCTAGTAGAATTTTTTTGTTGTTGTTGCTATCGAAGCGAAGTCGAGCGTTGAAGAGCCGTAAGTCTGTTTGTATTGCAGGAAGCCGTATCGAAAGAAAAATGTTTCCGCGCCATAATTTTGAAAATACAGCCAATTTTTTCTTTCAAAGATGTTGTCGCAGGCGGGTTCATGAAAGTTCAACCACGTGTTGTTCTTCTTAAAAAAAAAAAAAAACTACTTCCATTTCTTTTTCTTAACGGTAGAGACGATAGAAGAGGTGAAAGCGTAGAAGTAGAGGCTATGAAGCTGCCACTTCGCTAGTCCCTGTTGTTGGTTAATAGTTAACCAAGTGTTGTCGCTGCTGCTGATGGCTGGTAGTAGAGAAGTACTTGGTGGTAGCCATTTTGAAATTTCCTCGTGGCGAAAATCCTTTTAAATACTGCTAATTTTTTTTTTATTTTAAAAGGAATATTTTGAACTGAAAATATTCATCACGTCGAGGTCACCATTTTTAGCAGCATAGTATATAAATGTTATTGGGACACGAGTAACATAATAATGATGTCAACAGCAGAAATTAGAGATGAAATGTATGTTTATTTTTGTTGCAGCACAAATAATTGTTCTACGTTTGGCACAAGGCCAGCAATTACCCAGTGCATTACTGGTACTTTATTTTATCGACCCCGTAAGGATGAAAGGCAAAGTTAACCTCGGCGGGATTGTTGTAGCACAAATAATGTTTGTTAATTTGTATGGTGGAAGTTACACATAAAATGAGGTTACCAAAAGGGAATGTGCCATTGTGCCAAGCCCAAGGAAGGCCGGCAGGCCAAAGGGCAAAATCTCACTGTTACATGCTGTACATGCTGCTCCTTCGAAGTTCAGGATGCGAGAGGCTGATTCTTCAAATCAACGCGGGAATTTTTCCCTCAGGGTGCGTAGAGATACATTCTCTTCTACTGGCGCTGATTTGCTGAGCTGAGCCAAACCACGCACAGAGAATGTATGTGAGCCCACGGAATGTAGGTCACGACATATATATAATATTCAAGAACCCCTATATCTGCAGATGGATATGTGTATGAGTGTACATTCAGGCAAAATATACTTAATAATGTTTTCTACATATGTGTTATATTTAATAATAATAAAAAACTTCTGCCAACCATCTTGCAATGTACCAACTGTAGGCTTTTGGAAAGAACAATAGCTATCAATGATCTCTTTGGAGTGAAACAATACTATATTTTGTAGAGCTTCAAGGTATAACAATAAATCAATATATATATATACTAATAGGTTGATGAAATCACAATACCAAAAGGTGCTTCACTCATGCATGGTAGTATGACATAATACCACACACTGCCATATTCAATGCTAACTGAGGTTAATCAATTGCAGATTATATATCGACAGAATTTGGAAGTGAGATAGCAAAATTGAACAAATTAATTAGGGTCATAAACAGCTAACATTAAGCAATTGATGATTGGGTCAGTCAGTAAAACATTAATAAAATGCTGATAATTACCCAAACCAGTGCTAATTTCACCAGCGTTTTGTATGTTTGTATATATATATACATATATATATATATATATATATATATATATATATATATATATATACATATATATATTTATTTATTCAGTGCATATATATATTCAGCATCATCACAGTTTAATGTTCATTTTTCCTTGCTAGCATAGGTTTGACAACTTGTCCCATTGGGAGACAAGTCAGATCAGATGACCGTGTCTTGCTCACACTGAACTGTTTCTGGCTTGGTTTCTATAATTGGATGCCCTTTCTAACGCCAACCACATTTACAGTATGGACTAGGTGATTTTTTCAAACCACCAAAACCACCAACTGATACTTTGAAGTAGGTGCTGTTTGGAATATCACCAACACAACCAATTTACATAGCGGACTAGGTACATTTTGTCATGTCACAAATACAACTACTTTACAGGGTGGACTGGATGCTTTTTGTCATGGCACCAAGACAACCACCTTACAGGGTGGGCTGGGAGCTTTTAGCCATTTTGGGAGAGCATATCCCACTTTCCGTACTTGTAGACATAGGTCGGGTGAGAAAGGTGTACCAGATGTGGAAGGTGGATGATGAGGGAGAGTTTGTTGCATATATGCAGGAAGCAGATTGGAGTAGGTCTAATGTAGGTTATTTAGCTGGTGGTGGGTGAAGTGTTAAGACGTGGGAAGTGTAAACAAAGTTTTTTTTGTCTTGTCAGCAGCATTTTTGGAGGAAAGGAGCAGATTTGGAGTGTGTACTAGTTTCCATGCTTCTATGTAGGGTTTGAGCAGGATCAGAGAGGTACCACAGGAGTGTATATCGTTGAACATGGATGAGGTAGATGTGGTAGGGTATTTAGATCGTGCGGAGCAAGGGCATTAAGACTAGGGAAGGTGAATGGTGGAGGGGGAGGGAAATGCTAGTTGCAGTCTAATATCCTTTAGAGGTTGTTCCATTCTGGTCATATGGGAAGGCAAGTCTTCTGTAGCACAGTATATCACTAGAGAACCCAATCCTATGTCATCTCATTTGAGAGGTTTAATTGTTAAAGGCCAGCTTTTATTACTTCATCTCAAAGTTTTACCTAACCTCTATCAATTTCCTAGCTGTAAAACCAGACCTAAAAAGTAACCTGCACAAGTCCTATAGAAAACCAAATGATCAACTTTCCTACATAAACACAAGATCCTGTCATCTCCAATAGTATTTAAGAATCTCTGTTTAGCAGCTAGCTTGGACTCAACAGTATCTCTAGATATCTTTGCCAGACGCTTAGCATTGACTTTACTGGGGAGGCTTAACAAGGAGACCCCTCTATAATTGGAGCAATCTTTTTTGTCTCCCTTTTTGGAAATTGGGATTATCTCTCCTGATTGCCATTGCTCAAGTGCCCTTCCAGAAATCCAGGCAACCTTGCACACCTGAGTCAGAAATAATCTATTTAATGCTTTTAACATCTCAGGCTGATTTTCATCCACCCTAGTAGCCTTCTCACATTTGAGCTTTCTAATTGCTCCTGTGATCTCAGTCACCAAGAGGTTAGTCATCAATCCAAGATGCATCTCATATACATCAGAAGATGGTGTTGTGACTGAGTTTTGGTGATCTGAAATTTATATGCCACCTTCTGATGATGGACTTCTCTGGAGACAATAGAACCCTAGACAGTTTCCTGATAGCAGGCATAGAGGAAGACTTCTTATTACAAAGTCGGTGGATGGTCTGCCAGAACACTTTACAAGCTTATCTGAAGTTGGATTTCAACTTAAACACAAAGTCTTCACATGTCATATCATCGGATGTGTTTACTGTCCCTACTGTAACTTTTCATGCTTGCTTGTATCGTAAGTGCAAGAAGGAAGAGTTATTTCAAAGCCAAGCTTTGTAAGCCTCCATCTTTGCTTGGATGACATCTTTCACTGCTTGATTGAACCAAGCGTTCTTCCTATCAACAAT
This sequence comes from Eledone cirrhosa, assembly GCA_964016885.1. NCBI lineage: Eukaryota > Metazoa > Mollusca > Cephalopoda > Octopoda > Eledonidae > Eledone > Eledone cirrhosa. The sequence goes on from OZ024741.1 coordinate 171,712,798, forward strand.
TGCTACACCAAACTGTTTTGGCTCGCAACATTTAACAGCTGAATCAGAAAATGGCAGGTTGAAGTGACTCCACTCAATTTCTATGTCCTCAGTTTGCTCAGAGAGTTCTCTGAATTTAGATGCAATAGTATTCTTAAACCTGTTCCTGACTTCCTTATTAGCCAACACTTCACATTTTATTCTATAGTTTGAGCTAGCCATGCAAGTTTTGTGGGCTCTCTTGGCTTTAGGTATTCCCAGGCTGCAGATAACTATATGATAATCAGTTGACAGCTCAGCCCCTCTCTTAACACAAACAATCAGTAAAGAATCAAACAGATCAGAGAATATAATGAAATCATTTATTGTTTTCTGTACCTGTTTCCCTTTATACAATGTGAATTTATAGATGTCTTTGTGCTGGAAGAAGGTGTTCTTAATGGAGATCCCATTACTAAAACAGAAGTGTAATAAGGCTTCTCCATTTGTATTTAGATTGAAATCACCATTCCTTCCAGTCACTCATTTCCATGTCAGCTAGTCAGGTACATCATTTTGTTGAAATAAAGTTTCACTTGAAGTAATAGGTGAAACCATAGTTGTGTATGATATGTATATATATATATATATATATGAGTCCCGGATTCAATCAGGAGTAACCACAGTAAGTAAGGTACTCAATAAATTAATAGAGTGTATACAACAAATCCTGATGATTTCCTTCAAATTAAACAGTTCTAGTCCCGTAGAAGCTATTTCTATAATAAATTTGTTATATATATCATCATTTAGTGTCTATTTTTCCATGCTTGCATGGGTTATATATATATCATCGTTTTATGTCCACTTTTCCCTGATTGCAAGGGTGGGATGGGTCCTATTCAGCACAGCATCTCTCCACTTGTCACGGTCCTTCGTCATCTGTGAGCTTCAGCAATCTGAGGTCTGCTCTCACCACCTCTGCCCATGTTTTGTGTGGTCTTCCTCTACTGTGTCTTCCTTCTACTGGGGTTTCTAGGCACTTCTTTACCCAGCGGTCATCCTCCATGTGCATCAAATGTCCATACCATCGCAGTCTTCTCTCCCACACACTACAACTATATATATATATATATACAAAATATATATATATCGACAGTTGATCTACAAGATCTCAGACTATGTCAAATTGGACCGAGGAAACAATGTTTCCATTGGTCTTTCCAATTGCTAATACTATTTGTCTGTCACAAATCTAGACACAAGGAACAACGTGAAATAGTATCTTGCTCAAGGACATAACGCATCACCTAATCTGGGAATAAAAATCAGAACCTCATGATTGCAAATCCAATTCTCTAATCACTCAGCTATGCGTCTTCACAAATATATGTTTTTGAACAATCAGCCAACCACCTTCTTCCCTCTCTCTCTCTCATATATATATATATATGTATATATATATCATCATCATCATCATCATCATTTTATGTCGGCTTTTTCCCTGCTTGCAAGGGTGGGACGGGAACTGATTCTGGCTTGATTTCTACAGCTGGATGCCCTTCCTAACACCAACCTCATTTACAGTGAGTGGTGGGTGCTTTTTTTTTTCTGTGGCGCCTACACGTCCACTTTACAGTGTGGGCTGGGTGCATTTTTGCCGTGGCACCTACACATCCACTCTACAGTGGAATGATATGGACCCCAGTCCCTATCATCTCATTTCTACAGCTGAGTAAACTGGAGCAATGTGAAATAAAGTGTCTTGTTCAAGGAAACAACACATCACCCGGTCTTAGAATTGAACTCACAACCTTTCGATTGCAAGATCAATGCTCTAACCACTAAGCCATCTGCCTCCATATATATATATATTTATATATTGTTATGCTTTGGGAGGGTCATGTTGCCAATAAGAAACACACGCACCAGTTGCTTTCACTCCAATTTATTATAAATTAAATTTATAAATTTCTGGTTGGTTGATTGGTTCCACAACCAGACAATTGTTCATATATTGTCAAAGTTCTTTCGTCACACATTTTGTGACCTCTTCAGTGACTGGGGATTCTTTTCTTTGTTTTTGTGCCTCTCCTTTGTTCTGTCCTACACCATCTTGTTTGTGTGTATGTTGTGTGCTTAGTTTGCGCTTGTGTTACATCCGGGTGTTTGTGTGTGTTTATATTTGTTTATTTATTTGTTTATTTACATGTTACTGGTTGGTTGTTTGTTCTATGTGTGTGTGTGTTTTCAGTTTGTCCTTAATTGTAAGTTGTGATGTTGCTATTCCATTCATGTTTTCTATTTAATTTTGGTTAGAGTTTATTTATGTTTATTGCCTCTGTGATGTGTCTAAACATTGCGTCTTTTCTGTGTGTAGATTCTATTTTTATTTCTATGTTCTCTAATTTACCCTTATGTTTATAATAAATTGGAGTGAAAGCAACTGGTGCGCGTGTTTCTTATTGGCAACATGACCCTCCCAAAGCATAACAATATCAGTTTCAACACACGTTTTCAGATAAAGAATCTTGCTAAACAAATTCAGAAACGAAATATATTTATATACATATATATATAATATATATATTTATATAATAAATGTAATCTGAGTTTTTCGAATATTAATAATAACATTCAATTCGTTTGCAATTATGCAAACAAGCTTCAATTTTATAGCCATGTCAATAGAATGAACACTTCATTCTTGCTCTTGTGTTGGCATGTAAACAGAACTGCAGACACTAATGTTTCTGGGCATCACCCTTCATCAGTACAGCTCACTGTTCACCTGCCAAACTGTCAGAGCTAGTGAAAATATATGCTATTTTCAAAAATACACGGTGACTGATCGGCCTGATTTGCATATTAGCAGACTGGCTGATCAGTCTGATCTGCATATTAGCAGATCAGCCAGATTTGCATATCAGCAGAATGGCCAGTCAGTTTCCTGTGTACGAGCGATAAATGGTTGGCTTTGCCACATTCAACTAAAATAAAAAAATGTATATATATATGTATATATATATATATGTGTGTATGTGTGTGTGGCGGTATATATATATATGTATCTATATATATTGTTGTACTTTGTGAAGGTCAAAAACGAAAAATATATATATAAAAGAGAGAAAGAAAGAGGTGATAGGTTGATGTTCCAAAACATTGAGGGAATTGTTTTATCAAATTATGTCAGCAACTTGCATTCATTGCAGCAATTTGACATTTGTTGTAACAATTTTGTTGATTGGTGAATAATTTGTATTATTGTGAGCAAAGGCTTGAATTTGTTGGAAGGGGAAGTGAATTTCATCGACCCCATTAACTGACTGGTACATATTTTATTAACTAAAGAAAGACAAAATGTAAAGCTAACTTTGATGAGATTCAAATTCAAAATGTCATCATCATTATTTGATGTTTGCTTGGTTGGACAGATTTTCACTGAAGAGTCTGTACTGAAGACAAGCTACTGACTTCTCAGATACATTCCTGCACTCTACCAACTGTTCAGATGGGCTTGGGGCTAACATCGTGCTTATACATATTCCCATACTTGACTGAGTGTTCTGTCAAGCCAAAAAAATGTAACTAAACAGCATCTCAACAATTTTGTTTTCTTTTTTTTAATAATAATAAAGTTAGGGGAATTTTTTTAAATTCCAAATGGAAATGAATAAGTTCCAAGCCTGTTAAATACATTCCATTTTAAAATGTAATGAACTTAAATTCTTTCAAAAACTGTAATATCCAGAGTGTAGGATTCCCTGTTACTTTAATTTATCAATTTAGCTTAATAAATTACATTCCTACAAGAACTGCAATATTTAGAAGGGGATCTATGGTCAATTTAATTTATTTTAATAGATTCACATTACTACAACAACAGCAATATTTAGATGGGGATCTGTAGTTGCTTTAATTTAATTTAAAAATCTCATGATACTACAAGATCTGCAATATTTAAGAGAAGAATCTGTAGTTAATTTAATGTAATTGCTTCCCTACAGTGATTTTATCATAGCCCTGAAATAGTGAAAAGCAAATTTCACTTCCTCCTCTTACTTTCTCTCTTTTTCTCTTTCTTTCTTTCTTTCTTTCTTTCTCTCTCTCTCTCTTTCTTTCTTTCTTTCTTTCTTTCTTTCTTTCTTTCTATCTTTCTTTCTTAATGGAGGTGGTGGAAGCAGTAAATGACTGCCTTAATATTACAATTGCCATGAAACAGAGAAGATATTTTCCACCTATGTTCAATTTCCACTTTATAGATTGGAGAGCAGTAAGAAAGAAATGTATATATATATATATACACTGTGTATATATATATATATATATATATGGTATTAGGATTGGTATAATACTGTATATATGTATATCCACACATACATATCTATCAACTGGACATGTACTCTTTCCTCATACATTGAAAAGCTTTTCAGATATCTGAAAACTGACATTAATAGCAGTGAAATATAAATGTAAAGTACAATTGAAGGAATGGTAGTGACAGAGTCTTTTATTTCTGTCTGTAGTTCTTTGTCTGGTTATGGTCTTATTGTATATTATATTTTGTTAAATATTTGTCATGAAAATGAAATTACTTATTGAATATTTGTCTATATGTCTGTCAACCTCTATCTATCTATCTGCCGACCTTCATATCTATACATTTTTCCTCTCTATCTGTCAAGCTATTACTTTCTCTGTTTGCCTCCTCTCTCTGTTTGTCTCACTCTCTCTGTCAAGCTATTACTTTCTCTGTTTGCTTCTCTCTCTCTCTCTCTCTCTCTCTCTCGTGATACTACTAAGAGACCAAAAAATGCAGTGTATTCTCAAAGAAATATTCGATTATTAAAAGTAAAAGATAAGCAAAACCACTAAAAAGATAGTGAAGGACACAAAGCTACATTCCATAACTAAAGACCTGAAGTCAGTAAATGTAACCAACTGACTGTGGAGTATGCAGCTAAGTATTAGAAAGTCCTGAATTTCACTTCAAATAAGGATGTATCTTGAAAATTAAAACTTTTCATGTCACTCATTTGATTTATATTATATCATGTAAAGGTTGCTATGAACACTACATTGGTCAAACAGGTCTGACATTCTGACAAAAGATTGTCAGCAAATTAACTGCCTATACACAAGACAGTCAATATATATAGTGCTGTGGAGGATGAAACTTACCAAATTTTGACATTTTCCTACTCTCTTGATGCAGTAGTGCATCAATGGAACAGCAGTGAACCAGTAAAGAAGTATAGTTTATAACCAAATATAGAACAAAACTAAATTCATTGTGCTTCAGCTAACATATGACACTAAATACTGTTCAGTGTTGCAGATGTTGTAATGATAACATAGGCAACATTAACTGCATAAACACGTTGTATACCTTATCATAGAAAGGACATGCTAATTATGTTAGCAATACACAACACCAGCATGAATGTATTATTGAAAATTACAGTTTTGATAAGCCCAAAAGGGTGAAAACTGGTTAGTAAAAAAACAAATGAGATAACCATGACACCTTCAGCAAATCTTCTTAATTAAAAATTATATTTCATATATATATATATATATATATATCTTCAGTCTCCTTCTCAGCAAGGAAGATGAAAAGAAACTTACCTTTTAATTTTAAATCCTTAATTTTTAGTTTTTAATTCTTTTTAATTGGATGAACTTTAATAATACATTTAAACCGGTAATACTTTATATACATTATAAAACTCTTTTTTAAACAAATTGTCCCGCTCTTTTTTTCAATACTGTCACTTTGACGAATCAAAGAAAGGAAAAAAAATACAACAGACCCTAAAATATACTTTCCGTGCTATTTCCAATTTCACCTTTTCTCTATAACCACTGTTTTGTATTGAACCTTACTTCTCTTTTCTAATATATATATATATATATGCAGAGGTTATATTTAATTTGTTGGGATTCAACAAGCAAAAAAATGTTATAACTGATATAAAGCACTCAACTGATTTGTGGAGTAAATACACAATATATTAATAAATGGAAACTATATTTATAAAACCATATCTATTTTATTATATATATTTGAAGGGCAACCAAGTCAAATTATGTTGCGCTTTCATAAAATACAGATTTGTTTTATAAATAAATATTGACATACCCGGAAAAAAAGACAACCTTAACGGTTGGAGCTTCCTGGATAGTATATATTTATATATATGTGAAAAACCACAAACCCTCCATCTCAATTCTACTTTTGAAAAGCAGAAGAACTGCGAAACCAGTAAAGGAACCAAATAAATATATATTTAAAAAAAAACAAACTCCAGTTGCATTTCGATTTCATCTTTTTTCCTTATATATATATATATATATATATACGCGTATATATATATAAGGAAAAAATCATGGAGTGCTTTACCTCTGTTTATATATATATATATATATATATATATATATATATATATAGTAATAATAATAAAATTGAAGACTAAAATCCAAAGAGGGCTCGATAAGGATAAATATATATCAAATATATAAGAACCGTAGAGCAAATATTTATTAAAATAACAGATTAAAGTTTAAGCAAAGAATCGCTGCTTTCACCCTTAACGGGATCTTCTGAAACTAACAAATTCAATCTGTAAACGCAGAACTGGATATTTCAAAAAACGTTGCAACCGGAGGAAGACAGGAAGACGATACTTTGGTTCGTGGAAACGTTCGCTGGCTAAGAACGGGAAAAAACGAATAATACGTCATTAAAAGGAGCGGTGAAAAACAATTATGCGCAAAGACAGAACCACGTTTAGGTATAAAAGAGGTCGTAGACCTCTTTTATACCTAATATGAATAAAGTTAGTCCTTCATCAGTGATCTTCCAACCATCATTGGTATTTCATCGCTTTAAAGACCATATACCTCCGGTTGGTGCGAGCAACGGCTAAAAAAAGTCGTTGGGACACGTAAA
>OZ024741.1:171724710-171749710 GCA_964016885.1 Eledone cirrhosa
ACGGTTGACCCTTTGAATTACAAGAACAACTCATTTAGTTCCAGTTGTGTGGACTGGAGCAACAAGAAATAAAGTGCCTTGCTCAAGGACACAATGCATGACATTATGATCTTGAACTAAGCACCCTAACCCCTAAGTCATGACCCTTCACAACATCACACACATTCATACACATATATATGTGTGTATGCATGCATACATCAAAAGTCTAAAATCTGTCTTAAGCCAGAAGGTTCATTTGGCCGGTGGTTATCCTGGTTTCATGGCATGAAGCAACTGAGAGTACAAGACTCGCCCCTAGACAGGACGTTGGTCCATCACAGGGTTAAACCCCCAGCTATTATTGCAGGTACTCATTTTCAGCTGAGTATACTGGAGCAACGTGAAATGAAGTGTTTTGCTCAAGAACACAACACTCAACCCAGGAATCAAACCCACGACATTATGATCATAAGTCCAACACCTTTACTACTAGGCCATGAGCCTCCATGAATGCATACACTAAATTTGAAACTAACATTAAACACAAAAATAAGGTAATGTTACCCATGACTAACCTTTGTCAGAAATTTCTACTGAGCATATATTATTCATTTCATATTGTACATTTTTAAGATAGATATTATATATCCAAAATTAAATTAAGGGAGTCATGTCCAAGACATGCGTCATATCCACCGTAGAATATATTATAATATATTATAATATATTATGATAATTCTTTACAAATTGACTTTGGTATATCAGCAATATTTATTATTTTGGAATTAATGTAATTGAAACTTGTTTGTTTCAAAATATGAAATTAGTAAAGCAAATTTATAAATGGACTACTTAAGCTCTGTTATATTGTGATAACATTATTGTTCAGACTAAAGCTGAGCTGTTGTTAAAATACATGTAATTTTTTATGCTTGAATAGTTGGGTGATAATCTCCATACAGCTGCGATGTTTTTGTTAAACAGATATTTCTTTGTTTGTTGATACACAGTACATTATTTGAAAAGTAGAATAAATGATAAAAAAATAAAACAATAGAACTACTGATGAGACTTATGGCTGGATGGAGCAAAGCACCAGCCAGACAGAGTTTGGCCTAGTGGTAAAACAGCACAGGATATAGAACCATAAAAACAAAGATAGGAGAAATTTAAAGATAGGAGAAATTTAATAGACAGAGAATATGTAGAAGTCACTTTATATGTGTGTGTGTCCTCTGAGTTTATATTTATTTTGTAGTTCAACAAAAAAGATTAATAAAATAAGTACCAGACTTTTTTTTATCAACCCTAAAAGAATGAAAGTTAAAGTAAGTTGCTTTTAGTGGGATTTAAACTCAGCATGCAAAGTTGGAAAATGCGATAAAGCATTCAATCTTATACACTGCTAATCTTCAGTTTTGTTGTAGGTATTTAGACACTAAGTTGGACTTTATTGAGAAGGTCTATCATCAAAGACATTCTTGTTATGATCATCCCATCTGGCTTTGTGTTTTAAGCATAATGTACCTCAGACTATCTTATCCGATTAGCAGTAAATCTAATATAACATGATTCATAACAGAAGGCATATAAGATATGTTTATGTATAATAAACATATTGTATATTCTTTGTATAAATACCTTGATTATATTATATTATCTAATATGTCTTCTTATGTTTTAAAAGACAATAGAGTGGGAAATAAAATAAGATTTGGTTGCTATTTCTAGCAATTAGAGTGACCAAATAGAGGGTCCCTCGTTGCTTGCCTTCTTGTTGCTGCTTTTGTTTAACTCTTAACATCGTGTGCCACATGAAATTGCATTAGCAAGAATGAAAAATACAAAAGTTCAAAAATACAAAACAACACTAAACTGCATCACATTAAGAATTAAAGTCTTTACAATAATTGTTTCTACTTTAGGCACAAGGCCAGCAATTACCCAGTGCATTACTGGTACTTTATTTTATCGACCCCGTAAGGATGAAAGGCAAAGTCAACCTCGGCGGACAATAATACAATACATTTTGTCAATAAGCTATTCACTAACAACGATACTATAAACATCCAAGCTAGCGTGGAAGATAGATGTTAAACGATGATGATGATGATGATGATGATGATGATGATGATGATGATGATGATGATGATGATGATGATTTGAATTAACAAACCTGTTTTCAAATATTTTTTGATAAATCATTACAAGTTAAACCCAGGTCAGTTTGGTCTAACAGAATATGATCAATAGCATTCCATTCATAACCATGGTGTCTTTTCATCCAATGCAACCTTCTTTCGAGAACTTAGGTTGTGATTTGAGGGAGATAGTATTGATATCTTTAGCAGGTCAACTGACAATCTAGAGACTCCAAGTGGATAGGTATAAATGAAGCTAGTATTATATCATCTCAAAGGGTGGTAGACTGGTAGAATTGTTCAACTGTCTGACAAATACTTTGTGCTATTTAATTATGGCTATTTGCTTTCTGAGTTCAATTCGAATTTGAGTTCAAGTCAACTTTGCCTTTCATCTTTTTGGTGATCAATAAAATAAAGCACCAGTCAATATGATCAACTCCCACTTCCATCCAAATGGCTAGCCTTGTTCCTAAATTAGAAATCATTATTGAATTGTCTCTACACCACTTGCCTTGCAGTATTTGTTCCAGTTCTCTACATTCTGGGTTCAAATCCCACTCAGTTCAATTTTACTTTTCATTTTCCAGGGTTGATAAAATAAAGTACCAGTCAAACACAGAGATATATCAATATAATCAACTAATCACTCTTGTTAAAATTCTTAGCCTTGTGCTTGTGCTTATATTAGAAACAACTATTATATCAAATATATTTCCCATTTTTCTCTTGTTCCCTTTTCTTTGCTTCATTCTCTCCCCCTCCCTCTGATTTCACTATCTCTTATTCTGTGACATTTCAGATGTAGTGAAGCTTAATTTACTAATAATGTCTAGCCAGTTCAACTAGCTTTCTTTCAGTCAATAAGGTCAATGACACACATACATACGTACATACACACACACACAGACACATACACACATACATACATACATGCCTATATGCATACATATATGAATATAAACACATACACACACGTACACAGTATCCTAGTCAGATATTTTTTAAATGGCCAATTAGAACAAAAAAGATATAGAAAGATTAAAATAGATAACAAAAAACTGAAGACTTGTTGACATTGTATAGTTTGTTTCTAAATAAGGATTCAGTTTATTTTTATTACAACATTCCAGTTTGACATACTGATAAACACTATTTCTCAAGTTACAGTTATTATGACCACTCACTTTGTCCTGACAATATGTAGTTGTAGCTCTTGTTTACCCTCAGATAAGCTGTAAATGAGCAGACACATTCTCAAGTTACAGTTATTATGACCACTCACTTTGTCCTGACAATATGTAGTTGTAGGTCTTGTTTATCCCCAGATAAGCTCTAAATGAGCAGATTAGGCATCTACCATACTCTGAATGCCTTGCTTCCCTGGGCATGGATACACTGAAGCTCCCACATCTGGCAACTGACTTGGTAAACACCCACAAAATCATCAACTATCTTGCCAACAACAACCCTGAGCACCTTTTTGAATTCCATGTGTCTAACACCCATGGACAGGCCTACAAAGTCAGAAAACAGCACAGTTCCCATGACTTTCAGAAACATTTGTTCATGCTTAGAGTTACTGAAGCGTGGAACAAACTACCTGCATCAGTTGTTAGCTGCCGGGACGATGCATCTTTTAAAACTTCGTCAGTACTACACCTGATATCCCCCCCTCCATACACATGCACACATGTATATCATGACTCATACACTGTTCACTTTCCTGACATTTGTACATTTTTCTATGTACTATACATACACCTTTGATGAGTTGTAGTGCACCTGAGCATTGTACACAATAATTTCATTATTATTATTATTATTCAAAGTGTTTTAGATGCTAACTTTGATTATCCTGTCTATTATATATGTAGAGTTAATCCATCATCTGGTTTAACACCACCATTTGATCCTTTGATAGAGTTTAATTTGAGCACTACAATCTCTCTCTCTCTCTCTATCTCTCTCTCTCTCTCTCTATATATATATATATATCGTTTTGGAGGCGCTGAAAAGGGTCCTCACACAGTCCTTGATTGAACAACTAAAAAGAGGAAATAATAGTTTCTACTTTAGGCACAAGGCCAACAATTACCCAGTGCATTACTGGTACTTTATTTTATCGACCCCGTAAGGATGAAAGGCAAAGTCAACCTCGGTGGGATTTGAACTCAGATCGTAAAGGGACGTAACTATGGTGGAAAGCATGGCGTCCGACCCTCTACCGATACTGCCAATCCTGGAAATAATAAAATGTTGAAAGTATACAGACCAGCCCTCCTGTCTGTGTATAACTTCTATTACTAATACCAATGTTGGTACCATCGAGCCACAAATGAAAAACACACAAACAATGTCAAAGACACTACCCTTTCCCCACTGACTAGGGTATAACTATAGTTATTATCTTTTGTATATGAACAGTTACAAGCATTTAGTCCAGGTCTCTTGTCCAAGGAAACTGTCTTCCTTTCATATATCTCAGAGACACTCCAAAGGAAACAAGTATGCTGCTCTTTTTTCTCTGACAATTCCATTAAGTCTCACTACTGTATAACAAGGAAAGGATCCTGAAACTGTTGTTGTAGTTCTCAGTGCATTCTACTATTCATATATAATATATATATATATATAGTAAGAATATTTTCGAAACTGCGAGCGGGTTTGAAATTATTATAAATGTAAGCTATCGCCGTATTTTGACTAAAGAAATTAAAGAAATTATTTAGCCTGATGGTGGGGTTAAGAAGCCTCGGAAAAATGGAAAAAGATGAGTATTGGCGTACTTGACATTACAGTCGCTAAGTTTATAGCTTCTAATTTGAATAGAAAAAGTCGGGTGATGTGTTGGTGTAAATGGTAGCACAGTGGTCTGGATAACTAAAGATGTGGGTTCGACTCCCATGTACGTCAATACTCATCTTTTTCCATTTCTTTAATTTCTTTAGTCAAAATACGGTGATAGCTTACATTTATAATAATATATATATTGTCAAGTTGATTGCTAAGTGGATATATTTTCCTGAAGAGATCTAATACGATTGAAACATACTCGTTGATTTCACAAAGTTGTCATTAAAACAAAGCCCACTTCATACTGCATTACATGAACTTTTGGCCCCAAAATTTTGATCAACTGACATTGTAGGAGATATTTCACTTGCCTGTTGTCTTTAAAACTGAACATTCATAATAGAAATGTTGCCTTCAAAATGCAGGTGTAATCTCAGTTAAGTGAAGTCTTTACCCTCATTATATTTTGCATGAGACTCTACTGTATGTGTGAGTGTATCTATTTCTCTCTCTCTATATATATATATAAGAACTTAAACCTACAGCCAGTAGGCACCTCTTAACCCAATATACACTCCACCCTACACACCCTACTCCATCCTCCTACTTCCATCAACTGTAAAGTGGTTGTGTAGAGACATGTAGGAGACGTGTAGGAGACATGGTAAAAAGGCTCACAGTTCACACTGTAAATGTAGTTGGTGTTAGGAAGAGCATCCAGCCGTAGAACACCTGCCAGAAACAGTTCTGTATGAGCGAGATACGGTCACTGACCAATTTTGCCTCAAGTGGGACAAACCCGTCCAACCCATGGTAGCGTGGAAGTTGAACGTTAAATGATGATGATGATGATGATGATGATATACATAGATAGAGTGAGAGGCAGACAGACAGATATAAGCATGCTTCTATTGAAGAAGTATATCCTTACAATATATTTTGCATCTCATCATAAATCTGGAAATTCTGACCTATGATGAGAAAAGATGTTTATTAAAACAGTGATGCTCCTGTAAGGTCAGTCTTCTTAAATAAAACAATATGCACTCTACATATATAATATATTGAGCTGTGGTCTTCTTGATTTTTGACATTTATTCACAGATTACACTGAATATATGCATAATATATACTAGCTGACGTACCCAGCTTCGCCCGGGTAAACAGATGATTAGAGAAGACAGATAAAAGAGAAAATGACTGTATTGGATGTTTGTCTGGTTACAGTATGAGGTGAGGCCGTGGTGTCGGTGTGATACAAAAAACAGTAAAAAAAATATTCCAGATATACCAGATTCTTCGTTGTACCGTTTGTGCATTGTATATGAACAATTCTAGGTGCTCCCACTTAGAATAGTGACCTCTAGGAGATGGTTCATCTTCTGCCTGACTGTAAAATGTGTATCATTGCATAGACGTGGTTGTTCCACGTTTCTCAAAAGGATGATGAAAGTTCCAACCTTTTATATTATATGTAGATATAGATATAGATAATTAATATAAAAGAAGCCCGTCAATGTAAAAAAAGGTCCCTATTTACTCCCTTCACAACTCTGTGTATGTTAGACTGACAGACAGGCACACAGACAGATAAACTGCGTGGCGATAGTGGGATGCCGCACGTACACACACATACACGAATGGAAACGCTCACACGCACGCAAACTTACACACACGCACACACTCACACATGTTGATAGTTTTTACTTTCTGTGGAACGCTGCACGCGCGCACACACACATAAACATACGCGCACGTACATACTCACGCACACATGTGAATAGTTATTTCTTTCCTTCCCCTCTCTCTCTCTCCCCTCTCACTCCCTCATTGGCATTATGCATATTAATTTAAGTTTGGCACTGTTGAGGTGGGCGGAGTCGTTTGAAACCTATGAACCAATGATAATCGAGAATTATGACGGAATACTGACATTGTTCAAATTCATATATAGATATATATATATATAAACCCATGCTAGTGTGGAAAAATGGGCATTAAAGGGTGATGACGAAATATATATATATATGTGTGTGTGTGTTTCTGTGTGTATATACATTCTCATCAAACTTGGGATAATGGATTTACCCAATATAATTACATATATTACACATAAAATAGATTCTTGATTGTTATTCTCATTTTACAATCCAAAATCTATTCAATTTACTTAGCTTCCAATTTACTATGTTAAAGCTGTCATTTCAGACAAGAATATCATGTGAATTTATAAATACTATTTTATCTCTAGCATTAAACTTCATCAATTTCATTCGTAATCCTTCTTTTTTCTAAATTTCTATTCCTTTTATATTTATATCATATTGTATTATATTTGTTTCTGCCACTCTTTTGAATCTATGTGTATGCCGCTATTCTAATTTGTTCTTTTTAATATCTAAATCCAACTTAATCTTGTCGCTTTTATTCAGTTGGATATTCTTAGGGTGCTTTACAGAATTGTTGCAATGTATTTAAGAAATTCTGTAAATAACATCAAGCTATGCTTTATAGCTTCGAGAGAAGACTAAATTAACCCTATACCAGTGATAGATTGCAGTTCTGTTTCATTCAGCTTTTCTATATTTGTTTACTTAAATAGTTTGTGTATTCGCTAGATTTGTCACTGTATTGCTTTTGCTCAGTATTGTATGACCTGAAAGACATTCCAACCATGAACATCCTAACTGCGAAAATCAAAAAAGTTTTTAGTTGAAAAATAAAATTACAAAGAATCAGTCCGGAGCCTTGTAGTTATGCAATAGGTGTTTGGCGACGTGTGGACAACGTGTCAACAATTCATTTCTCGTGTTTAGGCAATCACTATTGCGTAATCTCTTTAGAATAGTTATTCGTTCGTCAATACATAAGCCATACGTCGGATTTCCCCTTGCGTATGGCTTGAACTTAGTGATGGCTTTCCATTGAAGGGAGTAGTCTATACTTGAGTCCTTGAGCGACCATACGTGGCTCGCGAGTTTCGTGGATGAACGTCTGTCCGGGTACCTGAAGGTAGACTGGTGGTTCAGGAAATGTTCCTTAAATCGACCCTCCGCCATGCCCACATAGGAGTTGACCTCCTGTGGTTCGTTTGGTCGGTTGGAATTGACCACAGCTTCGTAAATTACAGCTGGTGTGTTGCATTGTTGTTGAAGGGGCAAGCTTCAGTCTTACGGAAAGAGCACCCTGGTGGAATGTTGCTCCTAGGGTTGCTGGTGACGTGGGCCTTCATGTTCTTAGCGCAGGAGTAGCCTAGTTTAACTTTGTGTCGGTTAAAGATGGAGCGGTATTTATGACCTATGGGAAAGTGTCTATCTAAGAGGGCTAGAAATTTTTTCCTACATTAGTTTTAACGTTGAGTGAGAAGGAGGAGAGAACCAAATAGTTTGTCTATTGTTGCGCTTAATTTTCCTAATGGTGTTGTTGCTAGTGGGAGAGTAAGTGATAGGTTGTGAGAAGCCGCTGTTAGCCAATGCCGTGTTATAGTAGGGTGCCGCCCTGTCAAAGATAGCCTTATTAGAGGAGAGGTTTGAGATTCTAGTACTGATATTCTTAACGAAGTTTCTAACAGTGGGAGGGTGGCATGAGTCCTTGTGAATGTAATTTAGTTTCTCGTATATATATATATATAACATTCTGATTCACACTGACATACTGCCTTGCCATGTGAAACATCTCACATCTCTGATTCCCACATCATAAGACACTGGAAAACCTTCTTTCAGCCTCTTTCCATACTATGTATACTTCTCATCTAAATTCTCTCTTACCTACCTGTTCCTGATCTCTACTACACCCACTTTTCCAGTCTTTTCATGTTTGGCTCTATTCACTCTATTGTTCTACGACCAGGTCACTTTTTTCTGGCTGGTACTTTCTATCAACTACAATTCTCATCAATATTTCACAGTAAGTTATTATGTAAGAATTTCCAATTATTTCTCCTGTCATATGAATCTAACTCATCTCTCTTTTCATCTTATAAATCCTGTAGAGCCTTTCTGAACTTGTGTTAAACAGAAAGATCTGTTAGCTTCCAAAGTCTTCATCTCCATAGTTTCATATATAGATTTTCTGTTTTATGTTTCTTGTGATGTCACTAATAACCAACTTCTGTTGGGTGATGCATTTTTCTTCAGTAAAGGTCTTAGTATTTGTAACTATCTCTTTATCTTGTTGCCTTACAAGTAAGAAGTCGATTTAGCTTGCTTGTTTACTTGATTGGTTGGTGATTAGGTGACTGACAGTTTTCTGGAAAGTTAGTGTTGCAAATGGCTAGATCATTTGTATCACAGAATTCTAGTAAACTCACTCCACCTACATTTCTTGAGACTTAACCATATCTACTATGTACACCAAGGAATCCATCTTGGTGCTGCCCAACATATCCAATGAAGTTGCCCTGCCAAGATGATGAAGTCTCTGTCATCAGTAACAGAGGTTGTCTGTAAAAGTTCCTATAGAAACAGTCATGCTTGTGGTGTAGAGGTAATGGTCAACATTCTATTGCTTACAATTATTCTAATTTTGATAGTTCTGTTGCTTACTCTAACTACCGAAATTCACGGGGCATAAAATTAATTCATTGTAATGAACAATTTGTTTTAATGAGATCGACCGAAGCAAATTGAACGTTTGTTATTACCTCATATTTAAAAATTAAACAACAAATGAATAAAAACATACCTGCAATATGACTGTATCATGCAAGAAAATATAAATATATGCAGTGTAACCCTGGCATTCGTGGTCACGGTTATTTGTGGATTTTTCCTTAGAACCTAACTAATAATTGTTTGTGGAAACCACGGCATATTCGCAGCATTGTAAATATCTTCCATGATCTTTTTATGGATTTTTCGTGGCAATATATATTTTTTCACGCTTTTTAACGCTAAATTATTAATAACAATATACTGTATTTGCCACCCTATATTTTACATTAAGTTTTCTTGTTTATATGATAAACTTGTGTAAAAAAAAAAACCTCAAGAATCTTTTAGTTATGTATTTTATGTTATAATAATAATTATATATATATGAAAAGATTCAGGACCCCGACGAGTGGTCTGGTAGGTTATGGTCCACCTTGTATCTTACCACACCCTCTCTGATATATATATATATATATATATATATATATATATATATATATATATATATATATATATATATATATATATATATATGTGTGTGTGTGTCTGTGTGTGTGTATGTATTTATTAATGGTTGTGAATGTGTGTGTATTTCAGATATGTTCTTTTGAATAATTTTCAAATAGCCTTCGCAGCTAGTAAACCCAACCCTAAAGGGACGCAACTCCAGCCAGGATCCCTGTGAGAAGGAGTGACGAAAACATTTTGGCTGCTTGGGGTTCAATTTTCGTTCGTTGTACTGAAATATTTGTTGTAATGAATTTTGTTATAACGAGATTCTTTTATCGTTGGTTTAATAAATTTGTGGCCAAGGATTGAGCAAAAATTCGTTATACTGAACATTTCGTTATAATGGTGTTTGTTATAAAGGAATTTTACCTGTATATGTATATATGATGATAATGATGATGATGAACCATAATATGCTAGGTTTATTCTTTAGCACCTGGTTTTTATGATAGCCTCATGTAAAGCCAAATGTTGTGAAATAGATTAGCCATAATGGAATGAATCTAATTCAAATGACCAGCCTTGCTATATATTGTGTAATGTTGGTTCATCTGCCTGTTCATATGTCTGGAATACTCAGCCACTTACACTATAATTTAATGAGCAAATAGATCTGTTGATTGGACAACCAGATAAGTTTATTTCCTATATTTAATGAGCAAATAGATTACACTTCCAATATTCATAGCTTGGCTTTCAAAATGTTATTTATTTAACATACAGTATATCTTTAGATATACAAAATTCACATACATATATGTACACAACTATGTTGAAGCTAAATTTTAATTTTTGTAAATTGTGCATATACATGCACACATATATTTGCCTGTGTGTGTGCGTGTTTTTACATATGCATTAATGTTATTTCTAAATAATTTCTATGCTATTTCTCTTTGTTATTTCTATATTATCCTCATGTTATTTCTCTGTTATTCTTATGTATTACTATGTCATTGCTATGTTATTCCTATTATTTCTATGATATTTATGTTTGCTTATATTATTTTGCAGTGAATCTTCTAGATATAAAAATGGTACCAATAGGAGGAATTCAAACATGTTTGACATTTGTGGATACCTTTAATATAGCAAATGGAATTTCAAACAGCAATCGGTAAGTAGAAATATCTGTCATTATTATAACCATGTGACTGGCAGTATCGGTAGAGAGTTCAAACGCCATGCTTTGACACATAGAGTTACGGCCCTTGCCATTCTAAGTTAAAATCCCGCCGAGGTTAACTTTGCCTTTCATCCTTACAGGGTCGATAAAATAAAGTACCAGTAATACACTGGGTAATTGCTGGCCTTGTGCCAAAAGTAGAAACAATTATTATAACCATCATACCATAATGCAATTCTTCAATCCACTAGAAATAATAGTTGTATGTCCTCAAATCAAACCCTGTAGACTTAGAAAAGGACATGTTGAATTAAAGTTCCAAATGATCATGGCTACATTACCGTTGATCATAAATCTGCTTGATCATGGCTGAGATCATTATTTCAACCAATACTACTAGCTCCAGCATTAACACAATCAAAACTAACTTCATCACCTTCACCACAACCACAAATATCACTAACATCATGCCATCAACTCTATCAACATTTCTACAATTACAACTATCAATGCTACTGTCAATTGTCAATACAACTGCTGGTGGTTAGTTTTTGAGTATAGAAATAGCAGTTGGTATTTTGGTGGCTCACTATAATATTGTGCAAGATCATTTGTTGATGTTAAAACATAAACCTGATGAAACACCGTAGATAAACCTGTTGAAGACCTATCATTATCTCCCTTTCTCTCTCTATCTTTTTGTGTGTCTCTCTCTCTCTCTCTCTCTCTCTCTCTCTCTCTCACACTCTTGCGCATTTTCTCTCTGTTTCTCTCACTGTGTTTTTCCCTATGTTTCTATCAGTATCTTTACCCCCTCACACAAACTAAATCACTTTCTCTCCTATTATGTCTTATTTTATCACTCAGCCATATCACTAAATACAGATATACCTCAGAATAAAGTTACATGAGCTGATTAGCTAGGCAGTTGTATCTTTGCTGGCATTATGACATTAAAGTGTAAATTAAGGTAGAACTAGCAGCTATTTCTAACTGTTCTGGCAACCACATAGGCTCTCTCTCAAACATTTGCTGTGGCAATGTTCTGAGAATTCTTTTTATTTTATTTTTTTTTGCTTTTTAATAGGTTTGTCTGGAGAAAGGCAGAGATCAATACAATGTAGTTGATTCAATGAATTACATACAATCATATACTTCTAAGGTGAATCAACGCAGTTGTTTGAGCATCAGACTGAATGCTTTGCAGCATTTGTTCTGACTCTGTGCTCAGAATATTCAAATTTCTTCAAGGTCGACTTTGCTGTGGGTTTGGTAAAGAAAGTAGCAATCCAGGGTTTGGGAATGGCAGAAGTGTTACTGAATCAGAATAGTTAACTGGCAGCAATTGTTCTGACTATTTGTATTCTGAGATCAAAATCATCAAAGTCCACTGAGTTGATGGTCATAGCTAATTAAGCAACTATCCAAACCGCAATTGATAAAATAAGCCTACTACCATCATAGATAATCTATCATCTGCATGTTAAGCTTTTATCCTGCAGTGGATTGTTTGTCTATGCAGCAGGTAGCAACATCAGTAGCAACATCATCATCAGCAGCAGTAATATCCCAAGTATGGAAGCAAGATTCTATTGATATTCACTTAAGAAATTTAACAACACCTAATTAAACAAATAAACTACAATAACAGAACAATTGGAATTAAAATATATCAACACAACTAACATAAAACACTCAAATATTGTTTCCATATGCAGAGACAAATATATACAAACATATACATGCAACAGTATATAAATACATACATACATATAAACATGCATATAGATATACTTACATACATACAGACATACATATAAAAATTGCATGTATATATACTTACATACAGACATACATATAAACATGCATATAAATATACTTATACACACATACATAATTACATATTAGTTGTGAGTTCAATTCTCGGACCGGGTGATGTGTTGTTTCCTTGAGCAAGACACTTTATTTCACATTGCTCCAGTTTACTCAGCTGTAGAAATGAGATGATAGGACTAGAGTTCCTATAACACCACAGCAAAGTGGTCGTGGAGGTGCCACGGCAAAAAAAGCACCCAGCACTCACTGTAAATGAGGTTGGTGTTAGGAAGGGCATCCAGCTGTAGAAATCAAGCCAGAATCAGTTCCCGTATGAGCAAGAGAAGGTCAGCTGTCCGGACACTGCCCACAACAGAACAACCCATCTAACCCATGCTAGCGTGGAAGAACGAACGTAAAACGGTGATGATGATGATGATACATCATCATCACCATCATCATCATTGTTTAACGTCTATCTTCCACGCTAGCATGGGTTTAGACGGGAATTGTCCCACATCAGGCAAGATTGGTTGTCTTGCTCGTATAGGACTGTCTGACAGGTTTTCTATGGCTGGATGCCCTTCCTAACACCAACCACATTTACAGTGTGGACTGGGAGGTTTTTACCATGTTACCTACACGGCCACATTACAGCGTGGACTGTGTGTTTTTTTTTGTTGTGACACCTACACGACCTCATTTATTTAGGACTGGATGTTGTGGTACCAACATAACTTTACAGAGAAAGGGTTGGTGTAGATGGGGGTGGGGGTAGGGGTAGTGGGATGGGGTGTATTTTTGGTTAAGAGGTGCCTACAGACTGTAGGTTTCGCTTTGTATTTAGGCAAGGCGGGTCTTCGGTATTATACATACATATATAAATTCAAACATAGACCAGAAATAGGAGATAGAAAAAAATAGAAGATAGAAATAGAAAATTGGATTTGGGGACAGTGGTCTGTTATCGGTATAACACCAAATTAGAAGGCTGTCCCGAAACAAATTATCTATTTTCAATCCTCTATTTTTCTATCTCCTATTTTCTGGTCTATGTTTCAACGTAATCCTTGTACATAATTCTGCAAATAACACCTGATGAAATTGCCTAGTCTTGCATCATAATCAAATGATAGAGCTGGGCCATCGAATATGGATAGTGCTTTCGAGAATTGAAATTCTAAAGTAAATTTTCCAGTCCAGCCTTCTGTTGTTGTTTTAATGAATACTTAACTCTATTTCTGCATCAGCCACTGGATACCACATCTACGATGGATGATTTGCATAATGATGAGAGATTTAATTATTTTGTTGCATCATCATTTACCAACCCGAGCCACCAGTTCTACCTATTGGTAAACAGCCTAACATAAATGATATATATATATATATATATATATATATAATTGTTTCTACTTTTGGCACAAGGCCAGCAATTACCCAGTACATTTCTGGTACTTTATTTTATCGACCCCGTATATATATATATATAATAAGGAGTTGATGGACCCAGCATATTTATCAATGCCAGGACCAGTTGTATCTCAGCGTACTCAATGGGCAATGTAAGAAACATTATACACAGAGTATACACATAGTTATTCGCTTCAATACAACACACGTAAAACGGGTGCCTATAATAGATCCCAGACTCGAGTTTTGGCCGCACTTAATGCAGCAGTAAAGTCCGTCTGCATATATTATGCAACAATGCACAATCGGCTTATGTGGCTTCATCAGTGGGTATCACCTAATCAATAACCAATCTATCGACAGAATCCAAACCCCAGCTCATGCCGGTCATGACTGTTTGTGACAACCGACACGATAAAGCGATTAGCAACTGGCAACCCGATACGATTCTGTCTCTCGACTAGCCACCGACTTACAAACTTTACGTGGTGGCAGGAGAATAGAAAACCAATCTTTTCGTTCCCATTGAAAGCTCTCAGCCAATGTGTCTCACACAAATTATTAAGAGGTGATAAGATGGTTATTAGAAATAGCATATATATATATATATATATAAGGGCCACCCTGGTGTATATATATATATCATCATTTCATTTTACGTCCGCTTTTCTCTGCTTGCAAGGGTGGGACGTGAACTGATTCTGGCTTGATTTCTACAGCTGGATGCCCTTCCTAACACCAACCTCATTTACAGTGAGTAAATGGGTGCTTTTTGGGGTGCTTTTTTGCCATGGCACCTACACATCTACTTTACAGTGTGGGTTGGGTGATTTTTTGCTGTGGCATCTCCACACCACTTTGCAGTGGAATGATAGGGACCCCAATCCTATCATCTCATTTCTACAGCTGAGTAAACTGGAGCAATGTGAAATAAAGTGTCTTGCTCAAGGAAACAACACATCACCCGTTGTGAGAATTGAACTCACAACCTTTCGATTGCAATCCCAATGCTCGAACCACTAAGCCATGTGTATATATATATATATATATACACTAGGGTGGCCCTTATTTTTCATCTTTCTAAAACTTTAGCTCCCACCCTCCTATGTTGTTCCAATTAACAAACAACTAATCTATGCAAAACGTTAGCTCAAGCGTACAACTGCAAGGCGACCCTCATTGATCAGGAAATTTTGAAGTTTTCGCCCGGAAAGTCATTTTTATCTCTTAAATAAAAAACTTATTCAGACTTATTCTTGGTATTAGAAGGATAAGTGACAATCTTAACTATAATAAAGAAAGGAGTGTAGGACTCCGTCCAAAATCTATTTTTTAACCCCGTTTGTAAAATAAGTTGGATTACTTTGAATAAATAATTGTTTCTACTTTTGGCACAAGGCCAGCAATTACCCAGTGCATTACTGGTACTTTATTTTATCGACCCCGTAAGGATGAAAGGCAAAGTTAACCTCGGTGGGATTTGAACTCACGATGGCAATGAATGAATATTACATAATTTATGTGCTAAATTTCGTGGCTGTTGATTAAATATATTTTATAGCTTATTTAATGATTCACTTCTTTAAAATTTTCAGATGTCAACACTTCCGGTTAGCGGCCGTTATATTATAACACTTATAATCGTATATATTTCCCTCGCTAATTTTCTCTTAATGCAGTTTATATATAATATCGTCTTTTTTAAATGTATCATGGATAACTTTACTGATTACCTAAGACAGTGTAACACAGTCTTCGCTCAATTTCTGTGTATATTGTCAATTACGATTTTAGTTGATGTATCATATCTACATGCATATATACTTGCGTATAATATCAATATACACACTACACATGCTAGCAGAAAATCACCCGAAGGGTGGTATTTCTGCTAAAATATATAATGGGGAAAGCAGCTTGCAAAGCTGGGAACAGAGCGGAGGTATAGGGCAAACACCTATTTTTCGCCGTGGGAGCAGCAACATTTTAACTTTCTGAAAATTACCTATTGCTAAGGGCCACCCTAATATATATATATCCGTATGTGGTTGACATCTGAGAAAAATGAGTACTCGGTATTGAGTAATATATATATATATATATATATATATATATATATATATATATATATTTATTAAAATAACAGATTAAAGTTTAAGCAAAGAATCGCTGCTTTTATCCTTATCGAGCTCTCTTTGGATTTTAGTCTTCAAATTTATTATTATTACTATATATATATATATACATATATATATATATGTATATATATATAATATATATATATATATATATATATATATATATATATATATGTGTGTGTGTGTGTGTATGTGTGTGTGTGTGTGTGTGTGTGTGTGTGTGTGTGTGTGTGTGTGTGTGTGTGTGTGTGTGTGTGTGCGTATACTCTTCTTATCCTTGCTTTCATATTTCTCCTTGCTCCCCTTTTTTCATTGTATTTGTACATAGATACAAGGAAAGTAAGGAGTAAAGGAGAGGAAGGAGCAAAGGAGAGCAAGGATAAAATGAGAACAAGGAGAGAAATGAGAAAAGGAAGGCAAGGACAGCAATGAAAAAAGGAGAGCAAGGATAAAATGAGAACAAGGACAACAAGGAGAGCAAAGAGGCAAGGAGAGCAGTGAGAAAAAGGAGAGCAAGGATAAAATGAGAACAAGGAGAGCAGTGTGAAAAGGGGAGCAAGGAGAGCAATGAGAAAAGGAGAGCAAGGAGAGGTTAAGGCAAATATTGCTCAAGTTATGCTGCAAGCAGACAAAGTTGAACAAATCAACATTCTGCACCAAAATGAATTTTCTTCCTTTACAAACATCGAGTTTTCGTCTTTTGTAACACCTGGTACAAAACTTTCTTCACGAGATATTCTATCAGCACCGATTTCCTCAACAAAGACCCTTCAGCATGGAAGGATGATCTTGGTTACAAAAGTGAACATGAACAACTTGAGAAGACAGTTGTTATTAACGATGTTGCAGAAAGAGGTGTCAAACTCATTCAGGATAACATTCTCACAAAAGATGAAACTGAGAAACAATTTGTTTTACAGATCGTTACCGAAAACTGTAAAACATACCCAACTGCCACTAATTCCTCTCTTATGTAAAAATAATTGTTTCTACTTTTGGCACAAGGCCAGCAATTATCCAGTGCATTACTGGTACTTTATTTTATCGACCCCGTAAGGATGAAAGGCAAAGTTAACCTCGGCGGGATTTGAACTCAGACTGTAAAGGGACGTAACTATGCTAGAAAGCATGGCGTCCAACCCTCTACAGTGTTCACATTATGTTTTTGATTCTATAAAAATTATTGTTGTAATTAAAAATGCGTTTCTCTTATAGAAGTTGTGTGGTTTATTAAGAAAACCTAATATTTCTTAAGTTTTTCATGTTATTTCAGGAATTTTTCAAGTTAACTATTGGTAAATTTGATTCAGAACGTTTTTAAACATTTACCTGGATGTGTCCATATACATTTCTCTAAGAAGAAAAAATAAAATGGTCGAGATAGGGAACAGTGTACCACTTTTGAACAGAATTAATTGTTGCGTATACTATGTTCCAACTTCAAGATGTTTGAGGTCACCTAACAGTTGTCCCATTGAGCTGAAATTTTGCACACCCCGTGTTTTTTGTTGATTGAAACAGGAGTAGGGGGTGGGAGTAGCAAAATGTTAAATTTCGGAAAATTGCTACTAGATATCTAAATGTCAATTTTGAATACAACTATGGCTTCGATTTACAAATATATTCTGTCAGTAGAACAGCAATAATATGCAAGACATTTCCTTGCTCCACAAGATAAAACTGGGGCTCTTGGTGGTAATAAGGGAAAAGTGGCATTGGCCATCCAGGTCAACTGAGACATCGCA
The DNA here is from genome assembly GCA_964016885.1 of Eledone cirrhosa. Classification (NCBI taxonomy): domain Eukaryota; kingdom Metazoa; phylum Mollusca; class Cephalopoda; order Octopoda; family Eledonidae; genus Eledone; species Eledone cirrhosa. The sequence goes on from OZ024741.1 coordinate 171,743,032, forward strand.
GGCCCCCTCTCATTTTGGGTCAGTCTACTTTCTTTCAATTGTTGGATTGCAATGTTCTCCTCTTTTACAAAACTCCATTGTTCATCATCTTCACCCTCTAATTACCAGGTTATGCTGCCATGTATATCTGTTCTTCAGCCCAGTGGGCAACTGGACAGTATGTGTCTCATTGTATCAGCCTTCCTGCATTTGCCCAACCCACTTAGGAAGTACATTGAGCTGGGTGAACTCTGAAACCTGCTGATGGGGGGGGGGCATTTTGTTTACCTGTAGAGGTAAGAGCCAGATGATTTGCAGGAACCAGGGTTGAATTGTTCCTCAGGGGCCTTGGACTGGCAGCAAAGGAAAGAAAACCCATTTCAAAGGCACTATTAGATGCAGCTGAGAAAGTGAGTTACTATATCTGGCTCAAGAGTGAAGAAGAATGGTCGGCTTGACACATTGAGATAGATGGAGATGTCTAGCTCAGTCATGACATCAAATTTCATACTGTTCTGATACAACAGAGACACCAAGCATTATGCTGTTGTGCAGAAGTTTTGTCATCTACATCAGTAGGTGGCCCTCAGTAGTTCTGGTGTCACAGTGGAAGGGGACAAATCATGTCCAGAGTTACTTCACTGCCTGATGATACATTGGCTTCTATATTCAGAGATGCAGAGCAACAGCACCCTCAGCACTGATCTGTGTTTACCAGGCACTGTATATGTATATATATATATATATATGTGTGTGTGCGTGAGTGTGTATAGATTCTGAATTATATTAGTGGTAACCACAGAATATATATATATAGCTGAATCCTTCAATATTATTAGAGGCGGCCCCCTATTAATTAATAGGAGAGCAGATTTTTTCAGCAACTGCCAACATAGAACCTCGAAAACCTTCCGCGGGATTTTTGGAAGGTAACCTACCACTAACTCCTCCCTCTCTACTTTAGCCATAGAGTTTTCTCAATAAACAGACAGTCACACACTAAGGTAGTTAGACGGCTAAGATTGTTTGCGCACTTACAAACGATACTCGGCCTGTTTCCACGGAGTTATCACAGCTGAGTGCACTTTTTTAGAATACCTAGCTAGTAAATAGTTAGATTGATTACACACTTAGAATACCTAGTTAGTAATTGATTGCACACTCAGGCATGACCGATTACGCGCACCTACCTTTACTTTAAGATACCCTAACCATTGAGTTCTCTCAGTTGGGATATAACCAGTCGTATTACACACTTAGTTAGGACCGATTACGCTCTCTATACATAACTCTACACACAGTACCCGTTTAGACATTGAGCTCCCACAATTACGAATGTCACGCTCCTACCGCCTGAACACTACACTAGGTTCTGATCCGTGATCATCTAACCATGGAGGACTCACTGTTACGGATTGAACAATAATACTTACATACCATTAAGGGGCCTACACCCATCCTCTCGATTTTACTATCCTGTGGTTTTCACTTCACCTTCTGTGTTGGATAACACACCTCCACCACTCAAACAACTATCTTAAAAGCTCATTGGCCCATATGACGGGAAATCGCACTTACTGACGCATTTACCCAATACCCAACCCTACACGGAGCCCCTTGCTGGCCTACATTGCGGTTGCTTGCACGCACGGATTTGGTGACTCGGATTCTCAATGGGACAGCGGTACATACTGAGTTCGATATGAGCTGATTCCTTGCTCTTCACATGGATGTGTATATACCCAGACATACCCTTTTTTGGACGATTCGGATGTGTATATACCATAACATACACTTGAAGATATGGATGTTACAATTCAATCTATACACGTATAGCAGAACACTGAACTGAACTTACTTGCTTGTGTGTCTGTGTGTGTGTGTGTATGTGTATGGGGCGTTGGTTAACCCAATATTTCCAATTTACATCGTCAAATTCAGATTTGACCAATGTAACATCTGTTGTTTTGTGAACTAACTTTCGGTGAATGCTGTGTTGGTACAGTCTTATATATGTTTTTTTCTCTGACATCGCTTCGGTGTGTGTGAGAGTGTGTGTGTGTACCCACCCACACTAACTGTGACCTTCTATAATTCTACAGGTTTGATACTGTGTTGATGTGTGTATATATATGTATATATTTCTCTTTGACCTCGAGCCGGTGTATATGGGTGTGGAGTGTGTGTGTACCCACTCACATTAACTGTGACCGACTGTATCCCTACAAATTTGATTGATGTCCAGCGTCTTTTGCAGCAATAGAAATCTGACAACTTTTATGACCTCAACTGAAGTTAATAGCTGTCGCCGTGTCTCTGACTGGTGTGTCTTCATATGAGGGAATGAATTCTGTGAGAGAACATCGTTATTTTTCTCCCTCATATCAAGAATTTGAAGACAATTCATTTTCACCTGATGAGATCAGTGATAATCGATCATGGGTTCACAATCAATCTATCTCTTATTGAAACATGTGCCGTGATTAAATGATTGGAATTTTACCTTGCCTTCGGATTTTCATTTTGATACTTTTATAAATATATATATATATATATATATAAGTCCAAAGAATCATTAGATAAAGTATATACAGTATTTCCTGTCCCAATGAGTATAAATCAACCACACAAAAAAATCATTTAAACGAGGCTATAAGTTTAAAATGTACTTTTAAATAATTAATAGACAAATGATATAGCTTCTTTTCCGCGACGTACAGCTACAAAATATTTACCTAATATTCATACTAGCCTGTAGAAATTGACGAGACATATAGTTAACTACACGTAATTAGGTACAAAATCGAAGTTAGAAGAAAAAATGTTTATAAACTTTACCAAAATCTTCATAATCTTTACCACCCTGCGGTTTAGTTCACTTTTTGGATATATCCGGTCTTGGATAAATCAACGAGGTTTCCACCTGAAGTTGTAGGGTGCAGCTCTACTGACAATATCCCAGTGTGTGGAGAAGTTTATGTTGGCGTCTTGCAATGTGGTGACGTAGTTGGCAAGCGATGTGGAGCGCCTTAATTTTTTGTTCCTGAAAGAGTGGAGATGCGTTCTAAATCTCATTTTAAGCTGGCCAGAGGTGGCTCCTATATAGTGTTTAACTCCGCTATGGCTAGTTACGGTGCACCTATAAACAACCTTATCAGTCAGGCAGTTTCCCCTGAGAGGGCAGCCTACCCTGTCACGCAGTTGCATTTTCCGTCACGGTCGCTCCTAGTTCCTAAAGTAAAGCTATTACTATTGCTATCTATGTTGTTATCTATGTCTCTAACTCCGTCATTGGTACTGTTATCTCTCAAGGCGTGCGGTCTTGTACAATTATTATTCCGCACGCCGCAGCCCGTTCTGCTGCCGGTGGGTGATGCGTGTGGGTCGACAGTATATTCTCCAATACGCCCTGATTACGTGGGTTTCGTCTGTCGGGGCGGCCATCCACCCTATTTGGTGCTGTTAGGGGGATGTTAAGGTTATTAGTGTTGTTGTCATGTCCAGATGTATCTGTGCTAAGGTGTAGTGTTTTGTTAATCTTACTGTGATTAGTTGTTCCTATGATGTCAGCTAGATTGGGGGTGGTAGAGAAGGATAGTTTGATATTGTTCCTCTTAAGTATTTTTCTCTATTTATGTTTAGGTGAGAAATTCCTCTCCAAGGCTTCGAAGAATATCCTCGGTACGTCGGAGGCCATACTCCGAGAGTAGGGGGGAGGGCAACCATATAATATTACGGTGCCGTTTCCGCTTTACAGTTGGTTGCTACAGGTTGTGCTTCCTAGTTGACAGTACTTACGTTTGTTCCTGTGCTGTAGCCGGTTATTCGTCCCCATTACTTTATGTTCAGGTGGGGGCGCCTTACCTCTGTACTTTCTATGTGTAGCTCGACGCGGGCTGGAGGATGTTGGTAATAAGCCGTCGCAGTTGCTGGTCTTATAGTTAGGGAATAACTCTAATAGGCTGCAGCGGGTGGCGCTACCAATCGGGTAACACTTACCATACTGTCGGTTGTCTTGGTCGCCACTCATGTAATTAACAGTGTGGCCAAGTTTCTTAGTGTGGTTCTCTATACTATAGTTCTTGACGCTGTCATGGCTGTAGCGTCCTCTGTTATAGTTATGGCTCACTTTAAGAGCTAGCATTAAGGATGTAGGATATTTTCTGGTTAAAACCGGCATTTAGTAAAGCCTTATTGTAATATTCGGCCGCCTGGTTGAAGATATCTTCATTGGCGGAGAGCCTCGATATCCTATGGGATATGCTATATACTATAAAGTTGAGAGTAGACTTAGGGTGGTTAGATGCATAGTTTATATAGGACAGAATCTCACCGGGCTTATGGTATGGCTTGTATAGGCCCATACTTAACTACAGGGTTACATCTAGGAAATTGACTATTTGGTGGTTGAGGTCCATTGTCACTGATAGGCCATATGTCTTAAAGAACCTGTGTATACGCTTGTTAAGGTTCTCTATCCTGCGGGGGCTATGGCTTCGCACGGTAAACAGGGCATCGTCCCTATATACCTCGCCCTGTAGAGCCGTTATCTCGTCCCTAATTCTATGGCGGAGGTATATCCCGACCAGGTCGGTTACTTGCGCCGAGTCGCTGGACCCCATCGTGATATCAAAGTTATCAGGACGGTTGGTTCTGGTCCAGTAGGAGCCATCAAACTTGATAATAGTTCTACGCGCTGCGAGCACAATATCTATCTCTTTCCTAGTGAGGCTAGTATTAGACTTAGCTAGGATAAGTGCTTTATTTAAGAGTATGGGTGAGATCGATGCATAGTAGCCATCTATGTCAAACTGTATGAACTTGAGAGTTGTTTTATCAGATAACTCCGTGAACCAATTAATGACCTGTTCGGTGCTGCTCCAGAGACAGACCTTGGCTTTATTATTAAGTTCTCGTAGTACTCTATCTAGGATCACTTTACTAATTTTACCTATATCAGAAGTAGATGGGCATATAAGTCTAATAGAGGGGTTTTCATTAAAGTTACATTTGTGATCCTTAAGAGAGAATCTATGTGCCATAGGGACATATGAGTTGGTGTACTTATCTATGTCTAGTAACTATGTCCTCCCCTACACTATTTATGTCCTTTAAAGTGCTAGTTGGTGTTTTCTTATAGTTTTTATGTAGTTCCTTATAAATGAAATGTTTGTACTTGCTCACGTCCATCTTATACAGCTTCTTGGTTTTGTCAGAGGTAACGAAGAGGTGTGGGTCCTTCTTGATTCTGGTAATGAGTGCATCCAGTGATGTTATGAATGGATTACTGCCTTGGCGTTTACTCTTAAACTTGATGTTTTCGATCAGTTTTAGCAGGTCTTCCTCAAAGCGGTCCAGCATGGTGTTGTGCGGTGGGTTTCGGTATGTTTTAAAGCCGTATCTCTCTATTGGTTGTGGACGGTTGCAGTTGTCCTTATCGAGGTATATATATATATATATATATATATATATATATATATATATATATATATATATATATATATATATATATATATATATATATATATATATATATACACATATACCCACTATGTAATGTGGTCATGTAGGATTCATTGAAAAGAGCACCCAGCACACACTAGTAGGGTGAAAGCATCAAAACATAATAGAAAAATGGCTTCTACAGGACTAGAACTGTTTCATTCATATATCTCCCCATGTGTTTGTTTGTTTATCTAGCAATATAACTATCCAGTTATATATGAGTTTACCTACCAACCTTCCTTTGTATATCTATCTATCTATATGTTTTTATGTATTTATCCATCTATCTATGTATATGTGACTGCGTGTTTTTGTCTATATAACTATATTTTAATGTTTGTAAGCAATGTAAAATTAATATAGTAATGTATATATTTAGAATTTTGTTTCATATCACATAAAAAAAATTATCTCTCAAAATCCTCTCTCTCTCTCTCTCTCTCTCTCTCTCTCTCTCTCTCTCTCTCTCTCTCTCTCTCTCTCTCTCACACACACACACATCAGTGATCCAAAGCAAATTTACATACTATAAAGCTCGTACATACACACACACATTCATTATCATTTTAGAATATTGATTCAGCTGATAAAATTTAAAATTCTAATTAAAATGTTGATGACACAACACATGTTTAACTGATTTCTTCCTAGGTTTACATACATGATGTGTATGTATGTATGTATTATGTATGTATTATGGTCAGGTCACCAGTTGGTACTACTGGTAATATGTATCCCAGTACAACCTGTCCCATGGTCGGGTCGTTGGCGACTAAACTGGCAACCCCACCAAGGTTTCTTGGTGAGGAGGGTGACTTTGGACATCCTGCAAGACTAAAAACAAAACCTGTCAAAGGACAAAGGAGCTCTTAAGAGTCAATGGCCATCCAAAATCACCGGGAGAGATGACCCCTTAGCCTTTGTCAAGGCAGAATTCTAGGAGAAGGAAAACTCTGATATAACACCTGCAGCCCTGATGGTATCCAATGATGTTGACTTGTTCTTCTTTTTGGTAAATATCATCTTGGTTAAGAGAGTGGGACTGGCTTTGTGCAGTGCCTTTTCTCATTATAAAAGCTTTATATCTGGAGATCTCTCTGCACTTGTCGTCACATGGTACCATGGGCCCAGCACTATGTGTCAATAATTGTCACAATTGTAGTGTTTGTACCAGAGTTTTCAAGTCGCTGGCTGG
>OZ024741.1:171754710-171766493 GCA_964016885.1 Eledone cirrhosa
TTAATTGAAATAGACTGTATTTCATTATAAATGCAGTCATTAAAGATTTAAAACAAATTATCCAAAAAAACAAATAGAATAAGAATTAGTTAAAATGAATAAAGAAATCCACTTATCTTAATATTCCCATGCTTCTTCTCGGCTGACAGATTATATATATATATTGGATGTGATTCATGCTTATGAAGCATGGGAAAAGACCTACTCAATCTACAGAACAGCATGTATTTTCCATAGATATTTCCTGAGGACTATACATGGGATCACTGTGTGATGGTGAAACATTGTTGTCCATGTGCTATGTATGACCACAAAGAGATCTCTGTCAGCTTTTCTCAAATGGAAGTCAGAAGGTTGGGAAAAATGAAGCAAGTCAAACGCATCAAGACCTGATTGAAGTTGGTAGAGAATGTCCTGGCAAACATGTTCCTGGCTTGGAAGCAGGCCCATGACAGGGTTTGTAACAATGTGAAATGGAAATCTCACATCACCCAATGCTCTGTAGGGTCGAAAGGGATCTAAAGTAAAGGAATATATATATATTCCATAGAGACAAAATAAAAAATTATAATTTTTATTTGTCACAAGGGCAGCCCTTTAGCATTTAAACCAGTTGTATCTGGCCAGAATTCTCTCACCTCTTTCTGTTCAAACCAGCCACAACTGACCACTCATATTGATATTAAAGTATTGTTCTCAAAATGAATAACATCATAAATCTCATAGATTCAATATTATGTGAAATAATTATTCAAGATAAAGCCTTTACCATAAAAATATAATAGTATATATAGAGTAATTACCAGGATGTTTAAAGACACTATTGTGTTGCAAACTAAATTGTTGGCATATATATATGTCATCATCATCACCGTTTTACGTCCGTTCTTCCACGCTAGCATGGGTTAGACGGGTTGTCCTGTTGTGGGCAGTGTCTGGTCGGCTGACCATGCCTTGCTCATACAGGAACTGATCTGGCTTGATTTCTACAGCTGGATGCCCTTCCTAACACCAACCTCATTTACAGTGAGTGCTGGGTGCTTTTTCGTGGCGCCTACACGTCCACTTTACAGTGTGGGCTGGGTGCTTTTTTGCCGTGGCACCTCCACGACCACCTTGCGGTGGGGGGGGGGGGGGCATATTGTTTATATGCTTCAGCATGTACCCATGGGAGGTCGGGTACCCTGTATTACTGCGTGACGCCAGAAGTCACGGTCGTGTGTCATTGACTTTGAGAGGTGTAGTTGGGTAAGGTCGGCTTTTATCACCTCATCCCAAGTCATCTTGGGTCTCCCCACTCCGCGGTTTCCATCAACTTCTAGTGCTCTGCACCTTTTTATGCAGCTGTCATCCTTCATACGCATCACATGTCCATACCAGCGTAACCGCCTCTCCTGCACGCAGCATTTGATTCCTCTTATGCTCAGTCTCTCTCTCAATTCATTTATGCTTTGTCGTTCACGTATATTACTGTTACACATCCATCGGAGCATGCAGGCTTCGTTTCTCTCTAATCTACGTAAGTCTTCCACCTTCAGCGCCCAGGTCTCACTACCATGCAACATCGCTGTTCGGATACACGCATCATACAGTCTGCCTTTCATTCTGAGGGAGAAGCCTTTTGCAGCTAGCAGTGGTAGTAGTTCCCTAAACTTCTTCCATCCCGTTCTTACCCTAGTTATTGTACTTTCTGAGCACCCACCTCCGTTGCTAATTCGGTCACCTAGGTAGCAGAAGCTGTCTACTGTTTCTACAGGGCCCTCCCAGAGATTGGTGGTACTTGTTTCCTGTGGCTGTTTGCTTGCTGTTTCAGCACAGCTGCTGCATGTGAATCCTACATTCTTAATTAAGCTTCCTGAGATCCCGCTACATCTCTTGTGTACCCATTGTTTGCATTTGGGGCAGAGAATGGAGTTCCTACCTACACCTTTCCTACATACTGAGCAAGGCCATTTCCCTGAGGGGATCTGGGTTCTGTTTTCTCGTCTACTTATAAGGACCTTAGTCTTTGTCATGTTGACTTTGAGGCCCTTTCTCTCTAGTCCCTGCTTCCAGGTTTGGAATTTATTCTCTAGTTCTACCATAGATTCAGCTATGAGTGCGAGGTCATCAGCATACAGGAGTTCCCATGGGCATCCGGTCTTAAACTCCTCCGTTATTGCCTGCAGGACTATGATGAACAGGAGAGGGCTAAGAACAGAGCCCTGGTGGACCCCAACCTGTACGCTAAATTCCTCGCTATACTCATTGCCAATCCTAACTTTGCTGACTGCTCCCCTATACATGGCTTGTACCGCTTTCACAAGCCATTCATCTACTCCTAGTTTTCTAAGAGCCCACCAGATTACTGCACGTGGAACTCTGTCAAAGGCTTTCTCAAGGTCGACAAATGCCAAGTAGAGTGGCTTACTTTTAGCTAGGTACTTTTCCTGTAATTGCCTCACAAGGAAGAGCGCATCAGTGGTGCCTTTCCCTGGAACAAACCCAAATTGCATCTCGTCTATATTCACCCGGTCCCTAATCAGCTGTGCTATAACTCTTTCTGTTACTTTCATGACCTGGTCCATCAACTTTATACCTCTATAGTTTCCTCTATCTAGTGCATCGCCTTTACCTTTGTAGCAGTTGACAATGATGCTACTGCACGTATACAATGATGCTACTGCATGTATACAAATATATAAACAAACACGTGTCCACACACAGACATGCTCACACAATCACATACACATATATAGCACACTCATATATACTCAGTCACATTACAAGGGTAAATAAAAGAAATAGCAGGAGTTTACATAAGATTCAGTAGGAGAAAGCAATCATCACCATCATCTTCATAATTTTTCATTTGCGTCCCTGTTTGCTTCCTTTGGATGTTCTTATTTGGAGTTACAACTTGCTCGTAGCAGCATGAGCAATTTAGAAAGAAAATAAATTCAATGTCCCAATAAGGGAACATCCATTCGGACCAAATAAGGGAATACTACAGATCCCAGATTACCCTTATTACCAAACACAAGTGCTGTATGACAGCTGGGTATTCATGCATATGTATACACTGAGAGAAGGTCGATTCATAGAAGCTATATTGCCAATTCTTGCTCACATTTCAGTAAATTTACTGGAGAGCAGCACATCTCTACCCTCAACTTCCTCTCTGAGTGAAATTTGAAGAAGTTGATGAGGCTTGGCTGAAGAAGGAGGTGTTTGTCTTCAATTTTTTTCAATCTTGTCTGTCTGTCACACAATCTCTTTTACTATAGCCACAAGACAAAGGACATTGGCAGGATGTGCAAAGGACATTGACAGGATGATCCTCAAAATGGACTCTGCTAATAGTTGGATCTGTCCTACTCATGAAGAAAGTAGGAGAAAATTGAGAAAAATTAAGGATGAAAAAGAGAGAGGAAACAAAAATAAGTGAGGAAACATATAGAAGGTTGATGATAAAAGGAGACTTAGGAAGAAAGGAGAAAAAAGAGTGGGAGAAAAAAAGAGATGAGATGAGAGATGAAAGATGGCAGATAAACATGTGGTAGAAGTGGTGATAGGGGATAATGGGAATAGTATGGGGTTAGTAAATACATTAACAGAAATGAAATAAGAAAAATAGGAAGAGAAAAACAGAAAAAGTACAAAAAATGGGTTAATTATTTAGGTCAACTGAATCAATATATTTGTACTAATTGTGAATCTATCTACATATATCCTTGCCTGCTTCTTTATCTATATAAGCATCCATGCTATCATCCACACCTACTACTGTTGCCTTTAAAAATTTCATATACATCTAGTGTGACATCAAAACGACCTCTTTAAAATGTGACTGGGTGCTTTTTGTTGTGTCACCAACACGACCACTTTACAGTGTGCACTGGGAGCTTTTTGTCATGACACCAAAATGACCACTTTGCAGTATGTACTGGGCACCTTTTGTACCACCACTCAAACGACCACTTTACAGTGTGGACGAGGCACTTTTTGTCATATCACCAACATGATCGCTTTACAGGTTGGATAGGGCCTTTTTTGCCATGTCACTAATAGAGTGTACTGAGTGTACTGAGCGTTTTTTGTCATGTCAGCAACACGGCCTCCTTATGGGGTAGGCTGGGTATTCTTTGTCGTGTCACCAATCCAACCTCTCCACAGGGTGGTCCAGGTGCCTACCGTTGTGCCACCATCATGACCACTTTACAAGGTGGCCTGGGTGCTTCCTGTTGTATCACCAACATGACAACTTTACCAGGTGAACTAGGTGCTTATTTCTCATGTCACCAGCACAACCACCTTGCAGGGAGGGCTAGGTGCTCTTCTGTCATGTTATCTTATAGGAAAGACTAGATGCTCTTCTGCCATGGCACCAACAGGAGCACCTTACATGGTGGACTAGGGGCTTTTGTTGTGTCAACAGCATCACCACCTTGCAGAGTAAACTGAGAGCTTTTAGCCATTTCAGCAGCATTGTGGGAAAGCATGTGCTTTTTTCCATGCTTGTATACAGCCTTCATCCTTTATATGTCCATACCAATGCAATCTCCTCTCCTGCACACTACTTCTGATCCCTCTTATGCTAAGTTTCTCTCTCAATTCATTTACACTTTGCAGTCCATCAGAGCATGCAAACTTCATTTCTTTCCAATCTTCATAAGTCTTCTGCGTACAGTTCCCAGGTCTCATTACCTGTCTCATACACATAATACAGTAAGTTGAAATTCTTCAATTAACTGACATTATATTTGCAATTCAAATGCAGAACATCTACTAAAACAATACACGAGAGATAACTTCAGCAATATCAGTTAAACTAAACATTTGGAGAATAAAGACACAGCAGTTAGGAGTGGATTTTGTTTTCAAATCTAACTGATGAAAGCAGTGGACACATTCTGATTCAATCTAGCTGGTGCCTACAGGAAAAGTAAATTTCATCTGAATGGGATTGTATGTGGCAAGAACCTCTGAGTAGTGATTCATTAACTGTTTCTAAATAAATAAACAATTCTTTTTTTTCTCATGAGTAACACTCAAATCACACTCCCACACACACATACACACACACACACACACACACACACACACACACACACACACACACACACACACACACACACACACACACACACACACACACACACACACACACACACACACACACACTCACACAGATGCCCATGCATATATGTTAGAAATAATGATGGGGTAGGTGGTGTAGACATTCTACTAGCTGAGAAATGGATAGATAAGGTGATAGAGATAGTTTGAGTAAGTGACAGAATCATCAAACTTAGAATAGTGACAATTATATCTACCTATGCAACACAAGCACGTTGGAGTAAAGAACAAAATGACCGTTCTATGAGGAACTTTTACAAACAACCTCGGTTACTGATGACACAGACCTCGTCATGGCAGGCAAATTCAATGTTGAGTAGTACTACCGGTGGTGTGGAGAGGAGAGACTGGTATGCACGAGCAGCTGCTGGTCTTCCACAAACAATCTTTATATATATATATATATATATATATATATATACACACACACATACTTTTATTATGGCTAAGTAGTGAGTCTTGTTACTCTGGAGTCATTTTCTGATAGTCCTGTGGGTGCACAGGTGAAATTCAGAGTAACAAGACTCACTACTTAACCCTAATAAATAAATCTCTAATCTCTACTTTGGTATTGAGTACTCTTTTCTCTAATCCATCAACTTAATACAGAGATTATATATAGAAATATGGTAGGTGTTTAATACATGTGTATTTTGAGTTGTATACTTTACAAAGAAATACATATATACATACTCTTTTACATATACATACATATATATATGTATATGTAAAAGAGTATGTATGTATATATGTATTTATTTGTAAAGTATAGAACTCAAAATACACAGATATTAAACACCTAGCATATTTTTAGTTTTCTGATTGCTAAGTTTACAATAAACACAACCAGAACTCATTTCAATCAGAAGATGAATAAAAGATATTCAAATTGTATTAAATTACATCTACTCATATAAGGCAATGCCTAAAATATGATGTGTAAATATACAGTTTAAATATCTTCTAGTTAAAGGACATCCTGCTTATGTTTTAAAATACCAAGCTATCAAAAACCTGTTTGTGTTCTATGAGTATAATATATGATATGTTTATTTTAATATGTATGGCTTAGGTTGTTATGGTTTCTAATGGTTCTTGGTTCAAATATCATGAGCAAGCATCCTCTCTCAGATGTGTCCTTCAGTATACATTTTCACTTTGGGAGTATGCTCATTCCTGGAAGCCATACTTATTACTCTCACTTGCACTTCATCAAATCTACTGCCTCTTAAAAACAGGATTTGATCTAATATTCAATATGTTTAAAAGGAAAATTGACCTCGGTATGATCTGATCTTAGAGTAAACAGAGCTACAAGTTCAGATCATCATAATTCATTTTGTCTGTCACATAATCAATTCTATTAATCCATCACTTTACCCTTATTAATAATGATTTATAACAAGTACAGAAATTTTGCAAGATGGGTTGGTCAATTTACTTTATTTTATCAGCATTGGAAGGATGAAAGCCAAATTCCACTTCAATGTGATTTGAACTTAGACTGAAAAAAGCTGAAACAGATACTGCAAGGCATGTTGTCTGATGTTCTAATGATTCTGCTAATCCACTGCTGTTTATTTATAAAGAAAAAATTGCAATTGGCAGAATCAGTAGAGCATCAGACAATTGCGTTGTGGTATTTGTTCTATTTCTTTATGTTTTGACAAAGTCAATAAAACAAAATATCAGTCAAGTACTGGGTGATATTACCAACTTTCCCTTCCCCTAGAATGTATTGTCTTTGTGCTTAAATTAGAAATCGTTTCATATATATAAAAAAATAAAAGGCCAGAAATTGATTGATACTTTATTTTATCAACACCTGAAAAGCAAAGTTGACCTCAATGGTATTTGAAGTCTGAAATATTTAAGAAAAATGAAGAACTGCATATATAATAACACCACATGTAAATTGCTGAGGTGACTTTACTACTAACATTTGGCATTTCTTCTGCACTATTAAATTTCTTTTCCTCATATATTTCTATGTTCTATATTCTTTAATTAGTCTATTTTGTAACAGAACAACCAATTGTCTAATTCTAAAACATTGACTAGAACTACAGAAGTATAAAACATTGAGAGATAACAAACATCATTTGAAAATTATTTTGATTATTTGAAAATTTCAAAATCTAAAGCTTATGTGGATTTTATTTTCTTAAAATTTGATAGATACATCTTATATTATTTCTTTTTATTAAACTTTGGCAGATAAATTATAGAACTGTACAATCAGCTAAAATTCTTTTGTTTCTTGTTTTAAACAATTATGCATTTTCATCGCCATTTCCATTATTTATTTATTTTATTTTTTATTTTTTGCTCAATCTTCCGTTTCTATTCAGAAAGTTTAAGGAAACAATCTATGAATGACATTTACTTCAGCTTTCTTTCTCTCTCATCAGAATATCAATAGAAAAGCAATGGTTCCTCTGAGTGTTTGTGTTGTGCATGATTGCAATGTAGCTATGATTTATTCAATTATTTATTTTATCTTGTATAATAAACAATGATATCCTGAGATACAGGTTTTCAATGAGTCCATGATTGGTTCATTGCATTTATAAAGGTGAAAGTTGCAAGGGAGTGTCTGTTAACTCAAGTTGAGTAAATATTATAAAGTATTTTTATTAAAAAATATCAGTTTTATTGGCTTTCTTCATTGTATTCCAATGTTTATATGTTTAATCAATATATAATGGTGAAAGATATGTATACATAGATATATATTCATACATATACACACACTCATACACACATACTCATACACACTTATAGACACACATACATATATGGCTAATCAGTAACAACATATTTTCTCAGTTCTTTTTTTCCTTCTTTTCCATTTTTTTCTCTCATTTGTCTTCCTTTTTCTACTCACTCTTATACATCCCCTCTTCTTGCTATTTCTATCTCGTGAGGAAGGTTTGGCATCCAAAATATTAAGAATCTATTCCAAGCATTATACTAATCAAGCATTATACTAATATAGCATTATTGTATTGTGTCATTTGCTTGTATTGATATTTTCATATTGGCAAATATTTATATATAGGGTTTATATGAATGAATATACTATCTTTATGTACAATAAAAACACAAGAGCCTCACTAAGAATGTTTTCAGTTGTGATCATGTCATAACTATCTCAATAGTCAGTATGCCAGACACATGTTTCTGGATTTTTCTCCATCATTGGTGACATTTACTCACTCAGTACTGAGAGAAAAATAAGTCAAGATCTTATATGCCTTTTTGTGTATGAAACATCAGCTAGCAATGTTTATTTGCATATAGTGCAAACTTAACTAGCTATAATTAATTAGCAGTAAGACTAACACAGCATTGTTGAAAATAGAATGCATATGAAGGCATATACAATATTGTTATATGCAATAAACATTCAAGAGTTTTGCTAACATCAGCATCATCATCATCCTTTAACGCCTATTTTCCACACTAGCATGGGTCAGATGGGTTCTCTCATTTGAGGCAACTCAGGTTAGGTGACCGTGTTTTGCTCATAGAGAACTGTTTCTATAAATATATATATGTGTGTGTGTGCGTGTTAAAAAAAGCCTGAATGGCTAAGGTTTTTAAATATAAATTCCAAAAGAGCGCGGTGCAAGGGACAAGACAATGGAAAAAATAATGGAAAACGGACAGTCCAATCTCCTCAGTCAACCTCTAGAAATCACTACAGTTTCAATGCATTAAGGTTGACATGCATATATATATAAATTTGTATTGTGCTCCGACATAGCGATATACATACGAATGTATGTATTGTATATTTAATAGAATACAGGATGTTTAATGAAAAATATTTGGTAGGCCTTTCATTAGGAATTTTAAGATTGTGAGAATCATCACAAAGACCTTCCAAATGTTTTTCATAAACATCCCATATGTTATTAAATATACAATATGTACATTCATATGTATATCATTATGTCGGAGCACCAATATAATTTTTTAATTGGTGCCAGGCCGGCTACCGCTTTGTATGTAAATGAGTTTCATCAGCTCATAGACATAGGTAGAATTCTAAGAATCCAGCTTAATTTAGCTTCAGCAAAGATGGGGAGGCATGTAGTCTTCATAACAATTTAAAAGTCAGAAACAGTAACATCGATTACTTCCCCCTGCCTTAACAAATAAATGGTGTTTTCCATACTGTGTACCCAGCTTCACTTAACGTCATAACGGGAATGTTTATATTCTTTGAAGCAAATGGTTTTCTGCCATTTTGGGTTGTACCAGGCTTTCCTGGGTTGGGAAAGTATTGGGCTTGCAAGGATTCAGCAAGGAAGGTGAATCAGTCAAGGTTCGTCCTAACTTTCCATGCTAGCATGCGTTGGGTGAAGAAATTGTCCTTGGTCCGATGATACTAAAGTATCTATATTTATCTAAACTGCTTCTATCATAATTTCACGTAAGAAGATTTAAGTTATGAACCAAACACAAGCTTAATAATGAGAAAGTTAATATATTTCAACATGATTTGAAATTCAGTGGCAGTATTTTACAATTGAAATTTAACAAAGGTTAATGCAAGTTAAGTCTTGATAAAATAAAGTTATTTAGCTTGCCACATTAAGTGCTTTTGCACTTTCTTAATCAACACAGGTAGTGATAATGATAACAAACAAGTCTTATTTTTTTTTTTTTACATAATTCACATTCTAAGAGAGTCTGATCATAGCAATTTGTATAAATGGATTTCAATGCTGCAATAAACAAAATAAGACTGATGTTTTATAATGCACCAAACAATAGTAAAACTATAATTGCTAATGTAGTAGACAATAGTGAAACAATATAGGACAAACAAAAATAATTGTAAAGTTGAGTACTGCAGACAACTCTAACTGCATTTGGTAATGCACTAAATAACATTGACTATAATGCAGCAAGCAATAATAATTTTATCTTCAATACAACTGAACCTTACACTATTATCTTTCTCCATCTGCTGGTATATGTGTATGCATGTGTGTGTATATATATGTGTGTGTGTATATATATATATATATATATATATGTGTGTATATATATATATATATATGCGTGTGTGTGTATATATATATATACACACTATATGCATCTATATAAAATGATTTGAACATAGTTTTGATTATTGTGTAATTTATATATATATAAATTGTGGTAATACAACAGTTAGTTCACCATACCAAGAACAATTGTTTCTACCTAACTTGTCCCATGGACTGAGTGCTCTACCACTACGGATATTACCTTCCAGTGTTCTACCTCTCTCTCTATATATATATAAAATATATCAAACTTAAGCCCAAATCACACAGGACATAGAGCTGCTCTTAACTCATTACATTATCATAGTTACTAGGGTGGTGAATTGGCAGTATTGGTAGAGGGTCGGACGCCATGCTTTCCAGCATAGTTACGTCCCTTTACGATCTGAGTTCAAATCCTGCCGAGGTTGACTTTGCCTTTCATCCTTACGGGGTCGATAAAATAAAGTATCAGTAATGCACTGGGTAATTGCTGGCCTTGTGCCTAAAGTAGAAACAATTATCATAGTTACTACAACTACTAATACTAGTGTTGATACATATAAATCAGTTTTTGAATGACTGTGTTGGTCACTAACCATACTAGTACAGACTATGCCATATCAGATTTTTATCCCTGATAGATGAAGTTTTGCCTCCGAACTGTATACTTAATCTCAATTAATATGTTCCAAAAGACTATATTACATATGAAGGTGGTGAATTGGCAGAGTCATTAGAGTGTTGGGTAGAATGCTTTGCAGTATTTGTTCCAGATCGGTATGCTCTGAGTTCAAATCTTATCTAGGTCAACTTTACTTTCATTGTTTCAAGGTTGATACAGAAGGTTGATAAAAAAGTCCCGTACCAAGATGGATTCTTCCTTTACATCTCTTTTTAATTCCCTTTCCTTCTCATCCTTTCTATTCTTCTCTATAAGAAATTGATCAGACCCAGAAAGAGTTGGGCTCTGTCAGGTTTAACCCTTTAGCATTTACATTACTCTATATTTACTACTGTATTTTCATGGTAAAAACTTTACCTCAAATAATTACCTTATATAATATCAAATCTATGAGGTGTTGATATTATTCATTTGAGAAAAATACCTTAACATCAGTATGGGCAGCTGGTTACAGCTAGTTTAAACAGGAAGTGGTGAGAGAATTCTGGCCAGATATGGCCGGTTTAAATGCCAAATACATACCCTGTATTACAATGGCGCTCCTACAAATCCACCATATTATTTATGGGAAACTCTGTAAAGAGAAAACTATGAATAGTCATCAATCAGAACAATATCATCGATGTAATTTGAATTATATTATTCATTCTGCCCTCAGCATTGAGTCCTTTATAACTTTAATTACATACACACCACTGCAATATTATAGAATGTCATATATATTAAATACACTGTAATATTTAGTTTGGAGAATACCCTCCTGGGGTATTCTTTTTAAATCACCAGTCATATTGTTTGATATGCTTGGTCAATGAAATATGGATCTAATGATGCCTTTTCTAGAACATTTGACAATCTGGCACCTAGCCCATCCTTTTGCTCTCAGGCCAGTAACTAACAGCTTCTAATCAATGCTTTGGTATGTTTCCAGAACATGT
>OZ024741.1:171766693-171806693 GCA_964016885.1 Eledone cirrhosa
AGTGTACATGGTTATTTTATTGTGGCAACAGCAATAGTGAGGTTAACTTGTGTCTCTTTGATGGTTATTGTCTTTGTTTGATGGATGGTCTTGTTGCCAGTATGGCAAGAAACATATGCACCATATGATTTTCATTTTTTTTTCTGGTCTTAATCTGCTATTCCATCTTGTCTTTTGATGGTGTAGCAGCTTAAGACCAGAAAAAGAGAACAGATAGTAATTGAGGAGGTCATAGAATGTATGATGAAAGAACTAATAAATAACTAGTAATAAATAGGAGATTACGCTGGTATGGACATGTGATGCGTATGAAGGATGACAGCTGCATAAAAAGGTACAGAGCACTAAAAGTCGATGGAAGCCATGGAGTGGGAAGACCCCAAAAGACCTGGGATGAGGTGATAAAAGCTGATCTTGCCCAATTGCACCTCTCAAAGGCAACGACACAGGACCAAGACCTCTGGCGTTACGCAGTAATACAGAATACCCAACTTCCCATGGGTACAAGCCGAAGCTGAAGCATATAGACTCTATGCCCCCATCCACTCCCACTGTAAAGTGGTTGTGTAGGTGTCACAACAAAAAAAGCACCCAGTCTACACTGTAAAGTGGCCATGTAGGTGCCACGGTAATAAAAGCACCTAGTACTCACTGTAAATGAGGTTGGTGTTAGGAAGGGTATCCAGCTGTAGAAATCATGCCAAAATCAGTTCTGTATGAGCAAGACATGGTCACCTGACCTGGCATTGCCCACAATAGGACACCCCGTCCAACCCATGCTAGCGTGGAAGAATGGACGTAAAACGGTGGTGATGATGATGAAAGATAAAGTGAAAAAGTGATAATCATGGTGTGTGTTCCTTCTTATTGGCAATACTGGCATCATGACTCCTCACCAGTATAACAATATATACATATGTATATATATATATATATATAAGCTTGCTGGCTATGAAAATGAACAGTTCGTCTGACTGCCTGCTTATCAAATGCTTCCTACATCTCCAGTGGATTTTGTCTGAAGAGAGCATGTTTTGGCTTATGTTAAACATAAGCCTTGCATCTTCGAAATACATATAATAAAATAAATTGGGATGGTCTAAAGTAACTGTCTTTAATTTACCATTATGACCCTCCCCAAATATAACGATATATATATATATATATATATATATATATATATATATATATACATGAAAAATGATAAGAAGGACTTTTCTGACAGTTGATTTTTTTAAAGTTCATATATTTTACAAGGTGTAGTAACCAGAACTACACATTGTTAAATATATCCAATACATAATAATAATAATAATAATAATAATAATAATAATAATAATAAATATAATAATAATGATGATGATGAAATTATTGTGTACAGTGCTCAGGTGCACTACAACTCATCAAAGGTGCATGTATTGTACAGAGAATAATGTACAAGTGTCAGGAAAGTGAACAGTGTATGAGTCATGATATACATGTGTGTGTGTGTGTGTGGAGGGGGAGGGGTTGATATTAGGTGTATTGTTGGCGATTTGATAACTTCAAATTGGTTTGAAGATTTTAGTTCTGTCTTTATTACTATTCTTACTTTCCTGTAATAACTCTTTCCAAATTTCTCTTTCTTGCTGTATACTATTTCCTTTGTTCACTCCTTGGCAATTCTTGTTTTTTTATGATAATGTCAAGGTGTACATTTATTGTTATGGTAATCTTATACTTCTTGAATGTAGCTTAGCATATCTATTTAGTCTGAACTTCCTTTTAATGTAATCACTGAAGTTCTTTATAATGGTTAGTTAGTTAGCTTGTTGAGTATCATTTTTGAATAAAAGTTTTCAGATCATCTATATAAAACAAATAGTTTAATTTGCTATTTTCTGTTTCATACCTATAATTACTGTTGTTGAGAAAATTGCTGTTTTAACTCCACCACCACACAATAGACACAAAGGAGATATATCTTCTCCATAAACTAATTTTCTAATGTTATTCTTGCGATTGCCTGATCTTATGCTCCAATTATTGTGCTCTCTGTTTCCTTTTTCAAATACTCCTTCTTTAGCCAATCCCATGAATATATTTTTCTCATTTCATTTATAGGTTTTCTTAATTGCTTATGTAGTGTCTGGCACTCATATGCAGATTATGTTCAATCTCTATCTCTTCTTTACTTTTTCCACCTGTGTTAGTTCCAAAAAGATCTTCTCCATTTACTGCCCTCAGTAACTCCTCTCTGGATGCATGTAAATAATACTCTTACCTTTCTATTTCTATTCTAACACAATCTTCTATCCCAATCAAACCTCAGCCTCCATTTGCTCTTTATATATATAATCGGGGCATATCTGCCTTGGGGTGGAGTGCTCCATACATCATCAGCAGATTCCTTGTTTTGTGATCCAAAGTCTCCAACTCTGCCTTTGTACAACCTATGATGCTAGCCCCATATCTAATGATAGACACTGCTCTTGAATTGATAGAAAAAATAATATTCCCACTCTTGTGTTTCGATTTTAATATTGTCCTCAATTCTTGTACATACTTTTTGCTTACCTGATCCTTCAATTCTTATGTTTTATTCCATCTACTTCCAATATTCCAAGATATATATATCTTCTTCCTTATTCAATGTATTTCATCATGTTGCCATCTGGCATCTCAATTCCTTCTATTCAAACAACTTTTCCTCTCTTCATAACCAGCATAACACATTTTAACAATTCAAATTCGATCTTGATATCATCTGATATCCTAACAGCATTTACCAAGCCATCTATTTGATTTTCAATTTTCACAAACAATTTAAGATACATAGATGTTTATTTTTAAAATAAAATTTAGTAAGAAAAAATAAAAGAAAAGGGAAAACAAAGGGAAAGAAAGAATAGGGGAATATATAAAAAAAAAAGAGAAAGAAAGAAGAAAAAGAACGGGAAGGGGAGGGGAAGGCAAAAACTCTGGTGTCGCAGAAGACAAGAGAGGAGTGAAAGTGGAGGGTGATTGGTCTTTGGACCCAGGGCAAGAGGGAAGAAGTTCTGCACCCATTGACAAAAACATTCCCATGGACAATGGCCAGTGACACCCGCTGCAACAGCCACCCAACCTCGTGGGACTCCTTCCTCAGACAGGCCGCCAACGCTCCAATCTTGCAGAAGAGCTCGGCAGTTCGGGATCCAAGTGTACCTCAGGATTGTCAATGAAGAGAAAGTGATTGATCCCCTCTCCACCTTTCTTTAGTTCATAAAATATCTTTGTCTGTCTCAACATTAGTGTCAGTGAAATCATCGCTACCACAAACAACAATGGTGACATACTGTCTCCTTGGAATATCCAATGTCTTATCTTCACATTTCATAACTTTTCATTGTCAGCAACTCATTCAGTATTCTACTGTTCATACTCTCATTAATGTGTCATATTTATTACCACTCCATTGATTTTTCAATCCAACTGTGAAAGCAACATATCATACACCTTACAACAATCTATCCATGCGACTCCCAATGACTTTAGTCTCTTACAATTCTTCACGATCATTTTGAAGCCTCTACTTCTTTTTCTGTATTAGGATTGGCAGTATCGGTAGAGGGTCGGACGCCATGCTTTCCAGCATAGTTACGTCCCTTTACGATCTGAGTTCAAATCCCGCCGAGGTTGACTTTGCCTTTCATCCTTACGGGGTCGATAAAATAAAGTACCAGTAATGCACTGGATAATTGCTGGCCTTGTGCCTAAAGTAGAAACAATTATTATTATCGTCCCTTTACGATCTGAGTTCAAATCCTGCCGAGGTTGACTTTGCCTTTCATCCTTACGGGGGTCGATAAAATAAAGTACCAGTAATGCACTGGGTAATTTGCTGGCCTTGTGCCTAAAGTAGAAACAATTATTATTATCATTGTTTTTGTTGTTGTTATTATTATTTCAAATACAATGGAGAATATTGGGGGTAGAAGACATCTAATTGATTGTGTCCTTATTGTCATTAATGAATGGTTTTTTGCCCATAATAGAAATAATTATTTTATGCCCTTTAATATTCTGAGTTTAAATCCCACTACAGTTAATTTTGCCTTTTATCCTTCTGGGTTTGATAAAATAAAAATTAAAATAGAAATAAAGAAATATAAAATACTTGAGTTGATTTAAATGATTGTATCTTTCTTTGTTCTTAATGATGTGTGGGACCATGGCAAAGTTAGAAATAAAATCTCTATATATAAAACTGAGAATGTCTGTCTGTGTGTGTGTGTGAGTTTGAATCCTTAAAACTCGAGAAACACCCAACCGACTATTTTCAAACTTTACACATGTAATACTTATGTTTCAGGGAGTGTTCTGAGCAAAGAAATTTCAAATTTTCAATGTCCTAGGGACCGCATTAGGCGATTTAGCGATCTCTCTCTATAATTCTTAGTCTTTCTCTTTTTAGATAGATACATACATATAATGTTGCGCCCTTATAATATCTGTCTGTATGTCTGACTGTCTGCATTACGTCACTTCCCTGAGGATGTCTGTGTGTGTGTGTGTGAGAGTTTGAATCCCTAAAACTCAAGAAGTACCCAACCGATTTGTTTTCAAACTTTACATGTGTATTACTTATGTTTCGGGGAGTGTTATGCACATAAAAAGTTCAACTTTTTGATCACCTAGGTGAAAAACTGCTTTTTTAAAGCTTTTTAGGGGTTGTCAGACCGATTTCCTTGAAATTGTAACTATGTATTAGTCAGTATCTTCTTCATACCGTCAACACATAAAAACAATTTATTTTCTTGATCCCCTAGGGCCTGCATTAGGTGAAAACCTGCATTTTTCCTGCTTCATCGAGGAAAATCTTAAAGCCATCAGAGTATTTGGTTTATTTTCTTTACATATTGTCCAGGCATGCAGTTTATCAACGATTAGGTCTGTTGGCAGCCTGCGTTCCAAAATACCTTATCCCATGCAACGCCGAGTACCACTGTTAGTTCTGAATAAAATTCTGAATAAAACAAATAGCTTACTGCCATCATTCAGCTGTGAAAAATGCTAGGGTGACTAAATAGACTGCTGTGTATTTGAAAGACAGTAGCTTCACACAGAGACATTATCTTTTACAAAACAAAATCTAAGAGATTTAAAAAACGTTTTTTTACCATTATTAATTCATTATATTACTCCAAAATGAAAATGTTATTGTTTGAGTATGTAGTCTATGAAACTTTAAAAGAAGGGAGGGGGAAAAAAAGGGCAGATAATTATATAGAGGCAAGAATTGCACAAGCTGGTGCAGTAATGTGCCAGCTTCTGCATTCAGTAATCAGAAGAAGTTTGGTAGGCGTAAAAGCCAAACTTGCTGACTTCAATTGGGTGTTTGTGCTAACCCATACCTATGGTCATGAATCTTGGGTAATGACCAAAAGAATACAATCGTGAATACAAGCGGCTGAAATGGGATTCCTCCAAAGGGTCTTTGGAGTAACATTACTTTATAGAGTACGCAGTTTGAAGAGATCAGAGAGTCACTCTAGGTAGAGCTCCTACTTATCACAATTGAGAGATCACAGCTCTGGTACTTTGGGCATGTGGTTAGAATGTCCTCAAGAAAGAATTGCTGGACAGATTTTATGGGCAAAACCAACTGGTAGGAGACCCAATGGTAGAACCCAAGCAAGATGGTTGGATAACAGCCATGAGCTTGGCAGGTCACGCTTGATGATCCAGCCAAATCAGTTGGAGACAATTGCTTCTGACAGGACCCGCTGGAAGGAGTATTTGAAGACTCTGACCCCCACGTCCCTTTCAGGAATGAGTGGGCAAAGAAGAGAAGAAGATTTCTACTATAGGCACAAGGCCAGACATTTTTGGGGAGGAGAAAGTCAATTAAATTGACTCCAGTGCATTACTGGTGCTTTATTTTATTGACTCCATAAGGGTGAAAGACAAAGCTAACCTCGGCAGGATTTGAACTCAGAACGTAAAGGGCGATAACTCCATCCTTTGCAGCATGGTGTCTGACGTTCTACCGATACTGCATATAAATGACTATTTTTATTGGGTAAGCAATGCTTTACCTTGTTGCTTAAAAATACTTGCCACTGCTAACAGGGAAACAGGATATTAGATGAAGATCATGATCATGATCATAATATATAAGTTATCTAAACATGATCAGAATACAGCCAAACTTATTTAGATAGTTGTGCTAAGTGGGTCATATATAATAATTAAACATATGATAATAACCTTGGTTACAATTTTAATCACTTAAACACTGTGTAAATGCTCTCAAGTATGACCAATATTTCACTGCTATGTAAATTACATCAGGTCAATCCAGGATCATGTTTAGATTGCTTAAATGTAAAGGATAAGCTACTTTCTCTCAAAGTAAATCCAGACAATGACTTTAGCAAAAGTCATAGCTAATCAATAGTTATTGATTTGTTTCTCATTCTCTCTGATGACTGAAAGACATGTAGATTAATCAGAGAGAAAAAATAATCTATACATGATAGGTTTCTCATGTTTTTTAGCTACTGAGTGATCTGTGGTTCAACCAGAAAGTTATTATTAATCAATAATTATTGATTCAACTCTTGCTCTCTGGCTACTGAAAGCCCTGTGGGGAAAGTCAAAATTGATTGATAGCTGATTCGTCTTTTAAGCTCCTGGGAAAAATATGGTTTAACTATATAGATTGGTTTTATAGTGACAGCACTATATGAGAAATATCTATGTTGAACATTTGAGCACATCTTTACAATATATATATATATATATATTATCATCATCATCATCATCATCATCATCACCGTTTTGCGTCCATTCTTCGACACTAGTGTGGGTTAGACGGGTTGTCCTGTCGTGGGCAATGACAGGTTGGGTGACCTTGTCTTGCTCATATGGGAACTGATTTTGGCTTGCTTTTTACAGTTGGATGCCCTTCCTGACTTCAACCTAATTTACAGTGAGTGTTGGGTTCTTTTTTTCCATGGCACCTAAACAGCCACTTTACAGTGTTGGCTGGGTGCTTTTTTTTTCATGACACCTCCACGACCACTTTGCAGTGGGAGTGTATGTGGGCATATTGTTTATATGCTTCAGCTTTAGCTTGTTCCCGGGAGAAGTCTGTATTACTGTGTAATGACGCCAGATGTCATGGTCCTGTGTCATCGTCTTTGAGAGGTGCAATTAGGCAAGGTCGACTTTTAATGCTCTGCACCTTTTTATGCAGCTGTCATCCTTCATACGCATCACATGTCCATACCATATATATATATAGCAGAAACAGAAGTCTTTGCTACACTCTTGATGAAAGAAATTTTAGCTCGATAGTGGGGTCTAAAGCCCTCCAAAAAATGGTAAAGACTGAGTATTGACTCCCATGTGCGTCAATACTCATCCTTTTCCATTTTTTGGTAGTGGTTGTTGATCTTGTTGGTTATTTGCTTTCAACCCTTTCACCTTTTGTAATAATTGTTTCTACGTTTGGCACAAGGCCAGCAATTATCCCAGTGCTTTACGACCGTAAGGATGAAAGGCAAAGCTAACCTTGTTGGGATTTAAACTCAGACCTAATGCTGTGAGTTTCACCTGTCTCACTCCGCTTCAGCATTGTTACTTTCTTTATGTTCTGACATTTCTCTGACTCTTCAATGTTATTTTCATCATGGAGTTTGATGTTATTAGATTTATGCATGTGTATTACTGGGCTTCCTCCTGTGTATCTGTGGTTGGTCCTGTTTAGCTGTTGCTGTTGTTGTTGTTGTTGTTGTAATGATGGTTTCTGATATCCCTTTGATTGCCATTGCTGCTCTTCTTCTTATTGTGATTCAGCTATTGGGACTAGTGGCGAACATCATTCAACTGTCCTGTTCTGTATAGTAGGGTAGAAAGCCCTGAAATTGTGTGCTCTTCTGCAAGTGTAGGCTTCCAAACAACAATAATAATAATAACTGTTTCTACTTTTGGCACAAGGCCAGCAATTATCCCAGTGCATTACTGGTACTTTATTTTATCGACCTCATAAGGATGAAAGACAAAGTTGAACATGGTGGGATTTGAACTCTATCGTCTACCGATACTGCCAATCCACTGCCCTACAATAATGGTTTCTTATATAGGCACACGGCCAGCATTTTTTTTTTTTTTAAATCGACTCCAGTGCGTGACTGGTACTTTTATTTCCTCGACCCCATAAGGTTGAAAGGCAAAGTTAACCTTCACGGGATTTGAACTCAGATCATAAAGGGTGTAACTCAATGCTGCAAAGCATGGTGTATGACACTTTACCGATACTGCCAATCCACCACCCTACTGCCCTACAACAATAATTTTTTCTTTATTATTTATTGAGAGCAATTTCATAAGTCATATTTATACATACAGAACAAGAAAGGGTAAAATGTTCTTACAAAGACATGTAGGGTGCGATAAAGAGAGGGTAGGTGAAAGATGTACAATAAATCTATGTTTAATAATAATAGAAATAACAATAATAACAATGAAAACAATGGCAATAATACTATAAGTAGAAATAGAATGTCAAAAGCACAAAATAATTCTCTCATTTTAGATTTGTTATTCTACCTGAAGTAAAAGAGATGCAACATTTCAAGAACAAACTACTTATTGTTTTTTTATATTGCATATGTATATGTGTGTGTGTGTGTGTGTGTGTGTGGTAGGGTGGTTTATTTATTCCACTTTTAATTTTTCATTTTATTGTTTCATAATTACTTGTGATAAATACCTCCAGTAATATGTTTCACACACAAAATTATAAGATTAAATTATCTCTTTCACTTTGTGTATCTATGTATATGTATATATATATATATATAGGTAAGTTATTCCGGGTTGAATCAGAGGTAACCACAGTAAGTAAGGTACTCAATACATAGCAGAGTATAAAAGTTTTAATATAGAAGAGCTTCTACAGGACTAGAACTGTTTCATTCATGAGAAATCACCAGGGAGCTCTGATGATTGCTCCCTGATGATTTCTCACAAATGAAATAGTTCTAGTCCTGTAGAAGCTCTTCTATATATATATATATATATTACATTGAGCTATTTATCTTACTAGTAATAAAGTAGTAATAAATTAGTGTCTTTCACTGTTTAGGGTTTAAAATATATATAACTATAAAAAGTTTTAGTATATACATAACCATAAATAGTATCCTTAATACTATATATATATATATATATATATATATATATATAGCTTCATAAATATAGCTTCATAAATATAAACATCCCTATATTACATGCCACCACATAATACCATATATCTGTTATATTACCCACACACTAACACATGTAGACCTACTTTGCAATTTCAAATTTACATCTTTTAAGTAATTTCCTTTTGTTAAATTACTTTTTTCATAAAGGACCATTTAACACATCATATTTTTAACAGTATCTTCAAACTTGTCCAAGTAACTGACAACTAGGTCACGAATTTGATTACTCTTACAATATGGGGAGATGGTCATAATGGTGCTTTGAAACCTTGTATGAATATTAATAAGTAATATATATATATGAAAAAATTCAGAACCCTGATGGCTGAGCTTTGGCTGTTTCAACAACTAGATACCTGGGATGTTAGTGATCGTATATATATATACTATCACTAACATCCACATCCTTTAATGTCCACCTTCCCTGCAAACAAGTGTTGGACATTTCTTCACAGTCTGAGTCAGTACTGAAGCAGGGCTGCTGACCTCCCATTCTACTGAATGCATTTTATCATGGCATCAACACTAGAGAGGTTATCAC
The DNA here is from genome assembly GCA_964016885.1 of Eledone cirrhosa. Taxonomy (NCBI): domain Eukaryota; kingdom Metazoa; phylum Mollusca; class Cephalopoda; order Octopoda; family Eledonidae; genus Eledone; species Eledone cirrhosa. Next base: position 171,776,474 of record OZ024741.1, read on the forward strand.
GTTTTTGACAGAACTGAAGAGTTCTCCCAATCCTTTGTTTGGCAAAGGACCAATAGTTTAAGTTAGATCAAAATTTGGTTGAGGGGTAGAGTAAAGAGTGGAAAAGAGTTCTTGATTACATATATATGCATATATATGTGCGTGTGTGTGTGTGTGTATTTGAAAATATATTTGCTGCAATGCAGATGACTATAATTATAGTTGATAACTATAGATATTTGAAAAAAAATGGGAAAAGTACCACTGGAGACAGAAAGAAGTGAAAGAGATATCTGTAGATAATTGAACCACACATCTCTCATATGCTGAAGGAGTGTATATATCCATTACACCAATGGGTACCAATAAGTATCATTTTAGAAGATTTAAGTATGATGCTAAAAGTGTAAATAAGATTTGGTTGCCTTTTGGAAATATGAAATTTGAAAATATAATCACCACATAAATACATACCTACACATATACCGATACATACACACACAAACTGTTTCTGGCTAGGTTTATGAGGCTGGATACCCTTCCTAACACCATCCGCATTTACAGTGTGTGCTGGGAGCTTTTTGTTGTGACACCTACATGACTACTTTGCAGTATAGGCTGGGTGCTTTTTGACATGACACCCATACGACCAATTTATAGTGTGGGCTGGACGCTTTTTTGTTGTGATACCAACATAACTTTAGAGTGTAAAGGTGGTGCAGGCAGAAGTGGGTAGATAGATGTTGAGGCGTGGGTATAGGGGTTAAACGGTGCCTAATTAGATGTATGTTTCAGTCCATGTGCATGGGAAGGTGTGTCTGCTATATTACTGCATAATGCCAAAGATATCAATCCTATGTCATTGTCTTTGAGAAGTACAATTACATGAGGTTAGCTTTTATCACCTCATCCTAGATCTTCCTGGGTCTTCCTACTCCATATATATATATATATTCTCATAGATCTTGCAGTGGCTGATGAAGTTTGGATGTTGCATTTGTGCATATTTTGTAATGCTTGAATTTGCATGTGCATATGTGTATGTATGTATTTATCCATGCTTATAAGTGTGTGTAATCAAATGTTGGTTATTAGAGTAAAAAATTCCTTGGAGCTGAATTGAAAATTAAAAAAATTTTATTGTTGTAACTATTAGTGTTGATATTGCAGATATCGCTATTACTGTTGTTGTTCAGCCTCTCAATGTGTATGTGTTATAGTTTTACTTTACACTTTCACAATTTCAATAATGCAAGCTTTGTTACTTTACATTTATATTTTCATTGCATAATTCGTATTTAATTTATTTTGTGGAGTAAAATTCTTTTCCTCACTGCTACTATTACTACTTGCTGTGAAAGATTGTCTATTTTTCTTTTTGTTTGTTTCTTTTTTCCTCCAACAAAAGTGTTTTGGAATATTTAAACATCCACACCCCTTGCCTTGGGGTGAAAAAACAAGTTCTATTAAACAGTTTTTAAGCAATGTAACTATCTGTGTGAATTATTCATGATCCAAAATGTTTACAAATACGGTAGCTGGAGTTGGTGCTAGCCCCAATGGTGGTAGCAGTGAATATTCAACTAAAATTGCTTTTGAAAACACAAAGAGAAATGAAAGAAAACAATGATAATTAAATAGACAAATATAGTTATAAACACAAACAGTTAAAACCTGAGAAGTACAGAGGATAAAAGAGGAGAAATCTTAAATGACAATAACAAAAATTCCACCATCAGCAACAACAACAGTATCAAACATTTTGCTAGCATGGTGAGTCAAAGCAAAATAATCAATATGTGTCCATTTGTCAAGGCAAAAGTATGTCCATTTGTTTCATTGTAATGTTTTCTCTCCCTAACATTTTCTAAGTTAGCATCTCTTTCTGTCACTTTAGTAGAGTCATATTGAATAAAATGTACATACAAGAAAATTAGGTCTGAAGAAATAAATGAACATCTAAAAGACAGACTGTTGTCACCTTCATGAAGTGAGATCAATGCCAACACATTCCAAAGTCTCTGGTTTGCAAAATAACCAAAAATATGTAAACCAAGCAATTTTTAACCATATAAATCATATATCAATCCTTTCATTTTAGCTGATATCTCTTATTTTCATAGTCATGCTAAATGTGCATTTTCAAACTCATGGTGAATGACCATGGATTAATTCAGGCCGAGGCAGTTACTAACATATCCCAGATGCCCAATAATCACAGGTATCAATCTGAAGACATAGTTGGGGTGGAGTATCTGCAGATTCCTCATTAGTTCTGCATAGATGTTCTCCTTTTCGCAAAGCTTTAATATTATATTTAGCATCTGCTGGGCAGCTAACTTCCACTACTGTGCATGACTTCTTTTCCCTGTCCCATATCTGGTATGTTATGCTTGAATTTTTACTGCGGTTTTTGACTGGGACACTCCAGCAGTACTTTTTCATATTATGTATGGATATATGTCTTCCACATTGCTGTAACTTTTAATATGATTATGGTTGGAGCTATGTTTACTACAAATTGAAGTGTATAGTGTTTTGGCCACTACATCATGTCTCATATGTAGATAGTACCGTGATGACGTCTTTGGACAGCTGCTTATGACATGGGTGACATCTTCAATGTTAATTCTGCATAGTTTGTATTTGTTGTCGCATCTAGGTGTTTTGCCTGCATCCCTATCTATCTCTTTTGTGTATCAGTTTTTTGTACATATGTATGTAATTTCACAAACTTTTGCCAATAGAAAGAGTGAATCCATTTCTAACATAGTTACAAGACTCTCTCATTGGAATTTACACAACATCAACTAGGTAGATATGTCTGCATGTCTGCATGTATGCATGCACGTGTGCAGGTATGGATGTTATTGTATGTGTGGATGTGGATGTTTTGAGTTGTATGTGTGCATGTGCATATGCTTTGTATCTGTACATGTGTATATGCAGTTATTAGATGCAAAATGTTTGGAATGTTTTACATATTTTTACTGTTGAATTAATGGATTGTACTTGTAATCTCCTAACTAGTCGTGTCCTTTCTGTTCCTGTGAAGCCCAGCTTCTCAAGATTTGTATTGAGGCAGTTACTAACATATCCCAGTGCCCCAATAATCACAGGTATAAATCTGAAGGTATAATCAGGGTGGAGTATCTGCAGATTTCTCATCAGTTCTGCATAAATATTCTCCTTTTCACTAATCTTTGATATTATATTGGCATCTGCTGGGCAGCTAACTTCCACTACTGTGCATGCCTTCTTTTCCCTGTCCCATATCATTATGTCTGGTCTGTTATGCCTGCATTTTATTGGGGGTTTTACTGGAACATTCCACCAGTACTCTTTCATATTATGTATATGTTTATTATCGGCGCTATCTTTTCTACGGATTGCATTGTATAGTGTTTTGGCCACTACATCATGCCTCATAGGTTGATAGTACTGCAATGACATCTTTGGACAGTTGCTTATAACATGGGTGACATCTTCGATGTTAATTCTGCAGAGTCTGCACTTGTTATCACATCTAGCTATTTTGCCTGCATCCCTATCTCTTTTGTGAATCAGGTATTTCGTGTTCATTTCCTGCATGTACATGTGTATGTACATACGCGTGTGTGTGTGTGTGTGGTGTCTTTATATATGTGCTATAAGTTAGAGTCATACTCAATTCATACAGCCATATTGTGTATATTTTCTTTTGCAAAAATGTTCAAAATTATTCTCAAGTTTTCAAAACAAACAAAAAACTAATGCATACCAAAAGAAAAAGACAAATAATGTATGAGACAAATATATAGACAAGAAAGAAACTATATCGCCATTAAAAGATAAAATGTTATCCTTGTCCCTCTCCAGTCCACAAATACATGTTTTAAGTGGTATAGGCAACATGTAAGAAATATGTAAGATAAACTGATTTGGAGAAAAATGACTACAGTTAATGCAACAGCAGTTGGTGTTTTGTCTAATAAAAAAACATCTATGATCATTACTCTGTAACAGAAAAATATACCACAATAAAATGAATTAGAATACAAGTAACGTCTTTATTCAGAATGAGCTGTCGAAAGAACCTTTATATGCATACTTAGTTTACTAGAAATAGCACCTACATCATTTCCCAGCAACACTTTATTGCCTTGAAAAAGAATGGTACATTGGATAATGGATTTGTAGGAGTAACATGTCTTAGAAAATGACAGTTTCATACATTTGTTTTTTCAAGACTATTGGAGCCAGCAGGCCTCGACTACAGAGACAGCAAGCACCCTAATGGAATTACCCTCTTACCATTTGAATAAGGTAGATCCTTCATCTGGGATGCCACATGTTGTGACACATTCTCCACCTCCAACTTAGTTGCTTTGGCCACAAACCCTGGTACTGTGGCCCACAATGCAGAGGAAAGGAAGACAAACAAATACTGGGGGATTGTCCAGTCACTTCCTTTTCACACCAGTCGACGTTGCGACCTCAGTCAGATGCCCACCCTGTACTGCCAAGCTCCTCTGCAAGGTCAGAACATCAGTAGCCCATCTTAGGCAGGAGCCCTGCTAGATGGGGTGGCTGTTGCAGTGGGTATCTCTGGTCATTGTCCACAGAAATGCTTTTGCAGTCTTGTCCGCAGTGCGAAGCCTCAACAGCATCATGCCCTAGGCCAATAGCCCGTCACTCTATCCCTTCCTCCTCCCATTCTTCTGTGACCCTAGAGCCCTTGGTTTTGCCTTCCTTTTTTGTTTTTGAATATTTGTAGTGATTTTCTAATTATTTTATAGTCATTCATTAATGTTGTTTATAAATTATGAGTAAATATATCTGTAGGTTAAACAACGCCAGAACATAATGAAATAAGACCCAGATTGTCTAGAAACTATGATGGAGTTAGGATGTTTATGGTTTTAAACTAAACATAAATGACTATTCTCATACTTAATTATTTCAGTAATTACTTTACAGCAGCCTTGCTGCCATAGAATTACTGCCATTCTGTTTCTCAATAACTAGATATTTGCATCCATTTTAGATTGATATATCTTAATTTAAATAACTTCCTCATTAGTATATTAACTGGCTAATCTCATGGAAATACCATGTTTTATCAATTTTCTTATTTCTAGATTTATATGCATATTTGTAACTTATAATACTTAATATTATTATGTTAAATATTCTGATTATGTCATTGATTTTGTTCCAAATAGCTAAAGTTATTAAAAATGTAACGTCTGAAATTGTATAATTATGTTAAAGATTTCGAATACGTCTTCAATTTCATTCCATAATTAAGGTTGTTTAAAGCATAACATTTAAACAAATTTTAAATCAGGGTTAAATTGGGTCACAGATTTTTCATACAAGAGGGTCAGAGCAGGATTTGAATTAAGAATTCAAAGAGCCAGAACAAATAACACCAGATATCTCTTCTACTGAATAGACAATTTCACCAATCCACCACTAATCTGGAGTGGTACTTCATTTTATTGACCCTGAAAAGATAAAACACAAAGCTGACCGAAGTGGGTTTGAGCTCAGAGTTCAGAGAGTTGGATGAAATGATGCAATACATCAACAGAGAAATGTTGTTGACAAGTAGAATAATAATAGATTTTAAGGACAGTGGAGGATGTATTTTGCTTTCTAACAGTTAAATGGGTTGTTTCCAAATTTCAACAACACAAAGTAATTTATATAGTAAATTAATTAACTTCCTGTTCTTTGTTGTTTTAATGATTATACAGTGATTTTCATTACATTTTCTCTTGTTACTTCTATTTTATTTATTCTTTTTTTAAGACTATTCACTTTTTTTCCTTTCTTTCCTGTTTTCAATTTTTTTTCTTTTCAATTTCAACACTTTTTTTTTTCTAATTCCATTCTTTGAACAAGATATGTTGAAAAGTGAGTGCTATGTGTATAATGAATGAGTGTGTGTATATATGTTGGGAGAGTAGACAGAATACACTGGTCTTCACACACACAAGTGAGTGAGTATTGTTGATGTTGCTGGTGTTTAATTTAGCTTTAGCTACATATATCAGTGTCATAAAAATGATGAGATTTATTAATAATAAAGAATGGCATATCAGTTCAAAGTGATTGGTGAAACCATTGATACATTTATTACCTAAAAACTTTGTACATGGTAATTAGTATGAAATAAATATGTTTGCTATCATTAAAAAATACTGGGTCACAGAGATATAAGGACAAACTTTGCCTAAAAATGACAGCTTTCTAATTAGTATTATTTTCGGTGGATTGGCAGTATCGGTTGAGGGTCAGACGTTATGCTTTGATGCATAGAGTTACGGCCCTTTCCATTCTGAGTTCAAATTATTTTGTATAGGTCCAGTGAACAGCTGTCACATCTGTCCAATCGATTTAGTCTCATAAATTTTAAGTATGGAAGGATATTTAAGAAACAGTTTTATTATTGGACACACCCTTTCTTTAAATACTTTCATTATTCAATGCTTTCCTTCTCTGCATACAAACATATGTACTCATGGTGACAAATTTCTTTGAAATAATGCAACATACCATCAACTTTAGTAATGGACAATATTTTCTCCAAGCAGGTTAGTGGCATCAATTATTTGATACATTAGACAATATTTCAATCCATATTTCTCAGTCGTATATATCTCCATGACCTTTAATTTGTATTATCTTTATTGATTATTTATAATTTACTCTTGAAATTGTAAATAATTGTTTCTACTTTTGGCACAAGGCCAGCAATTACCCCAGCACATTACTGGTACTTTATTTTATCAACCCTGTAAGGATGAAAGGCAAAGTTAACCTCAGCGGGATTTGAACGCAGACCGTAAAGGGCCGTAACTCTATGCTGCAAAGCATTAAAGACTAAGTATCAGATATAGAAATTATTTACACTCTTTATTATGTCTTTGATATCCTTCCATAGATAAGATTGATAACAGTAAATTGTTAGGACTTGTCTTAACCAGTAGTATCAGACAGTTTAATGGTGGTTGTAAAAATGTAACTACAACTCATTAAACTATATTTACAAGTAGGCTGCCAGAGATGGTAGACTTCTTTCTCACTACAAATAAGATTTTAATGATGATTGGGTTTCAACTGCTATGCTGTGTGACAGTGAGACATGGGTCATAAATGTAGAACATCTGCATCAGCTGTAAAGAAATGAAGCATGCATGTTTTGTTAGCTGTGTAATGTTAAGGTACATGATCGACAGAGCACAAGAATTCCAAGAAAAAAGCGGTGTATAAGGGAAATTGAATATAGTATGCAAGAGAGACAAATGTGCTGATATGGTAATGTGATGTTTAAGGAGAGTGAGAGTTATATTTTAAAAATGCTGAGTGCTTGAAGTGATGGAACATGTGGGAGACAGTGTCCAAGGAAGACATGGAATGAAAATTTGAACCTGATGAAGGAGATGATACAGGACCAAGCTGACTGGACGAATATGCCAAAATACAAAAGACATGTCCACCATTACAAGCATTGTGGCACTAAAATTAAATATGGAGAGAAACTGGAGGCTACAGCATTTGGGAAATGAACAGAAACAATATAAGATCTGTGAGGATTCTTCAGTCTGGACGATCATATGACAACCTCCTTAATGTTGGTTACACAATAAAATATACCCAGTGCATTCTATAAAGTGATAGCAGTGGTATCATAAAAAGATATTCAGTGCACCCTGTAATATACTGAATATCTTTTTAGAAAGGGCATCCAGCCATAAGACCTTGCCAAATATAGAACTTATGAGTAAGATAAGGTTGCTCTGACTGCTATAATCTTTGACAGTCACAATCTGCCTAATACCTGCAAGTATAGAAAGTAGACTGAGGATGATGATTACAAAACATATTACAATATTGCAAGATTTGTATAAAATTGACATTGTTTTAGAAGTTATTTTAACACTATATTCATACTAAAAGTGTAGGCTTTCACTCACTCACTCTTTCCTTGCTTGCCAGTTAGATTAATGTAGTAAACACAATATCCTTCCACTAACTTCATTTTACTTGTTACTCACTCACAATATATATAGGCATCAAGTAAATAAATCATATTTACTAACATCATACTGACCTTGAGCCGAAACTAAAGTAAGTTTATGAGAGTGAAAAGAAATGCTACTAATGGTTACTAGTGAATAGATGTAAATGTAGACAAAGCAAATATATTAGTAAAAACTGTTACCAAGCAAGTAACTTTGCCAATTTGTCACCTATACACACACGCATTCATACATACTAAAATTATTGATAGAGACATTAAATACATATTTATCAATGTATATAATCAGCTTCCAATGAACCCATCCCCCACCCTTAACTATTCTCTCAATCACTAAAGTTGTGAAAAGTTAAGAAGCTATGTTCAAATACTGAAATTACACACAGACACACACACGCATACATGCAAACTAGAGAGACCTATCTACTCATATGAGTGTGAGTACATATAGCTAAAAAAAATATGTGTGTGTGTGTGTGTGTGTGTGTGTGTGTCTATGTGTATGTTTGTGTGTGTGTGTGTGTGTCTGTGTCTGTGTCTGTGCGTGTGTGTGTGTGTGTGTGCTAACATGCAAAGATACACATACACACACACACATACACTCACAGAAACACATTCACATGTACTTACCATATTTACAAACTCAAACACACATAGATTCACATTCATGTACACACTTATAAAATTATAGGGAGAGAGAGAGAGAGAGAGAGAGAGAGAGAGAGAGAGAGAGAGAGAGAGAGAGAGAGAGAGAGAGAGCGAGGTGTCGAGAAATACACATATTCATATTATTAGACACAATCAGACCTCACTGGGATCTAAGTAACTATTAATTTCTCCAGATGATAAGTAATTCCCTACATCAGTGATTCTCAGCACTTCCTGTCTCTTAACCCTTTAACGTTTACATTACTCTATGGATTGGCAGTATCGGTAGAGGGTCGGACGCCATGCTTTCCAGCATAGTTACGTCCCTTTACGATCTGAGTTCAAATCCCGCCGAGGTTGACTTTGCCTTTCATCCTTACGGGGTCGATAAAATAAAGTACCAGTAATGCACTGGGTAATTGCTGGCCTTGTGCCTAAAGTAGAAACAATTACTCTATATTTACTGTTGTATTTTCATGATAAAGGCTTTACCTCACATAATTATCTCACATAATATCGAATCTATGAGATTTTGATATTACTTATTTTGAAAACAATACCTTAATGTGAGTAAGAGCAGCCGGTTTCAGCCAGTTTGAACAGAAACAGGTGAGAGAATTCTGGCCAGATATGGTTGGTTTAAATGCTAAAGGGTTAATTGCTTGGCTGAAACTATTTAGTCATTTACCTACTACTTACTCTCATGCAAAGATATACACTAATGTCTTCATTTAATATATCATGTCACTGCCAAAACATTATCTTAAAGATAACATGTTAGTGCAAGTTATTTATTCTGCATTGAATATGTATATTACTGATAGGAAATGCAGCACTGTTTGTGTAATGTATTTAGTTATGAAGTCAGACAAGCAGTAATCCACTAAGACCAAAAATTGTGTTACTAAAAGTATTACTAAGGATAAAATACTTACAAATCAAATTATCAGATTATGGCAAATTTGTGGAATACCTAAATAATGTCTTATAGCACATTAGAAATGTACATCATCACTGTGTACTGCCTTCTCCAGCATATATAACTCATATCAGGCTTATGTCTTACATTATTTAATGATGGTGTTATCTTTATAAACAAAAAAATTTATTATCTGCAGATTAATGAAAACTGCTCCTAAAAAGATAAAAGAAATGTTGACAACTTGAAAGATCAGTCAGTCACATCTTAAATAACTGACAACAAAATAATATTCTGGTGACATATCACAGCAACACAAAATATCACAGCTAAAAATATGAGTTTCATATCCCGTTCATAATTCTCTTTACCAAAATATAAAAAAGCTGCACACTCACACAATTGCTTTGATCAAAGAATTGAGTTATAGATGCCCTGAACATTTATTTTTGGTTTATGGTAAATTTTCTCAAGAGTTTAAACCTATGGCTCAAAAATAATAAGGGCATGGTTATAACATTAAATTTAGGCTCAATGTCAAAAGAACACGGTAATAGGGTAGTTGCACTGCATTTTGTCTCACCCCTAACAGGTAATGTGATAGATCCTTGGAGCAAACAAGAGAATCAGCTAAAAGTTACTAGACATAATAAATATTATCTCTATAGGAGAATTGTCTAGTGGCAACTAGAATTAGAATAATTAAACACATAAATAGTAGACCAAAAATGCTTGGACTTTTTAGAATCCACCAAAATTATTATTAACCATTCAAAATAATAGTAACAAACCAAAATACTGATGATTTCAGAGAATCAATATCCTGGTATTTTGGATTTATGAGCAGAAATAACATCTGTAAGAGAGTTAGAACCAGAATAGCACAAATACTACTCATTATATATGAACTTAAAACCGTTGTGTTATACAGTTATAATGTAAGAAAAGAAAATATGATAATTTTCAACTTTCATGCAGAGTAAACAGAACAAAGATTGAAAAACCAACAAGATTTTTTATGTGAGATAGAAATAGTTTGTATGAATTAAATATTTTCTTTTGTGAAAAAGTTTTACTTAAGCAATTATCTATTATATTTTGTTTGTCTCTCAGTAACTCTTAGCCTGGCCAAGGACACAACTCAAACCCAGGTGTTGTAAAGGGATAGTGGTAGTACCACAATAAGATGCATGCATCCCATTCTGTATAGTGGTAGTGTTGGTGCTACAATGAAATGTTATCTGTCCTCACTACACAGTGGTAATCCTTGTGCTATGATGAAAAGCTCCTAGTTACCCTTGTAAGGTGATAGTGCTGGTGCCAGGATAAATATCAATGAGGTCAACTTTGCCTTTCAACCTTCTGGGAATGATAAAATAATGAACCAATCAAATACTGAGATTGATATAATTGATATTTCCCTTCTTCTTCTTTGTCCAGTTATTCCTGAAAGGGTTGTAGGGGCAGAGTCCTCAGGCCCTTCTTCCAGTGGGTCCTGTCAGAAGCAACTGTCTCCGATTGATCTGGCTGGATCCCCAAACAACCCAGTTGAGCTCATGGATGTTGTCCAAACATCTCCTGGTAGATGGTTCTGCCTGTAAAATCTATCCAGCAATTCTTTCCTAAGACATGCCCATAGTATCAGAGCTGTGATCTCTCAATTCAGTGAAGTAGCAGCTCCACCTTGAGTGATACTCTGATCTCCGAGCTATATACTCTATCAAGTAACATTACTCCAAAGATCGTTCACAAGAACCCCCATTTCAGCCACTTGTATTCACAATTATATAATTTTGGTCATTATCCTAGATTCATGATCATAGGTAAGAGTCAGCAAGTATAACGAATTAATAGCGAGTTTGGCTTTTACATTTACCTCCCTTCTTCTGATTACTGAATGTTATTGAATTCTAAAGCTGGCACATTACTATACCAGCTCCTTCAATTATTGCACTTAATTAAGCCTCATACCTTCTATCATTCATGAACATGGCCCCAGGATATTTAAAATTCTACACCTGTTTCAATGGAATTCTACTCAAATGTAGAGTGCACTGCACAAGCTTCATTGAGAGGACAAGTGTCTCAGTCTTTGCAGCACTGATTTTCATTGCAGCATGGCAGCTCTAGAAATCAAACCTATCAAGTGCTTGTTGGCGATCACTTTCTGATGAGTTAAGTTCTGCAGATTCCAGCCAACTGATCCTACACTCACCAGTTGTGATACCACTTCCAGCTCAGCTATGCTTGTCAATCATGTTCATGAAAATTATGAACAGATGCTGTGATAGCATGCACCCTTGGTGACGTTTGACTCCCACATTGCATGGTTTTGACTTAGCACCATTTATCAGAACACAAATACTGGGACATTTATATAGAGACATCATGGCAACAAGAAGCTGTCCATCAATCATGTACTCCTGCAGAACCTTCCACAGCAGGTCTTGTAGAGTGTAGTCTTATGTCTTTTCAAGATCTACGAACAAAAATATACCTTCCCACAAACAGCAGGCTTTGTACATAGATTAAAAATGATTATCATTAGGGTGAGTAATTGGCAGTATCAGTAGAGCATCAAACAATATTCTTTGTGGCATAGAGTTACAACCCTTTACGCTCTGAATTCATATCCAGCTGGCATTAGCTTTGCCTTTCATCCTTCTGGGTTGATAAAATAAAGCACCAGTAAAGCACTGGAGTCGATTTAAATCGACTTTCCCCTCCCACAAAAATGTTTGTCCTTGTGCCTAAATTGGAAACCATTATTATTAGAAAAAGTAGGCGGTGGATTGGCAGTATCGGTAGAGGGTCGGACGTCATGCTTTCCAGCATAGTTATGTCCCTTTACGATCTGAGTTCAAATCCCGCCGAGGTTGACTTTGCCTTTCATCCTTACGGGGGTCGATAAAATAAAGTACCAGTAATGCACTGGGTAATTGCTGGCCTTGTGCCTAAAGTAGAAACAATTATTATTAGAAAAAGTATTGATTTCTAATATTCACACAAGGTGACAGTGTTGGGAGAGAATATAGTAGATAAAATTGAACTCCATACTTGATTAGTAGTTTTATTATATTTTATCGATCCACAAAAGACGAAGTACAAAATCAACACTATCAGATTTTATATTCAGAAGGTAAATAGCTACAAGTGAAAACCATATTTAACCAATTAATAAATACTGCCAAGTCATTGCTGTATTTGCTCATCTATCTTGTCTGCCAATCAACTAAAATATTACAAATCATTATTTATAACATTTTAATTACAGCTATTTTTGATTGCATACTTATTCAATAATCACATGTATAAAAACAATTGTTTATTTTTTTTTTTTTTTCGTTCCACCTATAAATACACATTATGCAATAATATCTAAAATATATATTTATAGATTTTAAACAAAATATTTATTTATATCTAGGTCTATATTTGCTTTGTCATATTTGTTGCTGCTCTTGTACTATTTAATTATTGATTATCTCAATCATTAATGTTTCTGTCGCTCGTGTTGCTGTTCTAATAGTTGTAACAAGAAATTTGGGATAAATGTTTTTCTTTTTGTTCACTACCAAGTTCTATATATCAGCTCAGCATACCTTATGCTTTTTGATTCAAGGTAGGCATATAATAATTCCTTAGTGATTGTGTTGGATATATATATATATATATATATATATATATATATATATATATATATATATGCATGTGTGGGTAATACGTGCATACATACATAAGTACATGTACACATGTACAAATAAAAAGCATTCATACATGCACACATATCACTCAAAACGCACAGATACAATAACATCCATACCTGCACACATGCTCACACATGCAGGCATGCATACATATCTACCTAGTTGATGTTGTCTAAATCCCAATGAAAGAGTCTTGTGTCTATGTTAAAAACCGACTCTCTCTCTCTCTCTCTCTCTCTCTCTCTCTCTCTCTCTCTCTCTCTCTCTCTCTCTCTCTGTTCATACATACATACATACACTCTGTCCAGCAGAATTAGGGGATTATGAAATGTAAAAAATAAAAAAAATAAAAATACACATAGTGAGTAGTAAATATTATTTTTAAGGGAGTAAATGTGGTGACCATAACTTTCATCAGAGCCCCTGAAACAGATAAGAGGAAGAATGAAAGTTCATCTTAGACCAGATACCTGGCTCAGCTGCTGGCAGTGGAGTTGAGTAACTAAATATTCTTGAGGTCCAGATGATGTTGATAACTCAATGACAGATTTGATTTCTAATATAGGTACAAGAATCTTGTTCCAGATTTAGCCATAAGCCAAACAAGCTACAGCTTACTGCTTCAAAATCTGCAGGAATTTCTGAATATTTTACAAAAGAATTCATGAACTTTTATTTGTATGTGTGTGTGTGTGAGTGTTTGTATCCCTGTTTATAATAATAATAATAATAATAATGGAATTAGTGTGTACAGTGCTCAGGTCCACTACAACTCATCAAAGATGCATGTATAGTACAGAGAAAAATGTACAAATGTCAGGAAAGTGAACAGTGTATGAGTCATGATATACATGTGTGCATGTGTATGAAGGGGGGATATCAGGTGTAGTGTCGGCAGCTAACAATTGATGCAGGTAGTTTGTTCCATTCTTCAACAACTCTGAGCTTGAAGAATATTTCCAAATATATCCCATAACTTAGTAGTTTGACAAAAAAAATGGTACATTAACTACCAGGCTTGAGAAATCTGTACTGGGTCAATGTTAATAACTAAAATACCCTTATAATGGTGTCCTAACGTTTCTGTGATCAAATAATAGAAACCAGTAAAAAAGGACAAGTAGAATAATACATATTTGTTTCTACTTTAGGCACAAGGCCAGCAATTACCCAGTTCATTACTGGTACTTTATTTTATCGACCCCGTAAGGATGATACATATTACATAATACATAATACATATTAAAACAAAATACTAAACAGCAAAAGCTATAAAATTGGAAGCTCTTCTGCCTGAGCTATCCTGAGGAGCACATATTAAAATATAACTACACCACTTGTATTATTGGTTGAGATTTGCAACATTACTAATTTTGTCATTAAATAACATTTCAAATACATTTACTGGCCCTTCAAATTCTGTTCTTATTACGATCAATAAGTCTGCACTGCTACAGATGTTTCAGTTTGAATAGGATATGAACTAGTGTTTGTTGATGATGTTAATACTTAGTGTGCTCTGGTTTAGCAGACCTATGATCAAAGATATTTGAGCTGTGCATTACTGTGAAGAACATAATTATTAATGCTTTGACAAATATTCACTTGATTCCATTAACATTATAAAGTCTATCTGTCTATATATTTATCTCATCTCCACCTCTCTCTCTCAATATATATCGACCAAGTGTGACAGCTGTTCACTGGACCAGTACAAAATGATAGTAATTAGAAAGCTGTTATTTTTTAGGCAAAAGTGTTTATGTCCTTATATATTTTTGTGACCCATTATTTTTTAAATGATAGCATGCATATGTACATATGTATGTATATATATACGAGAGGTGCTGAAAGTTCCTGGTATTGGGTGAAAGAAAATACAGGAGGATCAGTTAATTATGATTTTATTCAACATATAATTTTCTGCATTGATGGTGTGACTCGTAAGCAGGTATTTTTTTGAGGAGTGCTCCGTCTTTTTCACAGAACACTGAAGCCAAAATCTTTCCAGCTGACTTCTGGCTTCTAAGCTTCTTGGGATGCAGAACCCTGGCTCGTCTGGGAGATCAGTAGTGTCTGCTTTAGTACTGACTTGGTCTATATAGACCCCCTCAGCCATTACTAGCGAACATTAAAACAATGATGATAATGATGCTGATATAAGAGTGCTGTAGTTTGCAAGAAGCATTGCAGGATATGAAAACAGGTTGTGTTTAAGAAGTTGCTACAATGCAGATGGGGTTGTAAATATCCAGGAAACTAGCTTGGGTGAAGAAACAGAGGTAAGATTGAGTGGAAAAGAGGAAAGGGAAAGAAAGAAAAAAGAAAGAGCCAGATATAATGTTACATTAGAAATATTTATTGGTCCCTATATTTTCCAGTGTCAAGTAAACTTTGAAGAAGGTCAGAGAGGGTTTTTCCCTGTCTCTAAGTGGCTCCTCCCATCAACCACATCTCTCCCTTTCTTCAACTGAGTTTGTTGCCTGAATATTTACACACACACCCATCATCATCATCATCATCACCGTTGTACGTCCGTTCTTCCACGCTAGCATGGGTTAGACGGGTTGTCCTGTTGTGGGCAGTGTCTGGTTGGCTGACCATGCCTTGCTCATACAGGAACTGATCTGGCTTGATTTCTACAGCTGGATGCCCTTCCTAACACCAACCTCATTTACAGTGAGTGCTGGGTGCTTTTTCGTGGCACCTACATGTCCACTTTACAGTGTGGGCTGGGTGCTTTTTTGCCGTGGCACCTCCACGACCACCTTGCGGTGGGGGGTGTGGGGGCATATTGTCTATATGCTTCAGCTTGTACCCATGGGAGGTCGGGTACTCTGTATTACTGCGTGACGCCAGAGGTCATGGTCATGTGTCATCGCTTTTGAGAGGTGTAATTGGGTAAGGTCGGCTTTTATAACCTCATCCCAGGTCATCTTGGGTCTCCCCACTTCGCGGTTTCCATCGACTTCTAGTGCTCTGCACCTTTTTATGCAGCTGTCATCCTTCATACGCATCACATGTCTATACCAGCGCAACCGCCTCTCCTGCACACAGCATTTGATTCCTCTTATGCTCAGTCTCTCTCTCAATTCATTTATGCTTTGTCGTTCACGTATATTACTGTTTTTTTTACACCCATATATTACACCCATATATATCATATATATATATATATATATATATACTAGACCACCCGTGACCCGTTGGGCCATGTTCACTTCAAAATATTGTTCATGTTCACTTAAAAATAATTTTTAAATAATTAGAATATACACAGATCACAGGTAAGCTAACTAAGAACATAGATTTTACATGTGGCCGGTGCTCTGGTGCAATAAGTAGCAGCAAGTGCCCACAAAATACTAGCTCCTTCAACTGCGCAGAGGGTTCTATAGAAATAGTGGACAGCTTCCGTTATCTGGGTGACAAAATCAGCAGTGGGGGAGGGTGCTCTGAAAGTACAGTAGCTAGAGTCAGAACTGGATGGAAAAAGTTCAGAGAGCTTATACCACTATTAGCCGCTAGAGGGTTCTCCCTAAAAATGAAAGGCAGGTTATACGATGCCTGCATACGAACAGCAATGCTGCATGGCAGTGAGACCTGGGCATTGTGTGCAGAGGATATACGCAGACTAGAGAGGAACGAAGCTTGCATGCTCCGCTGGATGTGCAATAGTAATATATGTGAACGGCAAAGCATAAACGAACTAAGGAAAAAATTAGAAATAAGAGGGATCAGATGTTGTTTACTCGAGAGAAGGCTACGTTGGTACGGTCACGTGATGTGCATGAAAGACGACAGCTGTATAACAAAGTGCAGGGCAATAAAGATAGAAGGTAGCCACGGAGTAGGCAGACCCAGAAAAACATGGGACGAGCTGATAAATTCCGACCTCACACGCTTACACCTCTCCAAGACAATGTCACTGGACCGAGACCTTTGGCGGTACTCAGTAATAGAGAAGACCCGCCTTACCTAAATACAAAGTAAAAACCTACTACAGTCAGTAGGCATCTCTATCAAAACACACCCCCGTCCCACCACCTCCACCCCACCCACACGCCCCTTTCAATGTAAAGTTATGTTGGTCCCACAACATCCAGGCCGAAACAAATGAGATCGTGTAGGTGTCACGACAAAAAACACACAGTCCACGCTGTAAATGTGGCCGTGTAGGCAACACGGTAAAAACCTCCCAGCCCCACACTGTAAATGTGGTTGGTGTTAGGAAGGGCATCCAGCTGTAGAAAACCCGCCAGACAGTCCACGCTGTAATGTGGCCGTGTAGGCAACACGGTAAAAACCTCCCAGCCCCACACTGTAAATGTGGTTGGTGTTAGGAAGGGCATCCAGCTGTAGAAAACCCGCCAGACAGTCCACGCTGTAATGTGGCCGTGTAGGCAACACGGTAAAAACCTCCCAGCCCCACACTGTAAATGTGGTTGGTGTTAGGAAGGGCATCCAACTGTAGAAAACCCGCCAGACAGTCCTATGCAAGCAAGACAACCACTCTTGCCTCAAGTGGGAAAACCCCCGTCCAAACCCATGCAAGCGTGGAACACGGATGCTAAACCTGATGATGATGATGATGATGACAGACATGTATATAATGTGAAATGAAACTGGAAGGCCCATATATATATATATGTGTGTGTATGTATATATATATATGTTTGTGTACACATTTATATATGTAAGTGTGTATATATATATATGTGGGTGTCTGTGATCTATATACACTGGTCATAGACACACACATACATATACACACATATATATATATATACACATACACACACTCATATATATATATATATATATATATACATACACAACAACACCACCAGCTCTCTTCCATTCTCCTTCTCTGACTCCTCTCCCTCTCTCTATGTCTCTCTTTCAATCTACTCTGTCACAACCACGGGTACGAGCCGAAGCTGAAGCATATAGACAATATGACCCCAGCCCCCACTGTAAAGTGGACGTGTAGGTGCCATGGGAAAAAAGCACCCAGCACTCACTGTAAATGAGGTTGGTGTTAGGAAGGGCATCCAGCTGTAGAAATCAAGCCAGAATCAGTTCCAGTATGAGCAAAACAAGGTCAGCCAACTGAACACTGCCCACAACAGGACAACCCGTCTAACCCATGCTACCATGGAAGAACGGACGTAAAACAGTAATGATGATGATGTTGATATATATATATATATATACAACACATTTATATATATATATATATATATATGTAGTCCCTGTAATAGTTGTGAGTGGTTGTGTTGGTTAGGATTGATTCAATGGAGGTGCTCAATGTAATTGTGGTGGTAATATTAACTATGTAAATAGTGTGGGAGGTCACTAATTATTCTGGGTGCAGTTTATGTTTAATGATAATGCAAGTGAATCAACATCTATATGTACACTCACTGTGTGTATATGTGTAGGTGTGAGTTCAAATACATATATATATATAAATGACGTCTACATGACTAGAATTATTTCCTGAAATCACCAGGAATGTCTTGATGATTTCATATAAATGAATTAGTTCTAGTCTTGTAGATGTCATATCTATAAATAGTAAAGATGCCTATACTCTACCAATGCATTGAGTAAATTATTGAGCATCTATTGTTAGCACCAACACCACTTGGGAACCTACATATGTACATATAGCACCTGTATATGTGGATTTAGATAATATCAATAATTAAATTATTGTGTACAGTGCTCAGTTACACTACAACTCATCAAAGGTGCATGTATAGTACATGATATACATGTGTGCTTGTGTATGGAGTGGGGATATCAGGTTGGCGAATTTCAGGAGGCAAGGAGGTTTTAAAGGATGCAGTGTTTCGGCAGCTAACAAGATGTATGTGTATGTATATTTGCTTCTATGTATATATATTTATTTACATGTGTAATTGTATGCATATGTATATTTTATCTACCACTTTATCCTGCCAACCCCACCAACCTTTTCACTAACCCCTATATACCCACTTCCACATTCATCACTTGTTTCCTACTGACCAGTTAAAATTTTTCCATCCTTTATCGCCTTCTTCTTTCACACAACAATACCCCTACTGCCACCACCAGCCTGCTCATCCTATCTTAATTACCCCTTATCAATTAAAATCCCCTCCACCACCCCAAGTCTTCTTTATTTATACTGTGTCTGCCATGGAAACATTAGTTCTTGTCTGATGATCCTGTGATAAACAGGTGAAACTCCAAAGTAAGAAGACTCATTATTTAGCCTTAATAAAATGAATATTAAAACTCTACTTCGGTATTGACTTTTCCTCTCTCTCAGCATCAACCGCATACGGATATATATATATGTACACACACACACATATATATATATATACTGTATGTATGGGTGCTACATGAGAATGCTGAGGATGGCTCTGAACATTAATCAGTATACACTGAGAATGAAGAACTCAGAGCTATATGGGAGCCTTCCAAATGTCCACTCAAAAGTAACACAGAGGAGATAGAGGTTAGCTGAACATGCTCATTAACATTCAGAGTTGACACTATACTTAGTGCTCCTGTGGGTGCCCCTACATAGACACACTAGAAGAGGGAGACCAAAGTTGACATACATTGATGCCTTAAGGACAGATACTGGTCTCTGGGAGACGCAGGACATGGCACCGATGATAAAGGGCAGAGACTGATGGAGAGAACTCGTCTATGGATCTCAGGAGTTTTACCCGTCCTATATATATATATATATATAAAAACCAAACAGGTCCTCAGTAAAATTATTCCGATGAAATGACAGTTGATAATAACATTGAAATATTGAATGTCTGCATAACTAATACTTTGTAGATAGCAGCTGTTTTCAGGTTATGTAACTGTTATAGAAACACGTGTCAATAAATTCCTTTTAACTAAACTGTATCCATTCAAATCCTTCTATTCTATATATATATATATATATATATATATATATATATCAACTAGAAATCGATTGACATATATATATATAAAATAAACATATGAAACAATCACAGGGGATAATTTGTAAAGAGTGTAAGCACACACAGCTAGGTAGGTAACTAATTAAAGTTTAATGAGAACTTCAAATATAAATACCTTTTAAAAATGATTAATCTCCTTTGTATATATTTCATTAAATAAAGAAATATATTTCACCATCAATCGGTACATCACAGTAGTCAAATCTTGGATCTTCAGCAAAGGAGAAGATTTAACTACCCATATTTACACAGCAAATGCAAATCTGTGAATGACTAGAAGCACATGTTGCATTTTCTTTTTAAATAGACACATCGTACCAGTGGCGTGAATAGGATTATCGACGGCTAAAAAAATAGCAGCCAAGTCCTTTCAACTGGTACGATGTGTGTATTTTCTTTATTTAATGAAATATATACAAAGGAGATTAATCATTTTAAAAGGTATCTATATTTAAAGTTCTCGTTAAACTTTAATTAGTTACCTACCTAGCTGTGTGTGCTTACACTCTTTACAAATTATCCCCTGATCCGTGATTGTTTCATATGTTTATTTTATATATGTATATATGTCAATCGATTACTAGTTGATATAAAGGCTTGGATCTATTCATTGGAATCTTTGAGCATATCCTACAAAGGTTATGATGCAGGTTTCTCAGACATGGCATCCTTAATTTAATTTTCGTTATATATATATAAATATATATATATATATTGGCAACATGACCCTCCCAAAGTATAACAATATATATATATATATATACATATTTAATATAGAAAAGCTTCTTTCATGAGATATCATCAGGAAGCCCTGAGTTTCCTGATGATTTCTCACGAATGCAACAGTTCTAGTCCTGTAGAAGCTTTTCTATATTAAACATTTATACTCTGCTTTGTATTGAGTACCTTACCTAGTGTGGTTACCTCCATCACTGTTTTACGTCCGTTCTTCCACGCTAGCATGGGTTAGACAGGTTATCCTGTTGAGGGCAGTGTCCGGTCGGCTGACCTTGTCTTGCTCATACGGGAACTGATTCTGGCTTGATTTCTACAGCTGGATGCCCTTTCTAACACCAACCTCATTTACAGTGAGTGCTGGGTGCTTTTTTTCTGTGGCACCTACACGTCCACGTTACAGTGTGGGCTGGGTGCTTTTTTGCCGTGACACCTCCACGACCACTTTGCAGAGGAATGATAGGGACCCTAATCCTATCATCTTATTTCTACAGCTGAGTAAACTGGAGCAATGTGAAATAAAGTGTCTTGCTCAAGGAAAAAACACACCACCCTGTCCGAATATTGAACTCACAACTTTTCGATTGCAAGACCAAGGCATTAACCACTAAGCCATATAAGATGAAAGCAGAATATTTTGCTTAAACTTTAATCTGTACTACTAATAATAATAATGTTTCTACTTTAGGCACAAGGCCATCAATTACCCAGTGCATTACTGGTACTTTATTTTATCGACCCCGTAAGGATGACAGGCAAAGTCAACCTCGGTGGGATTTCATTTATTGGCCACAAGGGCCGACATGTAGGGGACAATACAAAGACAGGGACAGTGAGGGTTTACAATAAGGTGGAGTAAAAGTGCACAATGGCAAGACTAATTTAACAATGAAGATATACAAATATAAAATAAACTATGCATAAATACAACAAAATAAATTCCCCGATAGGGGGTGGACGACCCTGGGGTGACTCGGGTACCCCACCAATCCTGAACCACCCTGCGCTTCTAGGGCACCCAGGGAGAGCATAATAATAATAATATATATATATATAATGCTTTCTTATATATATATAATATAATTACGATTTGTTAAGCGTTCATTATGTTTATTGAATCAATAAACATAATGAAGGCTTAACAAATTATTATTATATTACACTCTGTCTAGCTCTACACCTCGCTACTGACGTGAACCTAAACATCAAGTGCTCACTTGGGTGAATCTACAGTAACTTCATGTTACACTCCCTTGATATTTTTTTTTTTTTTTTGTATTTTCTGTCATGTCACATTGAAAATGTGTTGATTTAGTCAGAAGGTCAGAAGTGTTAGTGACCAGTAGATTGATTGATTGGTTAGTTGATTGATTGGCTGCTAGGTCAGTTGTTTTAGTGCAACTGTTGATTTCCAAGTAAGAGGAACTTGTTTACCAATTTACACTGCATGAGATTATGAGAAATGGGTTTTTCTTTTGTTTGTCTATACACATACAAACACACACACACTGACACACATGCACACAAAACTTACACATATGCATACACAAATACACATGCCCTTGCATACTCAAACATCCCTTCCCACATCACACGCACATAAAACATACTCCCACAAACACAACCATGCACCCTCCCCCCACACACACATGCACATATAGGCCTCTACAAAGGTGTTAATATGCCAACTGGCCTACATGCCCCTCTCTTTGTTCTGGCTTGTGCTATAGATGTATCATAGATATCTTACTGCATATATTTAATTCTTGTTTCACCATGTTTCAAATAGAAGATTATACTTACAATCATACACACACATACATAAACATTGGTGACTCACATGGCTAAATGGTTAGAGCATCAGGCTTATAATCATGAGGTTGTGAGTTCAATTCTCAGGCCGAGCTTTGTGTTGCCTTCTTGAGCAAGACACTTTATTTCACGTTGCTCCAGTTCACTCAGCTGTAGAAATAAATTGCAATGGTAACAGGGGGCAAGCTGCATCGGTCTTTGCCTTTCCATTGGACAACATCGGTGATGTGGAGAAGGAAGACTGGTATGCATTGATGACTGATGGTATTCCACAAACAACCTTGTCCGGACTTGTGCCTCGGAGGGGAACTTTCTAGGTGCAAATCCCATGGTCATTCATGACTGAAGGGGTCTCTACACTTTACCCTATATGACGTTAAACGATGATGATGATGATGATGATGATATATATATATATGGTGCCCCAGCATGGCCTCAGCCGGATGGCTGAAACAGGTAAAAGAGGGTAAAAGAGAATATATATATATATATACACATACACACATATATATATATACATATATATTTATATATATATACACACACACACATATATATATACTGTAAAAACTATATATATATATCATCATCATCATCATCATCGTTTTACGTCCGCTTTTCCCTGCTTGCAAGGGTTGGATGGGTCCTATTCAGCACAGCATCTCTCCACTTGTCACGGTCCTTCGTCATCTCCTTGGGGAGTTTCAATGATCTGAGGTCTGCTCTCACCACCTCCGCCCATGTTTTTCATGGTGTACCTCTACTGCGTCTTCCTTCTACTGGGATTTCTTGGCACTTCTTTACCCAGTGGTCATCCTCTATGTGCATTACATGTCCATACCATCTCAGCCTTCTCTACTGTAAATGTGGTGTTAGGAAGGGCATCCAGTCATAAAAAACCTGCCAGATAGACTTCCATATGAGCGAGACACATTCTCCTGACCATTCCCGTATCAAATGGAACAAAATCATCTAACCCATTCTAGTATGGAAGATGGATGTTAAACGATGATGATGATGAAGATATATTTATATATATCATCATCATCATCATCATCATCATCATCGTTTAACGTCCATATTCCACGCTTGCATGGGTTTGGACGGGAGTTTTCCCACTTGAGGCAAGAGTGGTTGTCTTGCTCGCATAGGACTGTCTGGCGGGTTTTCTACGGCTGGATGCCCTTCCTAACACCAACCACATTTACAGTGTGGAACTGGGAGGTTTTTACCGTGTTACCTACACGGCCACATTACAGTGTGGACTGTGTGTTTTTTTGTCGTGACACCTACACGACCTCATTTGTTTTGGGCTGGATGTTGTGGTACCAACATAACTTTAGATTGAAAGGGGTGGTGTGGATAGGGTGGGGGTAGTGGGACGGGGGTGTATTTTGTTAGTGGTGCCTACTGACTGTAGTAGGTTTCACTTTGCACTTAGGTAAGGCGAGTCTTCTCTATTACTGTGTAGCGCCAAAAATCTCGGTCCAGTGACATTGTTTGGAGAGGTGTGTGTGTGTGAGATCGGAATTTATCAAGTTGTCCCAGGTTTTTCTGGGTCTGCCTACGCCGTGGCTACCGTCTATTTTTATTGTCCTGCACTTTTTTATACAGCTGTTGTCTTTCATGCGCATCACGTGACTATACCAACGTAACCTTCTCTCGAATAAACAACATCTGATCCCATATATATATATTATATTATGGAATACTGTTGGCTTCTTGCTACAATACTTTCTTTACCTTTCATTCATTTATATATATATATATATATATTGTTATACTTGAGAAGGGTCATGTTTGTGTAATAATATTGCCAGAATTAATAACAGAACACACTCACTGTTTGGTTGGTTTTCACTTCTGTATCTTTTATATCAGTTAATTTAATTTATTCGGTCCCAAAGTATAACAATATTTGTTTCGACACACGATTTCATATCAAAAACCTCGCAAAACTAATTCATCACTGTTATATATATATATATATATATATATATATATATCATAGTTCAACCTCAAATGAACACAGATACAATAACACAAAGGTGTGTGTATGTGCATGATAATCTACAATTAGCAACATCATCATCACAAAACAAATGTGCCAAATATGTAGCCAAGGTTTTTTTTTAAATAACTGTAAAACCAACAAATATATCTTATCATTTATGTCACAATTAATTTACATATCTTACGTTGAAACTATTCTGCTTTCATGACTATATTTAATACTTTATGTATCTACACTCAGCTGCTATTGTACTGGTCTGTTTTCAAAATAGTAGCTCTTCTTCTTCTTCTTCTTCTTCTTCTTCTTCTTCTTCTTCTTCTCCCCCTCCTCATTCTCTTCATCCCCCCCTCCCCCTCCTCCTCCAATCATATTGCTCATAGTCTATCTCTGAGTTTCCTTCTGGCTGGTTTTGCCTGTAAAATCTTCCCAGTAATTCTTTCCTTACATATTCTAACCACATGTCTGTAATACTAGAGCTATGATGCCTTTATTTGGAGATATTGTGTTTCTACTTGAAATATCTTCCTGATTGTCAAGCTTCATAGCTTATTGAGCCATGTTACTCCAAAGACCCTGTCGGGGAATTTCATTTCAGTCCCTTTTATTCATGTTCATATTCTTTCAGTCGTTCCCCAAGATTTGTATGTGTAGGTGCAAACACTTATTTGAAGATAGAAACTTTTACACCTATGTAAAATCTTTGATTAAATTAAACACTTTTTAGGCCAGAACACTTGAAACGACTGTTGGTAGTATAATACGAAATTGCTTATTTTAAAGTATTTATATCTATCTAAAATCTTCCATCGCAATTTTATGTAAGAAGATTTGTAAAATCATATTCCAAATACCAATTTAATAATGAACAAGCTAATTATATTACTAAACCATTCCAAATTGTTGTTTATTCTTAAAATGATTTGAAAATCACATGCAGTGTCTTTTATTAGAACAAAATGGTGAATAATTAACATTTATAGATTTATTCATGATAGTCTCTACCTGCTTTGCTTACCGAGACAGAAACTACTTGGTGAGTAGGTGTAAGTGTTTAAAGAGTTGGATACTTGTTTGGTGTTCAAATACCACTGAAGTCCACTTTACATTTCATAATTTGGGGGTCAATAAAGAAAGTACCAGTACAGTGGTGATTCACCTCATTCTTCTCCCAGTTGTCAGATACTGGATATTTGACTTCATCAAAGGAGGAAGAGTCAAGGAGGTGCCTGTGTCAGCTTGTTTTTAAATAGGTATGTATAAGAGGCACATGGTAAGGGTGTTGGACTTACGATCATATTGCCTTGCGCTCGATTCTTGAACTGGGTTGTGTGTTGTGTTCTTGAGCAAAACACTTCATTTCATGTTGCTCCAGTATACTCAGTTGTAGGTGAGAACCAGCAATAGTTTCCTGTCCAGTGGGGAGTCTTGTATATGCAGTGTGCTTCATGCCTTGGAAACTGGGATAAGCACCAGTCTGATGCTTATCAGACTCGAGAAATTTTTTGTAGCTAATCTTCATTAAACCAGACATATAAATGAGACATATTTTTATGTGTAATTTAAACAAATGACGACACTTGCTTTAAGCAGTGGGAATATGAAGATGTACAGATACAGAAACGCGGACACACACACACACACACACATGCATATATATATATATACAATTAGATATACAACAGATTTTGTCTCAGTTTCCCTCTGCTTACCAAATTCACTAAAAAGACATGGGTCAGTCTGATTAGAAAGCACTATCCCAAGGTGTCACACACTGGGACCAAACTCAAAATCAGTGACTGATAAACAAACATCTTAGACACACAATCATAGCTACTATCTAAAAGTGAGATAGGGAAACAAAAAACTGAATGAATTCTAAGTATGTTTATCATGTTTATCAATAGCACTTCTATTGGATTGGTTGTCATGCTACCCTGTACACCTGTAAATTAAGGTTTGACAGTCAAATACACTCACAAACACAGACATATAACAGTCAAGGAAAGAGCCTTTACATGGTCACTTACCATGCTAGAAATAGCTATCACGTACCCCTCAAATCGCACTAATAATTAAAGGGAAAAAAGATACATTAGATAATGTGTATTTTAGTAGATTATTCCTAATCACCACACTGAATACAATAGCTTGAATACCTTTGATCATAGGTTTGCTATATATATATATATATATATATATATATATATATAAATATATATATATATAAATATATATAAATATATATATATATATATATATATATATATATATATATATATATATATATACATACACACATACATACATACATACATACATATATATATATATATATATATATATTTATATATATATATAGCAATATTGGCAACAGTTACAACATCAGGATCATTGGCTGATGAAAATGTATGCAGTTTTGACACATAAAACCAGTATTGCAGGTCCATCTAGTGTCACAGTATCTGACAAAGAAGTTAAATGCCAATTCTATACACTTTTGTGTATAGAATTAAATGTATGGCATTAAAGTCATACGATACGTGATGAAGAAGGCTGATTTGACCTGGAACCAAAAACCCATAAAGAAAGGAATGTGCAAAGAGGGAATCATTGGCTGGCATTTACCGTCACTACTAGATGGTGTAGAAGAGAGTGAGATAAAAGACAATAGTCAGGTGATATGTGAAGAGGATATATCACAGTAAATATGTAACTTAACAAAATAAGAGGAGGTCGAGTTGCATGTATCACAGATAATATTGCAACCTTAGTAGCTGATACAAAACTCTGTGGTCATCGATCGTCAGAATGGATATACACAAATTCAATCACTACCGACAATAGACCATGAATTTTTTTTATTCATTGCCAATATTACAATAACTGTGATGCATGTGGCTTCCCTATCTCTACTTTTGTTAAGTAAGATATATGCATAGATAGATATATATATATACACACACTTAATTATGCAATCCACACCTGATGATATCACCAGGATCTTACATAACCAGGCCATTGAAATATATAGAGAGTTTCTGTAACAATAAAACTTTAAAGGAACATCACCAGTCCAGTCTCCTGTTGTTTTAATCAAACCAAAATTTTACTCCATTCTGGCACCAACTACAGGATTCAACATCAACATTGGATGTGTTGAGTAACGTAGAGTGCTTTTCTTAGAATTACATCATGGTTAACTAAACAGAATAACCAGTTCTATCCAGTCACGAACCACTAAACATAAATGATATACACATACTGCATATTATATTTATAGATTTGATAAAGAATGAAGCTAAGGTTTCGTTTCTGAATTTGTTTAGCAAGATTCTTTATCTGAAATCGTATGTTGAAACCGATATTGTTATACTTTGGGAGGGTCATGTTGCCAATAAGAAACACATGCACCAGTTGCTTTCACTTCAATTTATTATATATTTATAAATTTATAAATTTACAAATCTACAAATCTATAAATTTCTGGTTGGTTGGTTGGTTCCACAACCAGATAGTTGTTTATAGTTGTATATATATATATATAAACAACTATCTGGTTGTGGAACCAACCAACCAACCAGAAATTTATAGATTTATAGATTTGTAAATTTATAAATTTATAAATATATAATAAATTGAAGTGAAAGCAACTGGTGCGTGTGTTTCTTATTGGCAACATGACCCTCCCAAAGTATAACAATAGAAGCTAAGGTTGCTAATCCAAAACCATCTTTAATTTCAACAATTGTTTCTATACAGATAAGTGTGGTGGCAATACATATAAACAATGAATTAAACAGTTACAATTAATACTTTAAATGATATTCAGGATCAAATCTGCATGGCATCAGATGTATTTATATGTATGCATATCTGAATATATATAAGAAAGGATGGTACATACTACCAAGTTATACTCAATCTCAATTGAAACCGAAAAGTATCTTAATGTAATATTCATATATATTATATATATATGCTTTCTTTATTTATATACAGAATGCACACACACACATACATACATCCTCATCATCATCGTTTTTATGTCCGCTTTTCCATACTTGCATGGGTATACACATAATATATGTGTGTGTATGTTTTTGTGTGTGTGTGTATTTACATATATATCCACATACACAGACACAGATGTAAATACACATATATGCACACATGTGTATATGAATACCCAAATCACATTTTTATAGAGAAAACTCCTTAACCAAACAGAAATTTATGATACATATCTATAGTGTTGTTGAATAAATACTATTTTCTGAAAAATATTTTAAGATATATTTTCCTATGAGAAAATTAAATATTTTCATTGATTTTATATGTGTGTGAGTGTGTGTGTGTGTTTGTGTGTTTGTGTGTGTGTGTATATATATATAGAGAGAGAGAGAGATAGAGAGAGAGAGAGTGAAAGACATATATCCCTATAGACACTGGTATATATATAGAGAGAGAGAGGGAGATGAGCGAAGTAAAACAGATATAAAAGAATGACACACATATAAGCATGAGTAGGTGTGTGTGTGTGAATACATATATAAATAGATACATTCAGTGTATAGCCTTGCAAACTTGTAAAATTCACATATTTACATACTCATTGAAGCATGTTGGTTAATTCACTATAAATTGCTTATGGTGCCTTTCCCGGACTCTATCACATAAGTCAAATTTTACGCTAATTAAATTTTGTATATTCATGGAGGCACATGGTTTAGTGGTTAGAGCATTGGGTTTGCAATCGAAAGGTTGTGAGTTCAAATCTCAGACTGGGTGATGTGTTTTTTCCTTGAGCAAGGCACTTTATTTCTCATTGCTCCAGTTTACTCAGCTATAGAAATGGGGTCCCTATCATTCCACTGAAAGTGGTCGTGGAGGTGCCACGGCAAAAAAGCACCCAGCCTACACTGTAAAGTGGATGTGTAGGTGCCACGGAAAAAAAGCACCCAGCACTGGGAACTGATTCTGGCTTGATTTCTACAGCTGGATGCCATTCCTAACACCAAACCCCACTCACTGTAAATGAGGTTGGTGTTAGGAATGGCATCCAGCTGTAGAAATCAAGCCAGAATCAGTTCCCATCCCACCCTTGCAAACAGGGAAAAGCGGATGTAAAATGATGATGATGATGATTCAAATGAAGTTCAGATATAAAAAAAAATAAGCTTAAAAAGAATTTATTATATCAAATAAACAAAAAAAATAAAATATAGACGTTTGAAAAAGTGCGGGGGGGGGGGGGGGTGACTTGTCCCCTGGTACCCCCCTGAAACAAGGCCATTGGTGCTAGGAAAGTTATCCAGCCATAGAATGCTTGCCAAACAAGTGGTTAGGAGAACCATTCAGCTTGTGTCGAAAGAT
>OZ024741.1:171811693-171821693 GCA_964016885.1 Eledone cirrhosa
GTCTCAGCATAATCTTCAATGTATAAAATCATATGGGAAAAACATATGGAAAAAAACATAAGGAAAAAAAAACATGGTTACAGGTAACAGCCAATAATGTCAAGTTTGGAAGAACCTATGAAATAAATATTGATTGTAGATAAAATAACCCTTGATGGAATAAATAAAGGTATTTCTTTGAAAAAATATATTTAGTAATATACTAGTGAGATAGGAGGCTGATAAAAAAAAAAAAAAAATATATTAAAAATATGCTAAGTAAAGGAATAAAAAAACACCATAAAAATACTTGTTTAAAGCTTATAAAAAAAATGACTAAAAAGTAACTTTAAAATATCAATAAATTTGTAACAATCACTAGGTAATATATTTGCTTACTTGCAAAAATGTGACAATTTTCTTCAAAGCTAAAGAATCCTGAGAGCTCACTCAATCTTTTAATTTTGTCAATTTCTTCCAATAGAGAGTAGTATTTGAAGTATGAAGCAGTAGATATTTTGGGGTTTGCGGAAAATAGTATGTTTGATGCTAAATATTAAATTGCTTACATATACATGTGTGTGCTAACACTCTTACACATGTCTTCTTCTTCTTCTTCTTCTTCTTCTTCTTCTTCTTCTTCTTCTTCACCCACTTATTCCTGAGAGGGTCATGGGGGCAGAGTCCTCAAACATTCCTTCCAGTGGGTACTGTCAGAAGCAACTGTCTCCAAATGATCCAGCTGGATCCTCAATCATGACCAGCCAAGCTCATGGATGTTATCCAACCATCTTGTTTGGGGGGGGGGGGTCTACCACTGGGTCTCTTGTCATTTGGTTTTGCCCATAAAATCTGTCCATCAATTTTTCTCTGAGACATTCTAACTACATGCCCATAGTTTCGAAGCTGTGATTTCTCAATTTGGCAAAGTAGTGGCTCTACCTGCAATATGATGAGGAAAACTCTTATTGTAAATTATTTAAATGACAATAGTTCGGAAACAATGACCAGATATTAATGTTTTATGAAATAATGTTTTAT
This sequence comes from Eledone cirrhosa, assembly GCA_964016885.1. Taxonomy (NCBI): domain Eukaryota; kingdom Metazoa; phylum Mollusca; class Cephalopoda; order Octopoda; family Eledonidae; genus Eledone; species Eledone cirrhosa. The sequence continues at coordinate 171,812,714 of OZ024741.1, forward strand.
GAAATAATGTTCTTCAAATGTAAAGAATTCTTCACATTCATCCAAGACTTCGGTTTTATCATTTTCGTCCCATAAAGTCCTAATATTTAAAGCATGAAGGAATATTAACAATGGGTGTTATAAGGTTAAGAGTAATGGGTGTATTTGAAGGAACAAAGTAAATTTTCTTACACACATGCACACACACATACACACACATAATTCAAATGTCAATAATTCTACAACAATGACCAAATATAATTTGTTGCGTGCAATAATGTTGTTCACTCATAAAGAAATCTTTTGAGTTCATTCAATTCATCAATTTTGTCGTTCCATCTCTAAAAACATTTGGTTTTTTAATCATAAAGCATTATTAATACACATTATAAGGTTAAGGGCATGGAGTAGGCTTGATGTTAAATAAATTTTCTTATAACCCCTCTCCCTATATATATATATATATATATACATACATATATGGTGTAGGTGATTCAGTGAATTACTGGTGTTGGTACCAAAGCAAGCACTCTATGCACAAGAAGAGTGTACATATTTATGTATGCGTGAAGGCGCATGGCTTAGTAGTTAGAGCATTGGGCCTGCAATTGGAAGGTTGTGAGTTTGATTCTTGAACTGGGTGATTCATTGTATCCTTGAGCAAGACACTTTATTTCACGTTGCTCTAATTTACTCAGCTATAGAATTGAGTTGCGACGTCACTGGTACTAATCTGTATTGGCCATTACCTTTCCCTTAAACATCATCAGTGGCATGGAGAGGAGAGGCTAGTATGTAGGGGTAACTGCTGGGCTTCCACAAACAACCTTGCCTGGACTTGTGCCTCGGAGGGAAACTTTCAAGGTGCAAATCCCATGGTTATTCGTGACCAAAGGGGGTTTTTACCCTTATGCCTTACGTATGTATGGGTATGTATGTCATTGTTGATACTAATCTTCTTTGCTGTGAGCCTTGTGTTACATGCATTGTAGGTATGGACTGCACCAATTTGGCCTGCTTTCTTGCTTTATCCTCAGTTTTAAAGGCAAACACTTTATCTACCTTATCCATATTATTGAATCAAAGCATAGAGTTACGGCCCTTGCCATTCTGAGTTCAAATCCCGCCGAGGTTAACTTTGCCTTTCATCCTTACGGGGTCGATAAAATAAAGTACCAGTAATACACTGGGCATTTGCTGGCCTTGTGCCAAAAGTAGAAACAATTATTGAATCAAAGCATATTTCAGGCCATACACCACCTAGAACTTCTTTAACAATTCCTTTTATGGCATAGTGAAGACTACTTTAGCCTTTGAAAATCATGTTATACCTTGCCTGCTCTTTGATAAAGTCATTAATCAAGGAGGCACAATCTTTTGTGAAATATTTGTGTTTCATCTATTTCTTTAAAAGGATTCCATTCATATCTAAAAAAATACCTTTGGTTTATAGTACTAACACAGGAGTTGATATCAGAACATCAATTGTTATTATTATTCAGTTTTGGGTTGTTAGTAATTTAGTTTATCTCGTGCAGATTTATGTTTGCAGCTGTCTGTGTTTGTCTGCATATCTTTTTATCTTTTATATTTGATCAAGAGAAATATCATTTTCTGTCTTTCTAGTATAGGAAGCTATATTAAACATTTTGTAAACACAAAAAATGTTTCAGAAAAAGAAAATAATGTCTAAAAGATAGACCTTTTATTTACAGTAAGTATTGGTATTTACATTCAAATATTTCACCACCCCAGTTTGCAAAATAGTTTTGAAATCAAACATTTCATCCAGTAAAATTTGGTCGTCTTCTTCTTCTTCTTCTTCTTCTTCTTCTTCTTCTTCTTCTTCTTCTTCTTCTTCTTCTTCTTCTTCTTCTTCTTCTTCTTCTTCTTCTTCTTCTTCTTCTTCTCAAACACTGCCTCCAGTGGATCCTATCAGGATTCATTTGGTAATAATCCAATTTACATGGTGTCATTTGATATGCATTGATGCCAACATACAAATATACTATAAACAGATGATAACAACTGCACAAAACTAGTATCTTGCAAATAAATCTCATCATCATTGCTTTATTCATGCTGGCGAGGAGAGTTTATGAAGAAACATGACATGGACTAAATAGTTCTTGGGTTTCTCAATCAGATGAAATGGAGATACATCCACAAGCCTAACAAGGTAGCAGTATACGTCAACTGGAATGTATGCAGCAGTCACAATATTAAGTTGACTGAGAAATAGTAGAATCATCTGCCAAACATGACATTGGAAAAATCTATTGTCAATAATCAATGGGACATACCTATCCACGTTGCTATGGAGATAAAAGCCAGCAAGCCTGATATTAATGTGTAAGTGGCTAAATACTTCCTAACCCAAATTTTAGGGATATTCTGTGTAACATTGTGTGAGACTTGGCTGATTCATTGAATAAAATGTATAGTCCAACTGATAAGCTTTCATTTTACACTTACCCAATTTCACTTACAAGGCTCGGGTTGACTGAGGGCTAAGAAAAAGGAACTGTTAGTTGTTCAAAAAGCCAGGCATTGGTACTGAAACTGAAATGTCAAGATTACTAACTTCTCAGCCATGTGGCCATGCTCCATCCATATGCTAACATTAATAACTCCTGATTGAACCCCGAATAAACTAATATATATATATATCATCATCATCATCATTTTACGTCTGCTTTTCCCTGCTTGCAAGGGTGGGACGGGAACTGATTCTGGCTTGATTTCTACAGCTGGATGCCCTTCCTAACACTAACCTCATTTATAGTGAGTGCTGGGTGCTTTTTTTCCGTGGCGCCTACACATCCATTTTACAGTGGAATGATATGGACTCCAGTCCTATCATCTCATTTCTACAGCTGAGTAAACTGGAGCAATGTGAAATAAAGTGTCTTGCTCAAGGAAACAACACATCACCCGGTCTTAGAATTGAACTCACAACCTTTCGATTGCAAGGCCATGCACCTTCATATATATATACATATATACAGAACAAATGAAAGAAACTGCATTAAAATAATGTATAAACGACAAAAATATATACTACCACACCAAAAAGTTAAAAGTAGTGCTATGTTTTGTGTGTGAGTGTGGAGGGGGATGCACATATGCATATATAGGATGCTAATCTGCATCAAATATACTTCATCTGCATCAAATATACAAATGCAGTAGCTGATACAACATCTGTATCGCATTTGCTGAAATATCAAGATCAATGACAACAGGAACAATGACAAATTATGCATCTTCTTTAAAACAGATCAAATGTACTTTTGCAAAGGAACTTCAGCATTGCATCCCAGTTTTCTTTCTTTTTTACCTTTATGTGGAAATATTGAAATTGCCTTACTGGAGGGTATGAGAAACACACACACAAAAATGCAGTTTTTTTTTTCAAGTCTGCTATTTCATTGATCAATTTTTTATTGAATCACTGAATTATAGGACATGAACACAAACACAGGCACAGATGTAAACACATACATGCATGAAGATACACACACACACATATGCACATATAAGTACATATATATCCCACAAACCTCTGCAGTTTCTGTCTACTAAATACCATTCACAAAGCATTGGTCAATAATAAAAGACATTGATAGAGGACACTTTCCCAAGATGTCATGCAATGGGACTAAACCCAGAATCACACAGTTGGAAAGCAAACTCCGTAACCACACAGCTATGCCTGCTCCTAAATATCTAAAATTCTATGATAGTATGCAGTGAGTATAGTCTCTAAAGTAGTGGACATTAGAAAAGGCATTCAGCTGCAAAAACCATGCCAAAATATGGAATGTATGAGCAAGTTGTAATTCTCCAATCCATCTTGTCTCAGACTGTGATGTCTTGTCTAACCCATGCAAGAATAGAAAGTAGATATAAAAGGCTGATGATGAGGATACATGTATTTGATGAGCTTCCACACACTTCTGTGTACCAAATTCATTCATAATGAATTGGATGTCTGGAGGCTTTAATAGAAAGTTGCTCACAGTGCAATACTGTATGACTGAACGTGAAACTACGTGACTGCAAAATAAATTTCTTAACCATACAGCCATGTTTACATGAATATAATTGTGGTATGACCTTATTGCATGTCCTACATTGCTTAAACATTTAAAATATTCTTTGCTTCCCATACCAAACAATGAAATGTAAAATTATGCTTGTAACGTATGGGAGATATCTAGTATAATGAGTAAATTAATTTCTATGGTTAAAATCGATTTGAAGTCTCTTCAGATGACAGCAAAGAATGAGATAGTAGAAGAAAAGAACTGCTGTATTTATAGATGCCAAGTTGTATAGATGTATATCTATGATGAGGATTGGCAACTATTAAATTATGCTTCTTTATAGTCTGGAGAAGGAAAAATTAGCTAGTCATCAGATCAGACCAGAGAAATGATGTGTTCATAGATTTTCCCATTGCTGATACTAACAGCTGATTGCAACTCCTGGTAGAAGGGGCATGTGAAATAAAGCTCATGGACATAAGGCAATCCCTGATCAAGGAATCAAACCTATGACCTTATGATGATGTATCCAACACTCTAACCATCAGGCTGCTCGCTTTCACTTTTTACAGTCTTCATGTAAATCAAATAAGAGAAATCAAATAACATGCCACCACACACTCATCGACAGCCATATATACATCTACATTATGCAAGCATATATCTGTATATTTATGTCTGTGTGTCTGTTTGCATGTGTGTGTGTACATGCATGTCTGCATGTGTGTGCATGTATGTGTGTGTATGTGTGTGAATGTCCCTATATTTTTTTTTTATTTCAAACTCCGATAAATGCTACTCCTAAGTTTCGGTGAAGTTTAATAATCTTAGCATTGTTTTCCCTCTATAATTTTTTCTTGTTACAGTTTAATGCATTATTTCAGGAGTTATAAGCCTGCCAACTGAATAAATCATTATTATTATTATTATTATTATTATTATTATTGTTGTTGTTGTTGTTGTTGTTGTTGTTGTTACTATTATTTAGTTCTTTGTTTCTATTTTTTTGGAGGGAATTTGAAAAATATTGTCAATTTATTTTGCACTTTTTCTCTTCAATTTTTTAGTTTTATAAAGCTGACAAAATTCCATTCGCTCTGAGTCTGTGTTAATGTGTGTCTGTGCATGTGTGTATGTATGCGTGTCTGTATGCATGCATATTTTTGTGGTTCAATAAACTCCTTGAGACAAAATAAAACCCAGCCATACGTATACAGGAGAGTGAACAGGTGATAGAGAGAGAGGGGGATAGAGAGAGAGAGAGGAGATATATGAGAGAAGTAATGAACTCTACAAAGAATGAAAGGAAAAGAGAGAGAAACTACTTTGAGGGATCTTAACAGAAAGAGAGGGAGGATGAGAGAGAGATGTAGAGATCTAAAGAGAGATAGAGAGAGACAAAGAGACAGGGAGAAGTGAGAGAGAAAGAGCAGAGCAGTGATAAAGAGAAGTAGAGAGATCTAAAGAGAGAGTGAGAAAGATATGAACATAGAGAAGCAGTGAGGGCTAGAAAAGTAAAAAGATATAGAAGCAGAACAATGTAGAGGGAGGGAGAGGGATAATATGAGTGTTAGTGTGCAGTATAATTACATTAATTTCATAACAATATTGTTTCTTTGCCTTAGTATATTCCTAGATAGCAGGAATTGTGAGTTATTAGGACTGAAGCAATTTAATGCTACAATTGTTTATATCTCTTTATATACAGAATACCAAAACATTTATTAATTTTTCCTTTATCTTGCAAATTATTTCGGGTCCTTTGTTGTTGTTCTTTTTCTTTGTGTTGTTATTTGATTTTTTTTTTTTTTTTTTTTTTGTGTGGAGCCTTTAGGTTATTTGAAGTTGGGGGTAGGTGAGAGAGATTGTAAACAAAAATAATATTAATAATGAAAATGATTTCCTTTACTGGCCATGAGGACCGGAGACATTAAGGAAAGTACAAGGATGAAAATAATATATTGTTGGGTTTACATAGAGAAAAAGGAGAAACCAACAAAGAGAAAATAGTAGTTATAACAAGAACAATAACAATAATTGTAATAAATGGCAATGATAACAGAATATTAAGGGTGGTGGTTTGGCAATATCGGTAGAGAATTGGATGCCATGCTTTGCAGCATAGCGTTATGCCCCTTTTTGGTCTGAGTTCAAATCCCGCCGAGATTAACTTTGCCTTTTGTCCTTACACGGTCAATAAAATAAAGTACCAGTAATGCACTGATTAATTGTTGGCCTTGTGCCAAAAGTAGAAACAATTATTACAAAAGTCAACTAGATAAGTTTCCCCTATACGAGGGGATGATCCATTATGGTAATTTCGGGAAAAGCTCCACATAAAACCCCAGATCACACTGTTGCATCAAAGCCATTGAAAAGACCTTCTGGTTTCTTTTACCCTGCTTAGAAAAGCATAGTCAGAATAGGCCCATTCACCAAAATTCCCCATTAGCAGTTTTCAATAGGTTCATCAATATAAAAACATATCGTCTGGACAAAAGTACTTTGTTTTTCTATCCTTGTGATTAAAAGTAAACATCTATCATCCAAGTGCTCTGAGTAGCAATCTTTCACTTCTGTATCTATTCACATATTGCATGGGTTTTCCACCTCCAATTCAGACACTTTTTTAAGCAAACCAATGCTGCTGGTTCTGAAGACTGTATTTTATAGGATTCAAACTGTTCCTTTTTTAAGAAGCTTTCTGATAGAGATGTTTCTTTTTTGTTTCCATTTTTCCTCTTCTTTTCTAATTTTGTTACAACAGTTTGTCAGCCTTTCTCAACTTCCATTCTATCCTCAATACCAGAAGTGGGTGGGGTGATACTCTTAGGAGGAGAAACTTTAGCATCGTTCAGCTCTGTGGTGTATGATGTAGCTTTCTTGGTATTCTCAAAAATTAGGAAGAGGCACCTCAACATCATCTGCTTCAGGAAATAAGGAGGAGGTGGATTTTCCCATCATCCCCAAAGATGCAAATGGGGTAATGACTGACAGTGCCACTGGAACAGTAATTGGTTTTATGTTTAGCTTATGAGACAAGAAGCCCTTAAATGGATTATGCTACCACATGTGTATCAACTAAGCTTTTTGACTTACATGACTAGTCTTATACCTTTTGATATTGCACATATATCAGGGTATGTTCTGGAATAGCCTTGTGGTTCTGAGGAGGTGTTATGTGGTTGATACTTACTTCTCCTAACCCTATATCAATTTTTATTACTTTGACACTTATTACTATTTTGTTTAATACACTTAATTTTAATTTGTTTTCTATTTTTCAGACAACAGCAAGATGTGATGGCCACTTTAAAATTCGGAATATTGATCAAGGCAGCAATGACTCCAGATTTGTCTTCTACTGTCAGTGTTATCAACTGGGCAAAGCTGTGATCAGAGATACTTTCCACATTTCTCTACAATTTACATTATTTGAATGTGCCATGCTCCCAAGCATGAGAGCCATTCTTGAGACTTACAAAGAACCATATGCTACTGATCAAAACCTTTGGAAAATACAACTCTATTCAGGAACATAATTGATGATAAATGCAAATGGAGCCAAAGCCTACATTTAGATACCTTGGAACTTTTTAGTCTATATGAGACCAGTTCTTAGAAAGAAACTATAGTTTCTTCCCCCTCCTCTCAGTCTCTTTCACCTTTCTAATTACAATCAATTCATTTCTTCACAATATATCACTTACTCTCTCCCACCTAACCCCTCTTTCTATCATTCCTGTTTTCATTTCTTCCCTTATTACTTTTTTTCATCCAACTTTTTCTCAACACAATCATCTAATTATTATTTATACTTGTAGTTTCAAATTTTGAATAAGAAAAAAGAAAATATATATATATATATATATATATATATATATATATATATATATATATATATATATATATATATATATATATATATATAAAAGTGAGGAGAAGAAGAAAAGGGAAAGAAAAAATACAATTTTCTGAAAATGCAAGAAATATTACGAAAAGGAAATTTTTACCATTGAAAAAAAAAAAAGGGAGGAAAATGTTTCCTGCAGAAAAAAAAGAAGACAAAAGCATAATTATTTTAAAAAAAAGTGATCGAAATTAGGTGAGAGTGTATTATATTCAATGTAAGTACATCTCACATAAATACTTTAAAAATCTGTTGCTTACTGTTGTTATACATATATATTGACATTTATTCAGTGAGATATATATACATACATATATATATATCCTTTGATTATTTTAAATAATCTATAAAATGAACACATTATCAAAGTCTGCAATACTACTCAAAGCAGAGTAAAAGCAAAACAGCAAAAAAAACCTAGAAAATAATTACAGCTCAGTTTTTTTGTCGAGGATTAAACCTTGAAAACTGACGGATACTCCGCCTCTTGTTTCAGTTTGAGTCTCTTGTCTTTCATTTACAATTCTCCAGTTGTCTTTTGAACCATTTTTTCCAAGCAACATAGTGATATGGCAAAAATGAACCAAATCAATTATGATATAATCAGAAATGAAAGTGTATATGATTTCAATGTGACTACCACTTTGAGTTCAAAACCCTTCCTTCTTCATGATCATACTTATAAATTGGTCACCTTTTATCTTATGGGTGTTGGTGGCATGACAGTCTGCTGTCTTGGTATCATAGGGAATATTCTTTCATTTATTGTGTTGACACGAAAAACAATGAAGTCTTCAACATATACATATCTATCAGGCCTTGCTATATGTGATTTGCTGGTTTTGATCATATCAGGACTTATGCTCCACAAAGATGTGAAGTACCCAGAACGTGGAACCATCGTTTGGGATGATAATTATTACTCTGAGATGTTTCCTATCGTTCATCCATTGGCGATCACCTTCCAGATCACATCAGTATGGTTAACATTAGCATTTACTGTGGACCGTTATATAATGATATGCCATCCTTTCAAAGCAGA
>OZ024741.1:171831693-171859193 GCA_964016885.1 Eledone cirrhosa
AACATTGTAACAATTATGTAAGATGTATATATAAAATTAAAAAATAGTGTAAAGTGAGGGAATTTAACCTTTTGAAACTTATTGTTTTAGCATGTATACACACACACACACATATATATATATATATATACATATGTGTGTGTATATATTTATATATATATAAGGTAAATATATTTATATATATATATAAGGTATACCAAGATACATGCCTGCATGGAAAAACGGACATAGAATGGTGATGATGTATATATATATATATATATATATATATATATTCATATATATCATCATCATCATCATTTAACGTCCATTTTCCATGCTAGCATGGGTTAGATGGGTTGTCCCATTAGAGGCAAGTTGGGTCAGGTGACTGTGTCTTGCTCATATAGAACTGTTTCTGCCTATGTTTCTACAGCTGGATGCACTTCCTAATGCCAACCACATTTACAGTGACTACTGGGTGCTTTTTTTGTCATGACATCTACACAACATCTTTAAATGATGATGATGATATATATATATATCACCATCATCACCGAATAACGTCCATTTTCCATGCTAGCATGGGATAGATGAGTTGTCCCATTGTGCGACAAATCAGATCTGATCAGATGACCGGGTCTTGCTCAGACAAAAGTATTTTTCTATTGGTTTTTACATCTGTATGCCATTCCTAATGCCAACCCCATTTACAGCATGGACTGGGCACTTTTTATTGTGGCACCAAAGCAACCAACTGATAGACTGGACTGGGTGCTTTTTGCCATGTCACCAACGAGATAACTTTACAGGTTGGACATTATATATTTACATATATTTGTATATAAATGTCATTGCCATTTTAACATTTACTTTCCCTATGTGCACGGGTTGAAGTATACATCTAGTATGCACCACTTTCTTCCTCTCTCCCCACTTCCATACAACTCCTATGTCCTAACACCCTACCCATCACCAGATAAGTCCCCCACACACCTTTCTTTTACCTCTCCAATCCCCAAATACCTCCCCATCCCAGCACTCAGTCCATACAGTAAATTGGTCATCTTGGTGTCACGACAAAATGCATGCAGCCCACTCTGTAAAGTGGTCATATTGGTGCCACAATAAAAAGCACCCAGTACACACAGCAAATGTGGTTAGCATTAGAAAGGGTATCCAACTGTAGAAACTAATCAAAAATAAGTTCCATATGAGCAAGATGGGGTCATCTGATCTGACATTTCTCACAATGAGGCAACTCATTTAACATATGCTAGTGTGGAAAATGGACATGAAACAGTGATGATAATGATATATATATATATTCAACTCCATTCCGGTACATGTCAGAAATCTATCAGGATGCAGTGTAGAATCATTCAAATTGCAGCTGGATAGATACTTAAGCACCATTAGAGATGAACCCCATCTCCGAGGATATACACAACGAGCACAAACTGACTCAAACTCGCTCCTACACATGTCAAAATTAAACAGAGAATACAACCTGGCAACCACACCAGACTCTGAGGGGGGAGTCTTCGACTTGGCCTGAGCATGGACTCAAACTCAAATGAAATGAAATGAAATGAAATATGAATACACACACACACACACACACACACACACACACACACATATATAAAAGATACTCTCATGGAATGTGACCAAATGAGGTTTATTTTTCAACATAGTCCTCCTTGCAGTCCACATATATCTTCCATCAGTGTTGCAGTGCTTAGATCCCATTGGTGAAGAAGCTTTCACCCTGTTGGTAAAAAAATTCATCAATAGCAGATATGATGTCATCATTAATGCAATAAGGGTTTCAGTTGATCACTTTTGCACTGATGATGAAGCTGGAGCTTCATGCCCTAATGTAGCAACTGTATCAGCATGGATGTCCTTGTGGGCTAAACTCTTTTTCTGCAAGTACTTAATAACACCACATCTAATTTTGCTCATTTTCAAGAGAAATCACTACTAGTCACTTTTGAACTCTTCTTTGAACAGTCAGATGTCAGTTTACCTGCAAAGAAGCTATATAGTTTATATAAATATATATATTATATTGTGTGTGTGTGCAAGTGTATGTATATAGGTATATATATATATATAGTTAGTGATGGCAACCACGTGTGTCTGAGCTCTGGGTTTATCATCCTCTCTCCTTAATCCTTTTCCTTCCTCCATTGGCAGTTGTGAACAAGGTAATGCGGTCCTCCCAATTGATGCAAAGGATTCTTTGGAACTTCATTTGCTGGAACCGCTCTAGATATTTGATATCCCAATGATACATGGTCCACATCTCTTAGACATACAGAAGGGAGGAGAGGACCACGGCTCAAAAGACCATTATACTGGTTCTTTTGGTGAGGCCATGAGTGCCATATGCAGCATGAGCCACTTTGATCCTGTTGTCAAGGTTTTTCTTGTAGGTGATGCTTTCAAGAGGATGCTGCCAAGATAGGGAAATGTGTTGACGATTTTTACTGGCTGTCTGTTGATGTTGATGCTAGCATCCAGTGTGGCTTGTCCAGGAGTTGGTTGGATGAGGATCTTTGTTTTGTGCACATTGTGCATCCCAAAACGTTTGTAAGCCTCATTGTACAGATTTGCTGATCTCTTGATGCTGATGGGAGTCTGATCTGCGGTTTCATTGTCGTCAGTATACTGAAGTTCTCGCATGCAGGTGATGATACCCTTTGTACGAGAGTGAAGCTGGCCGAGGTTCATGAGTCCACCATCAAGTCGATATTGGATCTCAACTCCAGTGCTGTCAGGGAATCTCATTAATCATGGCAGCGAGGTATAGAGAGAAGAGTGTCGGAGCCAACACACAGCCCTGCTTGAGGCCACAGGTGATTGAAAAAAGTTTCCAAGAGGGTGTCTTGATGGTTCACCTTACCTTCCATTCCATCATAGAGCATATGGATCAGAGACATGAAGTGCTCTAGGCAGCCAAAGTGGGTAAGAGTGGCCCACATTACTGGTCTTGGGACTTTGTTGAAGGCCTTCTGCAGGACCTAAAACATGAGCATCAGTGGATTCTGTTTCTCACAACCTTGAGCTGTCTTCCACAGAAGACCATATCAATAACGCCTCTTGAAGGTCAAAAACCACATTGGGATTCTGGAAGGCACTCTTCTGCTATGGGGAGGAGTCGATTCAGGAGGATTTGCATGAAGATTTTGCCAGCGATGCATTAGGGAGAGATTCCATGATATTTTCTGCAGAGTGATTTGTCTCTTTCCTTGAAAATTGTCACAATGTTGCATTTTTGAAATCCTCAGGGATGGTTTTAATATTGCAGATTTTCAGAATCAAGCCATGCCTTTATTTTGGAGCCGCCATGGAAGAAGAATTCCAAGGGCATATTGTCGGATCCATGATCTTTTCTGGGTTTTGTAGTGTGAAATGCTTCTTTCAGTTCTCAGAAAGTTAGGGGAGTGACATCCAAAGCCGGGCACAATGTTGAGGGGGGGTTCTGCAGGAGGTTTTCTGGCATGGTGACGTGGTCATTGAGGAGGCTCTGAAAATGGTTTTTCCAGTGGTCCAAGATGGACTCAGGATCAGTAAGGATGGTGGTACCATCCGAGTGCTTAAGGGCTGCCACTGATGATTTGACGGGACCAAAGATTTCTCTGATGGATGTGTAGAAGCAATGCATGTTTTGTTTTTCTTCAGACTATTGGATTGCCTTTGCCTGCCACCAAATGTTCTAGATTTCGCAGAGTTGTCTTTAGCATATTTACATTGCATCATGATAGCTCTTTTTCTTTTCAGCTGAGGGGTGGTTCTCAAAGTTCAGTATATATGCATATATGTGTTAGTGTGTATATAAATATATGTATATTTCAAAGACAATCCTGTCTATGTGCTTGTTCAATCATGCAACCAGTCACATGATATCATCAGAGAGCATCTTTGTGTAATAAGTTTATGTTTCCGAGACAATCCAATGGACACAATGGACAAGGGAATGGACAAAAATGATGTTTTCATAGCCAAAGTCCATTTCCTTGTCTTTACATTGGATTGCCTCAGAAACATAATCTTATTTTATAAACATACTGTCTGATGATATCGCATGACCAGTTACGTGATTGAACAATAACATTGCCATGATCATCATTGAAATATATATCACAGCTTTGTTAATAAAGGACTCATTAACATTTACACTAAACTTTGCATTTAACTTATTCCATATATATACTCCGGCACTGACTGATAAATCATATTTCAAAGAAAGCACATGACGTTGAGTGCTTGATTCGAATTGCATCATTATTTACTGATTGGTGCATTACTTACACAATCCTGTTTAGTCAACATATTTCCCATGGACGTAGAATGGTGATAATGATATTTATATAAATATATATACACACACACATATATATATATACATATATATATCAATACATATATGTATATATATATATATATATATATAAAAATACATACATATATATATATATATATATATATATATATATATATATATATATATATATATATATATATATATATCTGTAGATCCTGAGTTAAACTTTGGAGTAACCACAGTTAAAAAGGCACTCAATACATTAGTAGAGTGCAAACATCATATTTAATAAAGAAATGTCTTCTACAGGACTAGAACTTTCATTCATAGGAAATCATCAGGAATGCCTGCTACATACATATAAAAAGAAATATATATATATATATAAATGTATATATATATGCATATATATATATATATATATATACATAAATAAACACAAACATATATTTATAAATATATATATATATATATACATATATATATATATATATATATATATATATATATATATGCTAGCGTGGAAGATAGATGTTAAACGATGATTATGATGATGATATATAAATATATATATATATTTAATAGAAATAGTAGAATTTAGCTTCGAGCATAGCTGTATACAAATATGTATTTGAATTTCGTATTTCTAAAGAAATATGGGATGATTAGAAATAAACATTTAGAACACCATAGTTATGAATGATACTGGTAGCTAACACCACCAAGCGGTGCTCGGCAGAAGCAAGGAGTACAATCGTCGATGTATTTCGGACTCGACTGGTTCTTGTCAGAATGATCTCTCCCGCTCTTGCAACTGCCAGACTTTAAAAACAGGCAAAGCTAAATTCTAGAAAAAACTATATAGTTTCGCATGCTTTGAAAGTCCAACAGTTGCAAGAGCAGGAAAGATCACCTTGACGAGAACAGGTCGAATCCGAAATACATCGATGATTGTCCCCCCTTGCTTCTGCCGAGCACCGGTTGATGGCGTTAGCTGCCAGTGTCATTAAGAGCTACGGCTTTCTAAATGTTATTCATAAACATACTGTATTTCTTTAGAAATACAAAATTTAAATATATATATATATATATAGTGCACTCCATCCTGCTTATATATATATATATATATATATATATATATATATATATATATAGTGCACTCCATCCTGCTTATATAAATATATAGCAAATAAAATCATAGTTTAGTGTTTCTGAAGAAGACGGTACATTGATCTTCCATGATCTGAAACAATTGTAAAACAATGAAGTAATTAACTACCTATCTCTGACTTTTGTTTTCTTATATATCATTGGTAGGCCTCTTTCTTTAGAGCATCTGTGATGCTAAGTGTACAGGTGTCATTTCAAGTACACTTTTCCCTAACAATATCCTGATTCATACTGACACACAGCCTTGCAATGATCTTCACATTGCAAGACATTGACAAACGTCCTTCATTCAGCTTCTTTTCATGCTATATATACCTGTATTCTAGCCTCACTTTTAGCTATCTAGTACTGGTCTCTGCTGCCCCAATTTGTCCTGTCATTCCATGTCTAATGCTCTACTGTCATTCCATGTCTAATGCTCCACTGTGCTGTCCCACCACCAGGTCACCTGCTGTCTGGTAGTGACAAATCTTATCACTAGTCTGTTTTAGATTGTCTCACAGGAACTTCCAATTGCCATTTATGTTGTATGTGTCTAACTCTTTCTCCTTATCATATGCCTCACATAGAGCTTTCCTGAATCTATTACATAACAGGATGGTCTTTAGCTTCCATACTCTTCTTCACCAGATTTTCCTATATCTCTTCTTCTCTCATGTACTTATTCTGATGTCGCTCACAACTAACTTATGTTGGGCAATGCATTCTTCTCCTGGGAAGGTCTTAACATTTTTAACCATCTGACTATTCTATTTTCTAACAAATATGAAGACAAACTGGCTTTTGTGTGTGCCTGATTGGTAGGTGATCAGATGGTTGACCAATTTCCTGAAATTAGTGTTACAAATGGTTAGTTTAATTGCATCACAGAATTCCAGGAGCCTCATTCCGTCTTCATCTCTCAAATCATAGCCATAGCTACTGTGTATATCAGTGTAACTATCCTCGTTCTGTTTACCATGCCCATTGAAATCACCTGCTAGGATTATGAGATCTCTATGAGGTAACTGATTATGAAGTAACTGAGATTGTATGTATATTGCATACAAAAGCAATCCTTTTGTTCCTTACTTAGTTATGCTTGGCATGCATAGCTAGAGATAATTGTTGACATTCTATTGTCTATAACTATTCTGAGTTTGATAATACTGTTGCTAACTCTAACTGCTTCAATTACCTTATCTATCCCTTTCTCAGCTAGAAGATTGCATAGTCCACCTATCTATTGACATTACCTTTCCAGAAAAGCTTGTATCTACATTGTTTGATTGTGAGAAATCTTGCAGGGGCACCTCTAATCTTCCCTATTGTACATAGCATACATCCCATATCTTCTGTCAAGCAACTCCACAATTGCACCTGATCTAATTTTCTGTGTACTCACAATGAGTTTGGCAACTCTGTGATATGTTACCTGACATTAGTGATTAGGTATTTTGGTGCCAAATGGTTTAGAAATTCCTTTACCAATTATTAAGTTACAAGTTTGATTCCAGAGTGTGCCATCTTTGGCATATATATTTACCAAATTCTCTGACTAACCCAAGTGTCATTCTGCAAACAGAAATTGGATGGTAGTTTGCTAAAAGGAATATACCTGTAATTCAAAAGTACAGCTTTGTGGTATTTTTCATCAGACTTCGTGGTATTTTTCCAATTCTTTATGTTTATGTATTGAGTTCAGATCCCATTGAATAACTGTATTATTCATTCTGCTAGTAGTCAACATTATAAAGTTCCCATTCAGGGGAAAGGATTAGTGAAATTGTTAGAGCATTGGACAAAATAATTGTGATACTTGTCCTAGCTCAAAGATTGGGAGAAGCTGCTTAAACTTGTTTCATGTGGAGTTGCACCATGCAATGGCAGTAGAAGCCCAGGAAGACCAAAAAGGACTTAGATGGAGAATATCTATTGGGATCAAGCTAGGCTTGGCCTGGCCCAAGTGAGACCGGTGAACAGAAACATATGGAACAGGAGGCTAAGGAGTGCTGTCAGGCAGGACTCATCCCTACTTAGGGATTAATTGTGCCCTGCATAATAAAAAACTAGACGATGGTGATGATGGCTCTCTATCATCTAAGTTCACTTGCAATAACACAGGTGCCAAATTGTATAGGTACTTGCCTTTTCCTAGAACAACATTAATAGTATGGAAAGAAGTACTAGCCATATCGATGCTGATATGGCTAAGGTTTTCAGTATTTTCCTTCACAGTCAAGAGGTTCCAAGTTCAATCCTCACTGCATAGTATCTTTAGGCAACCCAAGTCTTGTACATAAAAAATTGTGTTGATGGTAACATTTGAGGAAGTCAGTTGGATGAATTGTACCTATAATTTTAAAGTCCAGCTCTTTACATACTGTTTCAAACTGATTTTGCTTGAGGATTACATCTGTCTTTAGAATAATCTGCCATTTACACATTCATTTCATGTGTTGAGTATTCAGTTGATTGAATAACTGAATGCTCATCATCAAAACTGATAGAAGTTCAGCCATTATCCCATCATCATCACCACCATCATAACCATTATTATCATCATTATCATAATAATAATCCCGAAGCAATGTTACCAAGTGGAAAGGTATTATATTGTCAATGATTAACGAAAGTATTGGCAATTTCTTTTGGAATATCTCTCTTATGTTATTGCTGTTTAGTCCAAGGTTAGCTCTGTCCAAGTAGATAGGTTTCAATTTTATTTTTTATTTAAAAAAAGTATTTTAGGGTGTGATTCCAGGGAGATTTTGCTGCTACTATTAGTAGATCAAGTAACCATATACAATCTCTTTCATGTGTAGAATTCTCTTATAGCTAAGCAGTTGTTATAGTAGCTAAGTGATTAAGAACGCTAAAAATACCAAATTGGCATTAGAGTGTTGGGTGAAATACTTTATGGTATTGATTATGTCCCTTTCTGTTATGAGTTCAAATCCTGTCAATATCAGCTTTGTCTTACATCTATCTGGTGTTGATAAATAAAGTGCCAGTTTAGGGTAGGAAACACAGAGTACTTTAAGAAAATGTTCAGAGATCAAACTGATTAAAATATAATGAAGTAGACAAATATATGAAAAATGAGATTAATTATAAAAACATTCTCAGTTTCTATGACAATAACTCTCGTCAGAAATGCAGACAATTTACAAAAAATGTTCTGGATAGAATTTTGAAAAATGATGCTAGCTTTCTAGACTTTGGCAACATAGCTTTAATAATTGAAATTTTAGATTATGTTTATAGTAGAGATGATTCATTCCAGATATTTAGATTTACAATTAACTAAGAAATATGGTTGCAAAATGGATGAAGGTCACATTCATGTCTCTACATCGTCATCATCATCATCATCATCATATCATCATCATCATCAACATCATAATTATCATCATTTAATACCAATTTTCCCAGTTAGCAAGGTTTGGATGGGTCGTCACAAACCAGGTGTACTCAAGTCCCCAGATGGACTGATTACCTACACCTCAATTACATACATTCTTGTACAATATTGAATAGATTTTATCACTATAAAGTTTTCTTAGAGATCCTTTAAGGAGGTGATTTAGGTAATTTAGACAATATTTATTTGAGCATCTCACTTATGCTATTTTTGATGTTGGTTAACCCCCAAGTCAATCCCCATTGACAAGTCATTTAATTAAGTCATTTAATTAAATATATTCCTGTCATAAACATCCTATTTTTTTCCTAGCCATAATGTAACTGTGGTAACATTTCACACTGTTAATTATTTTTTTTAAATGGTGGAGTGCGCTTAGTGGGAAGGATATTTACTATTATTTCTTGCATGTCTAAACCAGTTTAATGACATTCTCTAGCCATTGGAGGCTCTTGAGCGCTCATATGTGCCTCTAGAGCTTTTAGTAATTTTCACTCTGTGAACAGGTCTCCAGTTTGCGGATACCTTCCTTCTACTTACCAACCCCGGAGTCACTGAAAGAAATGGTCATGGCTTCTGCCTTTCTTTCACTGACATGAAACAAAATGGTCAAGCAACCATGAAGAGGCTGTTTTGTTGGCTTGACAGTGAGTTCTCAGAGAAGATTTAACATAACATCATCCCCTTTTACTAATCATAAGTATATATAGGAAAAGCATTTGTGCTTATTTAAATATAAAATAATATTTGTCAATGTGAAGTGTGATGACTGAGTGGCAGAAATAGTTAAGCAGATTTTCTCAACTATATTGTGCCATGGCACTCTTATATGCTCAGATGTTTAGAAAATGTAAGTGCTTTTAAGGAAGTCCAATGGCACATATGCCCTTGCAGCAGAATGCAATGCATATGATCATTGCTTTTTTTAAACACTATTAATACTAGTGCTTTTTTATATAATAAAACTTTGAAAAGGTGGATTGTGTGTGTAAACACTTCTGGCATGTTATTCATTGTGCCATGGAATGAAACAGGTTAAACATTGCTACAGTATAGCATTTTTAATTACATTTCTATGTTCTGAGTTTGAATAATGATGGCGTTAGAGATTGCTTGACATACATCCAAATTGAAAGGAAAATTAATATAAGCAATATATATTAATTTGTGTGTGAAGCAGCTGAAGTATATGATAAACTTACATCTGTATATATATACAGAATAGAAGTAATCAAGACTGTACAAATATGCGTATATGAATGTATGTATTTACACAGTCTCAATTATTTACAGTAATATATTGGATTTGATTCAATCAAATATAAAACATTTCCTTTCAAAGTTTTACCTTGTGACATTCAAAATGTTTTGGGTATCTAGGATGCTGATAGTCAGTTTTTGACATTTTAGTTCATTTTTTTCTAGTCCACTCAGCTGACAAAAATGAGTTGTACCTGTTAGTTGAAATGCCAGCCTTCTCACGTTGAATCTCCCTTAGAACTACATTCAGGGTACATGTGTTTCAGGAAGGCTTAGCGACTTGCACGTTAATTTCACAAGCAGGCTGTTCTATTGATTGTATCAACAGGAATACTCATTGTCGTAACCGATGGAGCACCACTAACACTATGGCTACTATATATATATATATATATATATATATATATATATATATATATATATATATATATATATATATATAATATATTTGTAGCTTTTGGCATTCAACATGTTTTGGGTAACTAGGATGCTGATAGTCAAATTTTTGACATTTTTAGCATTATATCTTACTGAATTATCAATTGCTGTTCATAAGGTTGGTTGACTATTCCAGCACCTAATATTTATCACATTTGTGTTGGTATTTTCCATTCATATAATTGTATGTCTATCCATTTTAAATTAATCTCAAATTCACCTGCTTATATTGCTAATATAAATATAAATAAATTATTTCAGTATGTCACTTTTAAGAAACAGAGATTTAAGAAATTGTATATATGTTGAAACATAATTAAAGCACAAACCACATATTTGATCCTATAGATTTTAGTATGGGTAGGAAAGATAAAGTGGTGATACAGTTAATTCGTGGAATAAACACGAAATGAAATATACCTATTTCAATATAGTCTCGTAGTTCTGACATGAGATATTTATATGACAACTTAAAATTCTGATACTACTAATGTCATCTTTTTTTTGTTTATCTGTTACATAACATTTCTATCATTTCAAAACACACTTGACATCGTTTTCTGTTTCTTTAAGGTGCAATTCACAATGTAAAACCTGTTGTGTATGCATGACTGGCCAGTTTGCTTTCACCAGTGATCCGTATCTGTATCAAGGTCAACAGCTATGCTAGATGTAATATTGCATCTCATTAGATCACCATTTGCCCACCCAGTAATGGGTGTCTGTGAGTTTGTGAAGTAGAAAGACCTTTCAAAGCAGTAGGATAAGTGAAAAAATTCATTCAAATAAATGAGATCCTAAGTAGTAAAACGGTTGGAAACTGCTGGGTTAAATCATCATTAATTTGTGAAATGTTTGCCATTTACAATAAGATTCTATAGCATCATTTCTGTGATTCAAAACAGTGACAAGTATTTTTAGTCAAAATTAATAACCAAATAAGATTCAGATTTCATATTTCTCACCTGTTAAACTGTATTATCTGTGAGATAAACAGACATTATTCATAATGTAGTAGTAGTAGTAGTAGTAGTAGTAGTAGTAGTAGTAGTAGTAATCTTTCTCTAGATTCTTGGGTGTGGACTTAATCTGCCATCCAGTTTAACACCAACGTTTGGTCTGCCTTTAATAGAGTTCACTTTGTTTCAAGCATTGAGGACAAGTCTCCAAGTTGATATGAACTTCTTCCATTTCTCCCACCAGCCTCAGAGAATCTGTAATAGGTTTGTAAAAAAAAAACACATGAGACATCACTACATTCAACTATGACACCATCACACCACAATATCACACCTTCCACCTCATGGACCACCACAGCAATCATCATCCATCATGCACTACGGTGACTTAGGGGGACCCTGTTGATTTTGGCCATTTTATATTATGTCATGTACAATGATAAAACATCTTTGAACCTTCAATTATGACATTTGTGAAATACAATTATCAATACTGCTGCACCCTAGGCCTATAGCTACCTTCGCCGCCCTCTCCTATTCTTCTGTGATCCTAGAGCCTTTGCTTTTCCCTTCCTTTTCTGTTTTCATAACCACAAAAGACACTTGCATCTTTTACAATAAAACCTGTAATAATCTTTGAATGTTTGTTTGATAGTACCAGAGATGAGAACTTCAAAAGATTAAATGATCCCTCTATTGTACTTTGAATGTTTGTGAGGAATTATTATGAAAACAACTAATATTTTCCTAATTATAAACCTGTTTAGAAACAAAAAAATCATTTTTCAACATTGACTTTTAATTTAAGCTTAAGGCTTCAGATTTGGGGAAAGAGTGTAGCCATTTAAAATTGATTCCAGTTCTTGACTGGTATTTTATTCAATGATATTTGAAAGGGATATAAATCCAAAACACACAGAGCTGTAACTAAATCCTGCAAAGCTTTTTGTCCAATGCTTTACCGATCCTACGAAAACAACTATTAAAATTATGTTTTAATCTGTTGCATCTCAGTTAATTTTCTGGTGTCTTACTCTTGTACACACACACAGACACACACTCACACACACACACACACAAACACACACACACACACACACACACACACACACACACACACACACACACACACACACACACATACACACACACACATGAATCAATTTTATCAAAGATAGTTTTGGTTCATGTTTATGATGAGTTGCAATAATGAGTAAAACAATGGACTAAATTTATTTAGTTTAATTTCATATCTATTATTATAAATTTATTTAGTTTAATTCATATCTATTATTTCTCAAATCAAATCCCACTTGAGCCTAATTTTATCTTCCTAGAGTCTAATTATGATTTGTATTATTTCACTGAACTAGATAAACTAATTATGAGTATCATGCACGCAATCCACTGGTAGTGCCAGTGCCATGATAAAATTCTTCCAGTATCTGTTTTAAAGTTTTTGGCATTAGCAAGGGCATCCAGTTAGAGAAGCCATGTAAAAAACAGAACATACAACCAGACATGGTCACCTGACTAGTCAAGATTCAGTATGTGATAATTTGTTTAACTTATTCAAGTATGGAAAATAGATGTTAAACAGTGATGATGATTATATTGAAGTTGAAGATCACAAAAGCAGATAACATGTTTCAACAATCTGTCACATTGTTTCAGTTGACCCCTGGCTACTTTTATTGGTATACACTCTGTTGCAAGCATCTGAGCAAGGTCTCTACACAAAGATACATTTCTCCTTTCTTCCTCCAAATCTTCAGGTCCTGAAAATTGTCTTAGATGTTAAATTTCCTTCTTTGTATAAGTCACAAAAAAAGATTTAAATATTTTAAGGTATGATTCCCCAATTTAGTTTGGAC
Organism: Eledone cirrhosa; assembly: GCA_964016885.1. NCBI lineage: Eukaryota > Metazoa > Mollusca > Cephalopoda > Octopoda > Eledonidae > Eledone > Eledone cirrhosa. Next base: position 171,845,110 of record OZ024741.1, read on the forward strand.
TAGTTTTTTTTAATGTTCAATGCTAGGAACTTTGAACAAGTCCCTATATCAATTTCAGTTCGATTGTATTGGTGAAATGACTGGTATTTTGAAATCCTGTTATTTTCACTGTGAGCACTAATTCATTTCTCTTGAGTTGGTTTGGGTTGGATTGATTTTCCTATAGTTTAAAACTTTGAACAAATGGTCCCTGTACCGAAGAACGTTGTATTATAGTAGCATGCAATATTATTATTTTCACTGTAACCCCACCCACAAATTATTTCTTCATGGTGGAATTGGTTGTTTTATAGTTTAAAACCTTGAATAAGTGGTCCCTGTACCGAAGATAGTTGAATTCTGTTGGCATTATGACAGGTTTTTTTCGAATGCAGTTATTTTCTGTATGCCCATTAGCTCATCCCTGCTGAATTGGGTTAGTTTTCTTATAGTTTTAAAACCTTGAAAAGGTGGTCCCTGTACCGAAGAATGTTATATTCTAATTCCTAAAATGAATTTTTCTTAAAAACCTAAAACCTTTTACTTCTATTTTTCCAGGCTGGCAAGGATCAGATGCTCAGCATAAAACACTTTTATATTTCCAAATTTTTACTACTTCCAAAAGAAACAATTTTCTTAAATGATTTCATAATGACCAGAAAATTAATTAGTTTTTCATGCTAGATATTAATTTAGCATTTGATAAATATGTCACATTACTGGATAACTTGCTCACTAGTCAACCTCAAGTCCTTTATCCCCCATGGGGAGGATTTGAGCCCAGCACTTTCAACTAAAACAAAAACACACTTATCACTTAATCAAATATACACCACACCCACTGCACTGCAATCAACCATCTTTTCTTGCACCTATCAACTTTTCATTCCTCATGGGTATCTATATATAGGGCAAATAGACTGGTGCTGTTGAGAGTTAAGTGCCTTGGCTCTGGAGACATGATATTAGGTATTAGGGATATATGGACAAGCTATTGGCCTTTCAGTTCTAAGATTCACTCTGAAAACAAAATAAATATATGGTCAGTTGTTAATTTTGAACATCTTCATCAACATTACCATCATCATATTTTCACCTGCTTTTTCATAGATTAGATATGTCCAATCCAGTGCAGCATCTGCAGTTGTTTCTTTCCTTTGACATCTTATTTGTGAGGTTCAGTTTCTCACTGAAAGAAATAACTGGTGTGAATATGAGAGTACAAGTAAAAATAAATAATAAACCATGAAATGTTATTAATTCAGTCAACTTTTACTTTATCTTGAAAGTAGTTGTTGTTGCATCAGATCAGTTTTGAATGATTTGACCTGTCATATTTACTTCTATATCATGTGTGTATGTGTATTTGAGTCAACTGCTGCAAACCTACGGAACACTTTGCATTCAACAGTGCTGTTACTTCTTTTGATGAGCAATTAAGTACAATTAGGTGGACATGTTGGACATGTTGCTGTTTTGAGCTAATTATCTTGATTGTGAATAAACCCAGTGCATGATGCACCTCCAGTTGGTATCATATGAGCAGTGATTCATAAACTATTTGTTGTTGTAAATTTTAAAAAATATTTTGAATTCTTCTTCTTCTTCTTCTTCTTCTTCTTCTTCTTTGCCCACTTATTCCTGACTGACTGGGGGGGGGGGGGGGGCAGAGTCCTCAAACACTCCTTCCAGTGGGTTCTGTCAGAAGCAACCATCTCCTACTGATCCAGCTAAATCCCCAAGCGTGACCAGCCAAGCTCATGGGTGCTATCCAACAATCTTACCCGGGGTCTACTCCTGGGTCTCTTTCCAGATGGTTTTGTCCGTAAAATCTGTCCAGCGATTCTTTCCTGAGACATTCTTACCATATGCCCATAGTATGTGACCTCTCAATTCAGACAAGTAGCAGCTCTACCTGGAATGACTCTCTGATATCTGAGCTACACGCTTTATGGAGTAATGTTACACTAAAGACCCTTTGTAGGAATCCCATTTCGGCCAATTGTATTCGTGATCACATTCTTTGAATTTAAATAGCTAAATTGTGATTGAACAATCATTTTTGGTTTTATTTATTTGATACAAAAATGTGAACCAACATGACAAAAAGCCAAAAAAATGCCAGCGAGCAAGCAAGCAGACATAGCCTTAGATTCGTGACTAAAACAAGAAATTGAATGAGATGGCTGTGTTCCTTGTTGAGAAAGGATAAAAACTTATTGGGTGAGATAAGTAATAGAAATTAATCTGGAAGGTAGTAGTGAAAGGAGAAGACCAAGAAAAGCATAGCTAAAAGAAAAGGAATGCAAAAGGGGATTGATGAAGTGAGAGATGCAAAACACAAAGCAAAATTGAGAAAGGCTTCAAATAGTAAATTCACTTCAAAATGCTTAGTGTTTTTGTATTAATTTCTGGCCTACCTACTTCTTTGTCTTTACTGAAAAGTAGTAACAAGGTTAAAGTTTATACCACTGCAAAACCTTTGTTACCTTTATTCATATATATTCAACCACCAAATATCTAGGGCATTGTTTCTTGTTGTTATGGCTCACACCTGTGCAGATTTACTGGTCACCTATGAAGTGGCCTCTCAAAGAAATATCCTGGTGACAGCAGTTGGATTTTGAACTCAGAACCCACAGAGTCAAAACAGATAGTGCAAGGCATCATCTCTGATGCCCTAAGAATTGTACCACTCTATTGCAAAGCAAAGTTGACCTTAAGAAGATTTGAACTCAGAGCAAAGAGAGCCAAGAATGAATACCCCATGGCAAGTAATCTAACACCCCAACAAGACTACTAATTTTCCATCTGCATATATATTTTGGTACCATTGCTTTTAAATGTTATTTTTTGCCACCCCAGATACTAAGTAGACTAATAACTTTTTTTTTTTCTGATCAAACATTTCTCAGCAAAATATATTTGCACTTTTAGCTCATTATATAGATATAAATTATATACACACCCGTTCTATTCAATATGACACACGTTGGATGGGCTATCATGGTACATACAAATATTGAAATCAATTAGGTGAAAAAAAAATCTAAGAAATATGAGTAATACTTTCAGGCACATAGTTACATAGCAACACAATACTTTTCAGATATTGGAGAGTTTAATAGATAGTAGTAACAAAGTACATTAAAATATTCATCATATATCTAGTTAGACCATTTGTTCATAGGGATATATGGATATATGCCTGTATGTGCATGAGAGTGCATGAGTGTGCATGTGTATATGTGAGAATAGGTGAATGTGTATGAATGTATATGTACATATATCATTCTCACACTCTCACCCACACCACCCTTTCTCTGTAAAAAGTTATGTTGGTACCACAGAACATCCAGTCCACACTAAAGATGTCATGTAGGTGTCACAAAAAAAAGCAGCCACTCATCACTGTAAAGTGGTCGTGTAAAAGACACAGTAAAAAGGCTCCCAGTCCACACTGTAAATGTGGTTGGTGTTAAGAAGGGCATCCAGCCATAGAAAACCTGCCCAATACAGTCCTATACGAGTGAGACATGGTCACCTGATCACTCTTGCCTCAAGTGGGACAATTCCCGTCTAACCCATGCTAGCATGGAAGATAGATGTTAAACGGTGATGATGATATATATATATATTTGAAAATTGAATTTGAAGATCTCACCGTAACTTTGACTAAATAAAATACTCTAATAATAATAAGGGGCATATAAGCTCACATAATGGAATGAGTTGGGCACACAAGGGGAACAAACCTATACATCTTGTTAAATATACATGCTTTCTTTCATCACCAAATAGCGTCCATTTTTCCATTGCAGCATGGGTTAGATGGTTTGTTTCATTGTGAGACAAGTGAGATCAGATGATCATTCCTTACTCATATTAAACTGTGTCTGGCTTGGTTTCTATGGCTGGATGCCCTTCCTAATTCCAACCACATTTACAGTGTGGACTGGGCTTTTTTTTGTCATGACACCAACACAACCACTCTACAGTGTGAACTGGGCATTTTTTGTCATTTTACTTACAGAACCACTTTACAGTGTGAGCTGGACACTTTTTGTTGTCACCAAAACTATCACTTTACAGTGTGGTCTGGGCGCTTTTTGTCAGGGCACCAAAATTACCACTTTACAGTGTGGAATCTACACTTTTGTCACATCCCTAAAACGACCTCCACAGGTTTGACTGGATGCTTTTGTCATGTCACCATCATGACTCCTCTACAGGGTGGACTGGGTGTTTATTTTTGTGTTGCGTCGTGTCACTAACATGACCATCCTACAGGGTTTCACCATCACACCCCTTCCACAGGGCAAATAGGGCACCTTGTATCATGCAACCAGCATGACCATTATACAAGATGGCCTGGGTGCCACCTGGCATGTCTCCAGCATGACAACTCCTCAACTTGGGTGCTTATTTGTCATGTCACCAACTGAAACCTATAAAAACTATGAAAGTTACACATGTGTGGGTATGTATATATATATATATATATATATATATATATATATATATATATATATACTCAATACAAATATGTATGTATGTGTATGTGGGTTTGTTTCTGTGCATGGGTATATATGTGTGAATGAGTGTGTGTATGTGTATATATGTAGGTGGACTTGTATATATACATATACTGGTGCAAGGGTGAGTGCCCACCATTTCCAGCCACATCTTACTCCCCCCCCCCCCCTTGGCATAATTCTGACATTCTTCCTCTTATTAAGTAAAACATCCAACCTTTCTAAAACTAACACATTCCCTTTGCCCCAAAAGCTATTAATGTACTAACTGACCAACTACTATAATTCCTTCCACAAGGCCAGCCAAGTGCCCCATGACCTGACTGAATAAGCTAGTTCTATACATCTAACAGAATTCTGTTTTTTTACCTTCTTTCTTGAAAAAGAATCAGTACCCTGACGAAGCTTGCTGAGTTTACAATTTGAAAGTGCCCAAACTCAGGTTCAAAACTTTACCTCATTAACATATATATATATATCATCATCATCATCATCATCGTTTAATGTCCATCTTCCACGCTTGCATGGGTTTGGACCGGAGTTTTACCAGTTGAGGCAAGATTGGTTGTCCTGCTCGTATAGGACTGTCTGGCGGGTTTTCTACAGCTGGATGCCCTTCCTAACACCAACCACGTTTACAGTGTCGACTGGGAGGTTTTTACCGTGTTACCTACACGGCCACATTACAGCGTGGACTGTGTGTTTTTTTGTCGTGACACCTACACGACCTCATTTGTTTCGGGCTGGATGTTGTGGTACCAACGTAACTTCACATTGAAGAGGGTGGTGTGGATGGGGTGGGGGTAGTGGGACAGGGGTGTATTTTTGTTAGAGGTCCCTACTGACTGTAGGATTCACTTTGTACTTAGGCAAGGCGGGTCTTCTGTATTACTGTGTAGCGCCAAAGATCTCGGTCCAGTGATATTGTCTTGGAGAGGTGTAAGTGTGTGAGGTTGGAATTTATCAAGTTGTCCCAGGTTTTTCTGGGTCTGCCTACTCCGTGGCTACCGTCTATTTTTATCGCCCTGCACTTTTTTATACAGCTGTCGTCTTTCATGCGCATCACGTGACCGTACCAACGTAGTCTTCTCTCGAGTAAACAACATCTGATCCCTCTTATTCCTAATTTCTCCCTTAGTTTGTTTATGCTTTGCCGTTCACGTATATTACTATTACACATCCAGCGGAGCATGCAAGCTTCTTTCCACTCCAGTCTGCGTATATCCTCTGCACACAATGCCCAGGTCTCACTGCCATGTAACATTGCTGTTCGTATACAGGCATCATACAGCCTGCCTTTCATTTTTAGAGAGAACCCTTTAGCGGCCAATAGTGGTATAAGCTCTCTGAACTTTTTCCATCCCGTTCTGACTCTAGCTACTGTACTTTCAGAGCACCCTCCCCCACTGCTGATTTTGTCACCCAGGTAACGGAAGGTGTCCACTATTTCTATAGAACCATCTGTGCAATGGAATGAGCTAGTATTCCGTGGGCACTTGCTGCTACTTATTGCACGAGAGCACCGGCCACATATAAAATCTATGTTCTTAGTTAGCTTACCTGTGATCCCACTATATCTTTTATGCACCCATACTTTGCATTTGGCACATAAAATGGAGTTTCTGCCTACTCCTTTCCTACACACTGAACATGGCCATTTCCCAGATGGGACCAGTGCCCTATTTTCCTTCCTATAAACTAGAACTTTAGTCTCAGACAAGTTAACTTTAAGGCCTTTTGATTCTAGGCCATGCTTCCATGTTTGGAATTTCTTCTCTAGTTCAGCCATTGATTCAGCTATGAGCATTAGATCATCTGCATATAGGAGTTCCCATGGGCAGCCGGTCTTGAACTCCTCTGTTATAGCCTGAAGGGTAATAATAAATTGTAGGGGGCTAAGAATGGAGCCCTGATGAACACCAACTTTTACGCTAAACTCTTCACTATATTCGTTGTTAATTCTAACCTCGCTGACTGTTTCTTTATACATGGGTTGTATATATATATATATATATATATATAAATGGCCGAAATCTCAAGGGCCTTTGAGGAATTCAGCCTGACCATTAGTTTGAAGAAAACCAACATACTAGTCCAAAGCATCCATCACACCTCTACTATTACCATCAACAACTACGAGCTGGAGGTATTCCATGAATTCATCAACCTTGGCTCCATCATTATGGGCAATCTCACCCTAGTCTCTGAGATCAGCTGGAAAGTCAGACGGGAGAAAGTTTGGGAGAAAACTGACCATGAACAACAAGTTTGATGTCAAGAAAGCTTGTATCCTCATCACACTACTGTACAGCAGTGCGACATAGAGTCTTTACTTCAAAGAAGACTGGTGTCTTAATGACTTCCACCTTCCTGGTCTGAGATGAATTCTGGACATCAAGTGGACCATATGAGTCACAAATACTGAAGTCCTCAATGATACCAAGATATCCAACATATTCACCCTTGTCTAGCAGTGACATCTTTGCTGGCTAGGTCACACATAGTATGACAGATGGGAGGATACTAAAAATCTACTCTATGGAGAACTGGCCACTGGCAGAAGAGCATGAGGTCAACAGCTTCTTTGATTCAAAGATATCTGCAAGAGGGATATAAAGTCAGCAGATCTAGACATGCAGAGATGAGAAGAGATCACAATTGAACCCTCATGCTGGAGACGAGTATTGCACAAGGGGATGGAGCAAGGGGAATAGAAACTGAAACTTACCACTGAGGAATAGCCTGCTCAAAGGAAGGACAACACAGTAAAACTCGAGAGCATCTTCAAATGCAGTTGCTTTATATGAGACTGTCAGTCCTGTGTGGACCAGTACAGCCACATCAGATACTGCAACACCATCAGTAGGTGAAACAAAATTCTTCTTGTGCAGATCCATGATCTTTTGAAATCGATGGATGCTAATAATAATAATTGTTTCTACTTTTGGCACAAGATCAGCAATTACCCAGTACATTACTGGTACTTTATTTTATCGACCCTGTAAAGATGAAAGGCAAAGTTAACCTCGGCAGGATTTGAAATCAGACCATAAAGGGCGGTAACTCTATGCTGCAAAGCATGGCGTCCGACCCTCTACCAATACAGACAATCCACCGCTAATAATAATAATAACTGTTTCTACTTTAGGCACAAGGCCAGCAATTACCCAGTGCATTACTGGTACTTTATTTTATCGACCCCGTAAGGATGAAAGGCAAAGTCAACCTCGGCGGGATTTAATAATAATGATAGTATATAGTGTTGCTGAATTTCCTAATAAATATCCATGTTAGTAGAGCACTCAATCTGGGAGATTTCAGTTCATCAGTTAGACCTTCACAAATTGAAAGGGTCTACTTAGAACTTTCCATTGAAACATGTGTATTTGGAAAATGAATATATATAATATATATACATTTATGTTTTGTGGTTCATCAATGGATAAAACTGGTTATTCCATTTAGTTAACCATGTTGTAATAATAAGAAAAGCACTCTATGTTGTGCAACTCATCCATTGTTGATGTTGAATCCCAAGGATGGAGCAGGAACGAAGTTAGTTAAAAGAATGCAAGGCCAGAATAGAGATATCCTTTTAAAGTTATATTGTTGCAAAAAATATAGAATATAGAGAATATGTATTTGAATATGTTGTTATTTTTGTGGCTGACTAAATTCTCTGTTCTCTGTTTGTGTTTGCTGTAGTTCCTTTTATTGATTAACTAATTATACAATCCACACCAGATGATGTAGCCACTGATCACAAAACCAAACCATAGAAATATATATATAGTGTTTTTGCAACAATATAACTTTAAAGGGATATCTCCAGTCTGGCCTTCTGTCGTTTTTAATTAAATGAATTAAATATATATATATATATATATCATCATCATCATCATGTTTTGATAGAGATGCCTACTGACTGTAGTAGGTTTTTACTTTGTATTTAGGTAAGGCGGGTCTTCTCTATTACTGAGTACCGCCAAAGGTCTCGGTCCAGTGACATTGTCTTGGAGAGGTGTAAGCGTGTGAGGTCGGAATTTATCAGCTCGTCCCATGTTTTTCTGGGTCTGCCTACTCCGTGGCTACCGTCTATCTTTATTGCCCTGCACTTTGTTATACAGCTGTCGTCTTTCATGCGCATCACGTGACCGTACCAACGTAGCCTTCTCTCGAGTAAACAACATCTGATCCCTCTTATTTCTAATTTTTTTCCTTAGTTCGTTTATGCTTTGCCGTTCACGTATATTACTATTGCACATCCAGCGGAGCATGCAAGCTTCGTTCCTCTCTAGTCTGCGTATATCCTCTGCATATATATATATATTGTTCCTCTCTAGTCCCATGTTTTTCTGGGTCTGCCTACTCCGTGGCTACCGTCTATCTTTATTGCCCTGCACTTTGTTATACAGCTGTCGTCTTTCATGCGCATCACGTGACCGTACCAACGTAGCCTTCTCTCGAGTAAACAACATCTGATCCCTCTTATTTCTAATTTTTTTCCTTAGTTCGTTTATGCTTTGCCGTTCACGTATATTACTATTGCACATCCAGCGGAGCATGCAAGCTTCGTTCCTCTCTAGTCTGTGTATATCCTCTGCATATATATATATATTGTTATACTTTGGGAGGGTCATGTTGCCAATAAGAAACACACGCACCAGTTGCTTTCACTTCAATTTATTATAAATAAACAAATAGAAAAATGAACACAAACACACACAGACACCCGGATGTGGCACATGCGCAAACTGAGCACACAACACACACACAGAAACAAAATGGCGTAGGATAGAAGAAAGAAAAGGCACAGAAACGAAGAAAGGAATCCCCAGTCATTGAAGAGGTCACAGAGTGTGTGACGAAAGGACTATGACTATATATATAAACAACTATCTGGTTGTGGAACCAACCAACCAGAAATTTATAAGTTTGTAAATTTATAAATTTATAAATATATAATAAATTGAAGTGAAAGCAACTGGTGCGTGTGTTTCTTATTGGCAACATGACCCTCCCAAAGTATAACAATATCGGTTTCAACACACGATTTCAGATAAAGAATCTTGCTAAACAAATTCAGAAACGAAATATATATATATATATATATATATATATATATATATATATATATATATATATATATAGTGACGAAACATAAGTCAATTGCATGAACTCATAATCCTTTATTTACTGCTATATATATTTCAAATATATATATATATATTTAATTCATTTAATTAAAACAACAGAAGGCCAGACTGGAGATATCCCTTTTTTCGATGTTGATATTGTTTTAGCTTCTTCTGGTTGTTGTTATTGTTATTACATGTTGGAGTCATAGTTGTTATGGATTCTACTTAGACAAACTAAACCAAAAAACAATGTTCATCTGGAATGGTGCCCTAATCCCATATTAGTTATTAGTTATATACTGAAACACTGGAATCCCCTTCAGCTGCTGCTGCTAGCAAGCAACAATTCTAGAAGAATATTGAAGCCAACAATCTCCAAACCAAATAAATAAAATTAAAATATTTCAATCACACTCTTCCTCTCTCTCTTTCTCCCCCTCTCTCTCTCTATATATATATATATAAATATACACATATGCACACACACACACACACACACATATATATATATATATACAATGATATTAAATAAATGGAAAGTATATTTATAAAACCATATTTATTCTATTATATATATTTCAAGGTACCAAAACTTTGGTATGCTATCATCAGATAAAATACGAAGTGTGTTTTATAAATTTTGACATAACCAAGGAAAGTATAACTTAACGGTTAAAGATTTACCTGGATAAAATTTATAAAACACACTTCGTATTTTATCTGATGATAGCGTACCAAAGTTTTGGTACCCTTGAAATATATATAATAGAATAAATATGGTTTTATAAATATAGTTTCCATTTATTCAATATCATTGAATATTATACTCCAGAAAATCTGTCGAGTGCTCTGAATCAGTTATAAACATTTATATTTGTTGAATTACCAACAAATTGAATATCCCTTCTGCTTATATATATATATATATATATATCATCATCAACATCATTTTACGTCTGCTTTTCTCTGCTTGCAAGGGTGGGATAGGAACTGATTCTGGCTTAATTTCTACAGCTGGATGCCCTTCCTAACAGCAACCTCATTTACAGTGAGTGGTGGGTGCTTTTTTGGCGTGGCACCTACACGTCCACTTTACAGTGTGTGCACCTCCATGACCACTTTGCAGTAAACTGCTGAGTAAACTGGAGCAATGTGATAAAGTGTCTTGCTCAAGGAAACAACACATCACCCAGTCTGAGAATTGAACTCCCAACCTTTCGATTGCAAGGCCAATGCTCTAACCACTAAGCCATATGCCTCCATGTTATATATATATATATATATATATATATATATATATATATATATATATAAATATATATATATATATATACATATAAATATATATATATATATATACATATACATATATATATATATATATATATATATATATATATATATATATATATACATATATATATATATATATATATATATATATATATATATATATATATATATATATATATATATATATATATATATATATATATATATATATATATACATATATATATATATATATATATATATATATATATATATATATATATATATATATATATATATATATATATATATATATATATATATAAACGTTTGAATATGTATAATAAAGCCAAAACAATGCAGGTATGGACATAGAAAAAAGAATGCAATTGCAAAAGATATTGTTGACAATTCGTCTTTTACCTTAGATTTATTTAAATGTCCTTAATTTTCGAGATAATATCTCTTCTTCAGAGGGAAATAAAGGTCTCAAACCAGCGTTCTAAATATCTTGCCAAGCCATGCTGACAGGAAATAGTATAGAGTATCTGTTCTATCTCTAATGTGAAAGAGTTAAAATTAGGTGGATAAAGAGTAGTCTCCCTTTAAAAGGGGTTTGTTTAGGTTTTTTTTATATACATGCCTGTTTAAGTGTGTGGGAGAATGCATGAAGGTGTATGTATGTGAGTGTGAGAAGATAAGTCTATTTGTAAATGTGGGGGATAGGTGTTATCTGGTGTTAGAACTGGTTTTGTGTGTGTATGTGTGAGAGAGAATAAGTGGAGGTGTAAGCGTGTGTGTGTGTGGGGTGTGTGTAAATATGGGGCTAGAAGCCCTATCAGGTTATAAATTGGGTGTTGAGTTCTAGTCTATTATTGATTGGTGGTTGTGTTTTATCTATAATTAGTGCTTCCTTAATTCTAAGATTGCCGAGGTTTCTTTCCTTAGTTTCTATCCTAACTGTTATGGTTTTGTCGGTGTTTTTTTGCAGTGGCACCTCCACGACCACTTTACAGTGGAATGATAGGGACCCCAGTCCCTATCATCTTATTTCTACAGCTGAGTAAACTGGAGCAATGTGAAATAAAGTGTCTTGCTCAAGGAAACAACACATCACCCGGTCTGAGAATTGAACTCACAACCTTTCGATTACAAGGCCAATGCTCTAACCACTAAGCCATGTGTCTCCATTTGCTTGATAGATATACATATATCTGTTTGTGTGTATGTATGTATTATGTATGTGTGTATGTAAGTATGTATGTATGTGTGTATGTATGTATGTATACATACATACATACATACATACATACATACATACATACATGGTGGCTGCCAACTCGTTTTCGAGTATGGCCACTACTTTATATCCATGTAGGAGAACCCCTACCGATGCGCTGAATGAGTGTGACTTTTTAGTCCAGTCAGCGACTTGAAAACTCTGGTACAAACACTACACTTGTAACAATTATTGACACATAGTGTTGGGCCCATGGTACCATGTGACGACAAGTACATGCATAAATACATATATATATATATATATATATATATATATATATATATATATATATATATATATATATATATATATATATATATAAAATAAAATAAAATAAATAAGTCAAATGTTTAAAATTTGGCTTCGTTTATTACTGCTATATATATTTCGGGGACAGCCATCTTTGGCTGTGACCTCTTCAGGCAGTCAGAATTATATATATATCAGATAAAATACGATGATGCATGATATACCCTGACATGGTAGATGGTTAAGATTCAGCCATATATATATATATATATATATATATATATCATAAAACATGTCTATAGAATCAATCAGATATTAAAATATATACTATTTCTTCCTCTAATCAGCATAATTATCCATATACATAATCAAATCCAGCAAGCTTTAAGAATAAATTTTCTAACGGGGAAATCTCCGACAAATAATTGATTGCAGCCAGTTCGCGATAACTCCGTTCCATTATTTATCAAACAGTTCGGCAGCATGCAGAATCCGATCAAATACATCGTCAACCGCACGTAATTAGTAGTAAAATTAAACTTAGAAGAAATGCGCACATACCGTAATTAATCTCTACCATGGTTTCTTCCTTGTTTAGGACATCCAAATAATATGGGCTTGCCCTGAGTCAGGTTATCATCAGGAGATAAACTCAGAAATAGACATTTAATTTCTCAGACCGACCCCGCCAAATTTAGATTCAAAAATGGCTAAGATCGCTATGTAGCTGTGTACCAACCAGAGAGAAAGCGTGTGATTGGTCGCTTACGGCGGGTAGGCATGCTGCTAGAAAGCGCAGCCATATATCGCCAAATTTAATCTCAACCGAAATGATATAATGCTCTAATTTTTTGATTTTAACTTATTAATTCTTCATTGAGCTTAAAAGTGAACAGTTGCAACACATATATGTATCCTTGATTTAATTTAATTTAATTTTATGTATGTGATAACCTCTATATTTAATAATCTCCCTATCGGTTGAGATTAAATTTGGCGATATATGGCTGCGCTTTCTAGCAGCATGCCTACCCGCCGTAAGCGACCAATCACACGCTTTCTCTCTGGCTGGTACACAGCTACATAGCGATCTTAGCCATTTTTTAATCTAAATTTGGCGGGGGTCGGTCTGAGAAATTAAATGTCTATTTCTGAGTTTATCTCCTGATGATAACCTGACTCAGGGCAAGCCCATATTATTTGGATGTCCTAAACAAGGAAGAAACCATGGTAGAGATTAATTACGGTATGTGCGCATTTCTTCTAAGTTTAATTTTACTACTAATTACGTGCGGTTGACGATATGTTTGATCGGATTCTGCATGCTGCCGAAGTGTTTGATAAATAATGGAACGGAGTTAACGCGAACTGGCTGCGATCAATTATTTGTCGGAGATTTCCCCGATGGAAAATTTTACTCTTAAAGCTTGCTGGATTTGATTATGTATATGGTTAATTATGCTGATTAGAGGAAGAAATAATATATATTTTAATATCTGATTGATTCTATAGACATGTTTTATGATATAATGCTCTGATTTTTTGATTTTAACTTATTAATTCTTCATTGAGCTTAAAAGTGAACAGTTGCAACACATATATGTATCCTTGATTTAATTTAATTTAATT